>OY751314.1:31791335-31923034 GCA_963564615.1 Rhorus exstirpatorius | reverse complement strand
CTTGAACAACTCTCGCAGCTATGCGACGAAGGACTCTCAGAGTTCTTTGTAAACTGTAAATAATTTTTAAAAAATACATCTATAAGCCTTTACATATATATATTTATATATATATATATATATATATATTATATATATTTTATATATATATAAAATATTATATATATATATATATAATATATATATATAAGTAGCAACTGTTGCCACGTAGCATTCGAATTATATGCCGATGTATGAATAATCGATAAATCCATTTTTCAATCGCTACGTTAAAGGCTTGACGCGAGCTAAATAATGGATTATTAATTGAGAATCCATAGGAGCGTATGTTATTTTTCAAAATCTTCGACTGATAAAATAGCCGGACGAGATTGATCATTGAAATTCTGTGATATTCCCAGACTACATTGTAACGAGGCCGTATACCTGTAAATATCACTGTACGCATACAACGAACGAAAAAGAAACAAAAAAAACCCAAAACAAAACGAAAAAAGTTTAAACAGAATCGTTTTTGCGAAATAGAAAAAAAAAAAAAATTGTTCAATTTTCGTCCTCACGGAAATTTTTTTCGCTGTGTTCGTTTACAGGTATCGCGCGCGCGCCATAGTAAAACAGTTGAAAGCATTTAACTTTGCGATATTGTAACAATGACTCGTGGCCACATTGAAGCTTATCGAAATCCTATGATTTTCATCGATAATTTTAGATTTAGAAATGTACCTATATATATATATATATATATATATATATATACTTGAGGTATTCCATACGAAATCGAACCCTCAAAAATCCGACCCCTCCCGATCAATCTGACACTTTGATATTCTTTTAGAGTTAAAAAATAGCGATGAATTGATTTTTTCTCAGAATTTTTTTTCCATTACCTACCCCGGGCGTGAGAAAAAAAAATTTCAAAAAAGCCTACGGATCGTTATTATAACTTGCACGAATATCGGTGCTTCAAAAAAAAAAAAAAAAAAAAAAACCCTTAGAACATTCCATTCTTCGGAGAACTTTCAAACACAATTTTGAGAATTAGCAAAACAATGAAAGTCGATGAGTTATCATGAAAAGTGGACGAAAATATTTTTTTTTCTGCAAGTATTTCATGATGAATATTGCTGAAAATATTGTTTTACATTAGCTCGCGGCCGATCAGGAAAAACAATATGTCATACTGCCGCACAAACGAGAGCATATTCTGTAAAATTTTCAGCAATATTAATCGCGACATAATTGTAAAAAAAAAAATATTTTCGTTTACTTTTCATGATAACTCGCCGAATTTCGTTTTGCTAATTGTCGAAAATCGTGTTTGAAAGTTCTCCAAAGAATGGAAACTTTATGTTCTAAGGATTTTTTTTTTTTTTTTCAAGGACCGATATACGTACAAGTTATAACGATCCGTGGGTTTTTTTTTTTAATTTTTCTCAAGCCCATCAGGTAACGGAAAAAAATTCTGAAAAAAATCGAGTCATCGCCATATTTTAACTCTAAAAGAATACCAAAGTTTCAGATTGATCGGGAGTGATCGGATTTTTGAGCGTTCGATTTCGTATGGAATGCCTCAAATATATATTCATAAATATTTGACTGATGTAAATGTAAATATGTTGATACGACGATTATTCATAAGAAATCACAAGGAAAAGGGGCCGATGAAGAACAAAAATTTTATACCACGTGCCCGAATTGTGCTTGAAAGTTTGCTGAGATATTTTTTTTATTTTTTTTTTTTTCGTGCTATATGAATTGTAACGTGTGAGCCGAACATCGAGCACCTTGAAAACAAGACAAGCCAAGATATTGCGTTTAGATATATGAGAAAATCTTATGAGATTCGATATTCAAAGGTTTTTAAGGTGGTTCTTGCATTTTCGTCGAATAGACTTAAGAAAAATACGACGATCGGAAAGAAATTGAGGTTCTTGCAGAATGCTCGTAAATTTTTTTAAATTTAACACGATGGATGGATAGGCCCCAAAGTTGAAAAAAAAACCGAGGCTAAAGAGTTTAATCTTCAAAAATTTAAATACTTCGAAGCTAGATCGGCGAATAAAAAAAACCGATAAATTCCGATGCAACAAAAATGTTTCAGAAGATACTGTGAAAAAAAAATACAAATTAATTCACCGTACCATAAAATAAGAAAAAATAAAAAAAAGATGCAATTTTCTAGCCCTCTTGTTTCGTATGCGTGTCGCGCCTACGTTCCCGCTTCCGGTCTCGCAAGAACCACTTTGAGAGGATAAAGGTCGAGAGATGGAGAAGCATTTTGAGCTTTGATTATCGACGAATGATGAAAATATAAATTAATAAAAATGAACGTCGAGTCCTATTGATCCCTAAATTTTATATATATATATATATATATATATTACCAGTGGCATTTAAATTTTCATTTATCGACCTGATTCTCACGCACCTTGAAGAATATTGTTGTACCATTATTATGATTACTGCTATAATTAAGAATTTTGAAAAGTCGAATTCGATAGATGCGATTTCGTAAATATTGCGGATCTCGTGTACAAAAGTCGCATTTTTTTTTTCGAAAAAATTTTTCAAACAATTGTCACAGAGATAATATGATTTTTTTTTAATGAAAAAATCCTTATTTGATCAGTCCATACCTGTCGTATGTGCAATTAAAAATTGATCACGACGAACACACACGAGACTGCCGAGAAACTCGCATGTATAATATATATATATATAGTTGAGTACCCGAAACCAAAGATATATAATCTTTTAACAGAGTTGCAAGCACACACACACACACACACACACACACACACAAATACTAAATAGACGTTGAAGAAACGTACATAAAAAAAAAATTACGAAATAAAATGAAAAATAAAACTAAAGTGAGAAAAACAACGCTAAAAACAATTGTACGTTGAGAACTATATGAATAGGAGAAGAAAAAAAATTCAATAAATCCTATGGAAAATATATTATATTCGATGAAAAGTATATCCTACATCTTTTCCCTCAGCAGCAGCAAAAAAAAAACAACGATTTCTGGAACGAGAAGCGATCAAACATGGCGGATTAAAAATGAAACAAATATGGCCGCACACGTTGTGATAAGCCGATTGCTAAATGAGCCACAACTTCACACATGCATTTTAGGAATAATGGAGTAAAACGCCTGCGAGTGCTTGTTCGAAAGTGGCCGCATATACACCCCATATATATCGTGGAAATGATTAATTGCGTATAATCCCCGCGAAAAAGGCGATAAATTTTGAGCTTTTAATCGAGATGGGCATTCCGCGTTCTGATATATGTTTTGAGCAGGAAAGGCGCAGTCACGCGTATATGAATATTTGATGCTATAAGTTCGTTTTTTATAAGTTCGAGTTTTGACAAGGGGAACTAGAGAGTTCTATTCTAGAGAGATGGAATCGGATTGGCGTTGGTGATTCGGTCACCTCTGTATGTTATCCATTATAGTGTCAGCTGGTATTGAAAAAAATATAAACTCCAAATTACGCGCAGTTAAAAATAAAAATCCCAAGTGCTGCCACGTCATCGCGATGAAGTTAGAGGTTCATATTTTGAGTTTATTTAACTTTGAGACTTTGAGAACCGCCATTCAACTCCATAATCGTCGGAGATATTGTAAAGTTGTAACAAGGAAAAAGAAAAAAAAAATTTACGTTGGAGGAGCTGGGATTTGAACCCAGGACTTTCAGCATGCGAAGCAGACACTCTACCACTGAGTTACACCCCCTGTTATCTGTTTCATGCGAATGAATAAAACACATTTTATATAAGGATCGACGAATTTGAAAATGGTTTTTTTTTCTTTTCATCAGTTTTCTTTTTTTTTGTACGAAACTAAATTCTATTTATTTATTCGCTAATTACTGAATTCATGCCTCATACTCGGGCTGCGCGATATATTTTAGCCTTTACAGTTGGACCCCGGGCAATTAGATTGATCCTCGCTGCCTTTTTCTCCCGCACAGGGAGCCACTGTGCCTGGTAGTTTTTTTTTTTCGCGCCAACTTCAATGTAACAATACCACTGATATCACCGGGTTATTACTTGTAAACAAAAACAAAAAAAAGGAATGAAATTGAATATTCGTTTTTGTTCTCACTAATAAATTTATCAAAAGTGGCAAAAAAACATAAAAAATGACACCAAGAAAGTTAAAAATTCAAAATGAAAGTGTTAAAAAAAATATATCGCTATAAAAATACCCGGATCTAGTTCGCATTATATAGGGACTATTTAATTTCGCTCAAATTATTTGCCCAATTCCACTCGCGAGGAGCCAAATGAGGGAAAAAAATTTTTTCTTTTAAATATATATATCGTCGAGATGGGAAAAATATTTGGAGATTTAAGAAAACATTTCTTTTCACCTCCGAGTACGCGATTCAAATTTCAACGAAAAATCATTACCGTGGCTGAGAGAACGAAAAAAAAAGACAAATTTTGGAGCAATTCAAAGTTTAAATATTTTTTTTCCGACACATCGACACCATCATCATTGAAATATTTATCAGCCGTCCCTCTGGCCTTGAACTTTGATGGGGAAAATTATAAAAGTCACGAAAGCCACTTATTAAAAAAAAAGAAACAAAAAAATGTAAACAAAAGTAAATAATACGCGCTTTTTTTTAAATCAAATTACTTATTTTTCTTCAAATATGATTCCCGATAAACTTAGTGATCGTAAACCCCGCCATAATGTAATATATTTTAAGCTCTCAATGCCAAGGATCATGTATAATAATAATTATAGTACATGTTTTTTTTTTTTTGCAGAATTATGATAATTGACTGCAAGAGCTTTTTTTTTTTAATTTTTCTTATACAGATATGACAAGTCGATTTTCATAATTACGAAAGATAGAGGAGAAAGAATTTTAAAAAACACGAACATTATCTCTAGTATTATTTATTTTATCATTAATTTTAAAGCGTCATCGAGATTGCCATATTATCGAGAGGAATAATTAACTTTATGCTAAAAAAAAGCACCAGTCCAACATTTTCTCATCAAATGCACTTATTTTTCTTGCAAAAGTAAGCCAGCTCTTTTTTTTTCAAACATCCATCTTCCTTCAAAAAGGACTCTACTCTCTGACTTCATAGAAAAAATATTTATATAAAATCCCAAAAATCCTCGATGACGTTTTTTCAGATCCGAATATAAAAAATTCTGAGACGCGTTTTTTTTTCGTCAAAATAATAGCATTCTTCTAAAAATTTCAATAACTCTCAACATTTTTTTACATACATCAGGCTGAATATTCACAATGTTGTATAGCTTTGGGATTTTCGTAACGATTATTTTGTTGAATAAAATTTAATAAATTTGACGTATTAGCAAATTTTTTGGGTGCTATTCAATAACTTCTGCTTTTTCGAAAAAGCACATTGCTCCCGTTGGATAAGAGAAATTTTGCATAAAAAAGTATTCGAAACACTTGCTATATAGACAAGTTTTTAATTAAAAAAAAAAAAAAAAAAAAAAAAAAACGTTGAGTACTTGATATTGACCATAAAAGATTTTAAAACGTGTTTTTTTCTATTTGACAAGTCACAAATTTAAAACTTGCACAAGGTTATAAGATACTGGGATAAGACAAATCATTGAGCTACGGGTGCTGTAGCTTAAACAGCTACAAGTGTCTAGAACAAGCTCCTCGTCATTGCGCTACGGAGACTAACAAAAAGCTTCCGCTTTGTTTAAATACCATTCCCTGATATCGACAGAGGAGATTGGTATTTTATATTTATTGAAAATCTTAACTTTATGTCCATACCAACCTAGATCTGGATATAGAGAGATCATATATTAAACCAAGTCAACTATAAATCTTAATATTATAGCTTAACCCTTCGTCGACAAACCTATTTTTTGTCCCATAAGAAATACATTGGTTCTCCGGGTCAACAGCAGAAAAAGCATTTATTTGTGTTAGAAACATCTCTAAAAATTGTTCTTGGAAAATTTACAGTTGTCGCTTTCATATATGTATCGATCCTTGATTCTTTTTTTAAGTTACAGCATATATGCTGTAATTTATATTACACACACCAATGATTTATTTTCGTCAATTTTTAAATCGGCGGATAGTTATCTGATGAATATCGTATGCTTTTAACATAGATTATCTATCTGATAACCCATATATCCGGAAGATAACCCTAGGTGAAAAATCCGGGCATAACCGCTTGCCCTATATAGTACCGAGGGGTGTTGCGACGTCACTCGGCCCGCAGAGCCTGTAAATTTCTTACAATTTTTACGAAATAATTTTACTATAAGAAATAATAATTTACTTGCTTAAAGAAATTAATGCAATGTTCATTAACTTCAGAAAACATTTAACTGTGACAGAATGATAAAAAAAAGGAAAAAAATGTTTACATGCAAGTTCTTTATTATCGAGTATTGAATTTTGACAATAAAATGCTGAAAAATTTAAAATTGTTTGAATAAATGTACAGCGAGTTACATATAACCATATGTAATTAACAAAAAAAAAAAATTCACGAACGATTTTGTAGTAGAAGAACTTTATATTGTTATACATATTTTATTAAGGCGGCCCATCAGTGACAACACTAGTCAAAAATCGTGACGTGAAAAAAAATCATAAACCTATCATAATATTTTCTAAATACTCTGTCTAAATAAAATTTATGAATTTCAATGACGTTTCCCGTGATATTTTATTCATAATTTATTATAAATAATATTATAAATAAAGTCTCAACTGACAAAAGTATTTACGCTGTCAGAGCGATCAAGTCAAAAACGATAGCTGATATTCATATGTTTCCTCGCGTGCAGAATGACAGACATATATTGTATCCGAGATTTGCACACACGATGACTTTCGCGTTTAAATTTCTTGGAAAAATCCCTGGCAAGACACAATTTTTTAAATACCATTGGAAAGTTCACGATTTCATCTTTCAATACTCAAAATTTGAATAAGAACTCTCGTCTTTATCAAAAGGTATCATGTCACTTCCGGTGAAAATGGAATCAACTGCCATAAGACCCATGCTAAAATAGGTAATTTTAAATTACTCGTTCGCAATAATTTGCCTGGCAACATACCCTGAAATTTTGAGAGAGCGTTCATTGCATCTTCTTCATTCATCTCCCGAAGTTTCATTCGTATCGCCGGTTTTTTAATTCACTGATGAGTTAATAGTAGTTTCACGTTCTTATCCGATAAATTCATATCTCATGCATCGTTATGCAAAGCACCTGTAGAGCTAAAATGAAAATTGCGAATCGCTCATTTCCACACCCACCATGAGGTAGAGCAAATATGGGCGCGTTTTTTTTAAAGTGGTATCCCCTGTAGGCCTACTCCACTCTGACTACCTTTACACCGATGGGGTTGTGGCAATAGCATGATTGCTACAGAACATGTACTCCTCCATCATCGAACGGTCACATTCATGCTAAAGCACAGACCAACTCCACCAATGGAAACGCGGTCTCTACCTATATCTGCCTAATTTTGGAAATTACATCTAAACGGGATAAAAAAAACAAAGCGAAAGTAATTAAGAAATTGAGGGTAGCAAAGGAATTTTATATTTTCGAGAAATATAAAATACCGACGATGACAAAGAGTCACGTTATAGAGCTGGGACTCGAACTAATTAGCTGAGAATCAATTGTCCAGAACATTCTCTTTGTCATTGTGCCACGGAGACTAACAAAAAAGTGTTCGCTTTGTTTAAATAACAACCCCCTCTGTCGACAGAAGGGATTCGTATTTATATTAAGACATCGTAACCTTATATCTATACCTGCCTATATCTGGATAGCAATATTATAGTAAGTCAACTATAAATCTTAATATTAGCTTAAATTGCGATGAGAATCTCTTAACATCAATACGCAGCGGACTAACTTAGATCTAGGGAGTTGGTATTTTATACCAATTGAAAATCTTAGCCTTATAACGTATACCTGCTTATATTTAGACATGGAAATAATATATTAAACCACGTCAACTACAAAATACGGGCGTGTTTTTTTTCAAGTGGTATCCCATATTGGCCTAAGTCCACCCTGCTTACCTAAAAGCCTGAGGCCAATTAAAAAACAAAGCGCAAGTAATTGCGAAATTGAGGGTAGCAAAGGCATTTTCTATTTTCGCCAAAATACGAAAATACCAGCAATGTCAAAGAGAATCGTTATGAAGGTGGAACTAACCCAATCTTAGCTTCAATGGTCCAGAACAATCTCTTCGTCATTGTGCTACAGAAACTAACAAAAATAAAAAAGCTTCCGCTTTGTTTGAATACCAACCCTCTCTGTTGACGGAGGGGGTTCGTATTTATATTAAGATATCTTAACCTTATATCTATACCTGCTTATATATGGATAAAAATATTATATTATTCAACTAGAAATCTTAATATTAGCTTAAATTGCGATGAGAATCTCTTAAAATTAATATGCAACGGACTAACTTAGATCTAGGGAGTTGGTATTTTATACCGTCTGAAAATCTTAGTCTTATAACGTATACCTGCTTATATTTAAACATGGAAATAATATATTAAACCACGTCAACTACAAAATACGGGCGTGTTTTTTTTCAAGTGGTATCCCATATTGGCCTAAGTCCACCCTGCTTACCTAAAAGCCTGAGGCCAATTAAAAAACAAAGCGCAAGTAATTGCGAAATTGAGGGTAGCAAAGGCATTTTCTATTTTCGCCAAAATACAAAAATACCAGCAATGTCAAAGAGAATCGTTATGAAGGTGGAACTAACCCAATCTTAGCTTCAATGGTCCAGAACAATCTCTTGGTCATTGTGCTACAGAAACTAACAAAAATAAAAAAGTTTCCGCTTTGTTTGAATACCAACCCTCTCTGTTGACAGAGGGGGTTCGTATTTATGTTAAGATATCTTAACCTTATATCTATACCTGCCTATATATGGATAAAAATATTATATTAATCAACTAGAAATCTTAATTTTAGCTTGAATTGCGATGAGAATCTCTTAACATTAATACGCAACGGACTAACTTAGATCTAGGGAGTTGGTATTTTATACCGATTGAAAATCTTAGTCTCATAGCGTATACCTGCTTATATTTAAACATGAAAATAATATATTAAACCACGTCAACTACAAAATACGGGCGTGTTTTTTTTCAAGTGGTATCCCATATTGGCCTAAGTCCACCCTGCTTACCTAAAAGCCTGAGGCCAATAAAAAAACAAAGCGGAAATAATTGCGAAATTGAGGGTATATTAGCAAAGGCATTTTCTATTTTCGCCAAAATACGAAAATACCAGCAATGTCAAAGAGAATCGTTATGAAGGTGGAACTAACCCAATCTTAGCTTCAATGGTCCAGAACAATCTCTTTGTCATTGTGCTACAGAAACTAACAAAAATAAAAAAGTTTCCGCTTTGTTTGAATACCAACCCTCTCTGTTGACAGAGGGGGTTCGTATTTATATTAAGATATCTTAACCTTATATCTATACCTGCCTATATATGGATAAAAATATTATATTAATCAACTAGAAATCTTAATTTTAGCTTGAATATACGCATCGAACGTTTTCGAAAGTTATGTTCGAAAAAAATATAAGCCACTAAACTTTACAAAGAATATTGCCCTGAAAGAACTGCAAAACAAAGCGGAAGTAATTACGGAATTGAGGGTAGCAAAGGCATTTTATATTTTCGAGAAATGTAAAGTACCGACAACGACAAAGAGTCTCGTTATAGAGCTGCGCCCCAACAAAATAGTCGAGGATCAAGTGTCCAGAACAATCTCTTCGTCATTGTGCTACGGAGACTAACAAAAAGCTTCCACTTCGTTTAAATACCAACCCCCTCTGTCAATAGAGGGGATTGGTATTTTATATTAATTGAAAATCTTAATCTTATATCTATACCTGATATATGGATAAAAATATTATATTATTCAAATAGAAATCTTAATATTGACTTAAATTGCGATGTGAATTTTTTAATATTAATCCGCAATGGGCTAACAGATCTAGGGGATTTGTATTTCATATCGATTAACAATCTTAACCTTATATCTATACCTGCCTATACATGGAAAAAATATTTTATTATTCAACTAGAAATATTAATATTAACTTAAATTGCGATGTGAATCTTTTAATATTAAGCCGCAATGGGCTAACTTAGATCTAGGGGGTTGGTATTTTATACCGATTGAAAATTGCAACCTTATACACGTATAATCTGCCTATATCTGAATAGAAATGTTATATTAAATCAAGCTATAGATATCTTTAATTGTAACTTAAATTTACAAAGCGACCTCTTAACATTAAGGCCTAATAACAGGCTAACTTGGATGTAAGAAAGAGTCCCTAGAGCGATAAGAAAACCTGAAAGCCCATAACGTTTTTTCCCAATGATGGACACGATCGATTAAAAAAATTTATGCGTCGTGTACTAGAGCAAACATGACACATAAACAACCTGTAACCGGAGAAATATATATGCGACATGGTAATAGTGAAACTTAACCTACAATACGTGGAGATAACCTGAAAAAAAAAAACATTTGCATGTTAATTCCATTGATTCAAGCGATATCAAGCAAATATATATACACACACACATCTTAAGCGCAATAAAAGAAAATGCATAGAATCACATTATTAGAAAGGAACATATAGAAAATGCATGCAAACAGTTTTTTCTGTGGTAAAAGCACGCAAGAGTCATGTAATGAAATTACTTAATGGTATGAATACCAGGCACTTTAAGGCACAATTTAAAAAAAAGTGAATTCAGCCGTTAGCAAATTCATGCTTTCACAATAAATAATATTGTCGAAGCATGAATTCCCCAGGTTCCACCACGTGGAGGTGGCTGACTTGGAACCCGCTACGAAATATTAAAAAAAATCATCAAGCATGATTAAATGAACAATCATTACATATTAAATTATCATTGAAAGTAATTATATTCAATTAATTGTTACCAATAATTCATTAATTTTTAATAATGCATAACGAAAAAATCGTGCTAATTCGAAATTGCCATCCCATCTCTCTCATATAAATTGCAAATGTACAAGCTCGTCAACAAACTTTTGTGAAAAAAAAATTAATTCTCTTTGTGTATCCGATCTGATGTTTTTGAAAATACGATCATCCCCTTGCCCACAAAATAGACAATCTTTTTTCGCCAATTTGGCTGTCTTATTTTTTCACACAACGGAATGTAAGATAATAAATGAAAATTCAGGAACCCTTTGTAGAGACGTCATGTAGGATCTCGATAATCGAGACGATACAACTCCGTTGGGTTTGGGTTGCAAGACGTTTCTATCATTCTTATTCGACAGCCTAGTCATACCATTGGGAAAAATTACCCGTAACCCTCTTGCCGCAAGATTAGGCGTCTAGGATGACTAAAGACTCCTTGTCGTTTCTGTTAATCTTGGGGGATTGCCGAGAAAAGTTTTTAGAAAATGGCAAAATAAAGATCGTGCTCAAATGTGTAAGACAGTGTCTGTCTCCGAGACTACGAGCGAGAAGGCCAGCATGGAACACACGGAGACGAGAGGCAAATTAAAAATTCATGGAGGATCCTGAGAAGTCAAGTGAATTATAGAAATTGAGAGGACTGAGGGGATATGTAAAAGCCAAAGGATATCGTCGGTTGGGGGGGATAACTGAGTTTTTTTTTTTTAATTTATTTGACAACTTTACCTGTTATTTTATTTTACTTCAATAAATTATGGGTGTTTCATCAACAGAGTTAATGAAGTACGAATCACACATAATATAAGATATATTAATATCAGAACAAAGTACAATCACTATGAAAAAAAAGAGATAAAAAATATGTATGATATGCTGTTCTAATTGAATCAAACCTGTCTCGTTCGATCAGCATTCTTCATGTGGCCGAAATATCCATGCATTAGAATAAATATGCGCATCGCTATAGTAATGCGTATACACATCGAATCCATTGAAAAAAAAATGTAAACAAAATTTTGTATTAAAAATTATTTATTATTACACCGATTACATTATTAATAATTTCACATTCTTATTATATAAATTGATTTCTCATACATGGAAATGCAAAACACCTAGAGCTAATGAAAGTTGCGACTTGCTCATTTCCACACCCACCACGGAGGTAGAGCAAACGTGGGCGCGTTTTTTTTTAAGTGGTATCCCCTGTAGGCCTAATCCACTCCGACTACATTTACACCGATGGGGTTGTAGCAATATAATTGTAGCAACTCCACCAATGGAAACGCGGTCTCTACCTATGTCTGCCTAATTTTTGAAACTAAAATTAAACGAGATACCCTGTAGGCCTACCCTGTAGGCCTACTTGACTACATTTACACCGATGGGGTTGTAGCAAAAGCATGATGCCACAGCACACGTACTCCTCAACCGTCGAACGGTCACATTCATGCTAAAGCACGGACCAACTCCACCAATGGAAACGCGGTGTCTACCTATGTCTGCCTAATTTTGGAAACTAAAATTAAATGGAATACCCTGTAGGCCTACTCGTCTGACTACCTTTACACCGATGGGGTTGTAGCAAAAGCATGATTGCCACAGAACACGTACTCCTCAACCGTCGAACGGTCACATTCATGCTAAAGCACGGACCAACTCCATCAATGGAAACGCGGTCGCTACCTGTATCTGCCTAATTTTCGGAAACTAAAATTAAACGGGATAAGAAAAAAAAAAACAAAGCGGAAATAATTGCGAAATTAAGGGTAGCAAAGGTATTTTCTATTTTCGCCAAAATACTAAAATACCAGCAATTTCAAAGAGAATCGTTATGAAGGTGGAACTAACCCAATCTTAGCTTCAATGGTCCAGAACAATCTCTTCGTCATTGTGCTACGGAAACTAACCAAAAAAAAAAAAAGCTTCCGCTTTGTTTGAACACCAACCCCCTCTGTCGACGGAGGGGGTTCGTATTTATATTAAGATATCTTAACCTTATATCTATACCTGCCTATATCTGTATAGCAATATTATGGTAAGTCAATTAGAAATCTTAATATTAGCTTAAATTGCAATGAGATATTCTTAAATTTAATACTTAATAAGACTAACTTATATATAGGGGGTTGGTATTTTATACCAATTGAGAATCGCAACCTTATACTTATACCTGCCTATATCTGGATTAAAATATTATATTGAGTTCACTAGAAATCTTAATATTAGCTTAAATTGCAATGAGATATTCTTAAATTTAATATGCAACGGACTAACTTAGATATAGGGGGTTGGTATTTTATACCGATTAAAAGTTGCAACCTTATACTTATACCTGCCTATATCCGGATAGAAATATTATATTTAATCAATCAACGAGAAATCTTAATGTTAGCTTAAACTTAGATAGCGAACTTTTAACATTACGGCACAACGGGCTGACTTAGATCTAAGAAAGAGTCCCTGGAGCAATGAAAAAACGTGCGAAAACCTAAAACGTTTTGTTCCGAAGTACATGATCGATGAAAAAATGTTGTATACGTCGTATAATAGTGAAAACATGACATGAATAACCTGTAACCTGAGGGAATAGATGCAACATGGTAATAGTGAAAATTAACCTACAATGCGTGAAACATAACCTGAAAAAAAGAATCATTTGAAAATTAACCCCAACGATTCAAAAAATTCACGTCGAATATATATACACATACATATAAAATATCGAGTTTTTTCCGTAGCAAACATACAAGAGTCGCATATTGAAATTATTTAATGGTATGATTACCAGCCATTTTAAGGCACAATTAAAAAAAAAACGCGAATTCAGCTGTTAGCAAATTCATCCTTTTACAATAAATAATATTGTCGAAGCATGAATTCCCCAGGTTCCACCACGTGGAGGTCGCTGATTTGGAACCCGCTTCGAAAAATTAAAAAAATCATCAAGCATAATTAAATGAACAATCATTACATATTAAATTATCATTGAAAGTAATTGTATTCAATTGATTTTTACTATTAATCAATTAATTTTTAATATTGCATAACGAAAAAATCGTGCAAATTCAAAATTGCCATCCCATCTCTCTCATATAGTTGCAAATGTACAAGCTCGTCAACAAACTTTTGTGAAAAAAAAAAATTAATTCTCTTATTTGTAATTGCGATCTGATGTTTTTTAAAATACGATCATCCCCTTGCCCACAAAATAGAGAATCTTTGTTCGCCAATTTGGATAATTTGGCTGTCTTATTTTTTCCTACAACGGAATGTAAGGTAATAAATGAAAATTCGAGGAAACCTTTGTAGAGACGTCATGTAGGATCTCGATAATCGAGACGATACAACTCCGTTGGGTCACTGTCCTGTAAGACGTTTCTATCATTCTTATTCGAAGCGTAGTCGTACCATTGGGAAAAATTACCCGTAACCCTCTAGCCGCAAGATTAGGCGTCTAGGATGACTAAAGACTCCTTGTCCTTTCTGTTAATCTTGGGGGGGGATTGTCGAGAAAAGTTTTTAGAAAATGGCAAAATAAAGATCGTGCTCAAATTTGTAAGACAGTGTCTGTCTCCGAGACTACGAGCAGGAAGGGCGGCACGGAACACACAGAGACGAGGCAAATTAAAAATTCATGGAGGATCCTGAGAAGTCAAGTGAATTATGGAAATTGAGAGGACTAAGGGGATATGTAAAAGGATATTGTCGGATGGGGGGGGGGGGGGGGATAACGGAAAGTTTTTTTTTAAATTTATTTGACAACTTTACCTGTTATTTTATTTTACTTCGATAAATTATGAATGTTTTATCAACAGAGTTAACGAAGTACGTATTACACATAATATAAAATACATTAATATCAGAACAAAGCAATCACTATGAAAAAAAGAGATAAAAAATATGTATGATATGCTGTTCTAATTGAATCAAACCTGTCTCGTTCGATCAGCATTCTTCCTGTGCCCGAAATCTTCATGCATCAGAATATAAATATGTATATCGCTATAGTAATGCGTATATCCATCGAATCCATTGACAAAAAATGTAAACCAAATTTTGTATTAAAAATGCTTTATCATTACACATATTACATTATTAATAATTTCACATTCTTATTATATAAATTGATTTCTCATACATGGAATTGCAAAACCCCTATAGAGCTAGAGAAAGTTGCGACTTGCTCATTTCCACACCCACCACGGAGGTAGAGCAAACGTGGGCGCGTTTTTTTTTAAGTGGTATCCCCTGTAGGCCTAATCCACTCCGACTACATTTACACCGATGGGGTTGTAGCAATATAATTGTAGCAACTCCACCAATGGAAACGCGGTCTCTACCTATGTCTGCCTAATTTTTGAAACTAAAATTAAACGAGATACCCTGTAGGCCTACCCTGTAGGCCTACTTGACTACATTTACACCGATGGGGTTGTAGCAAAAGCATGATGCCACAGCACACGTACTCCTCAACCGTCGAACGGTCACATTCATGCTAAAGCACGGACCAACTCCACCAATGGAAACGCGGTGTCTACCTATGTCTGCCTAATTTTGGAAACTAAAATTAAATGGAATACCCTGTAGGCCTACCCTGTAGGCCTACTCGTCTGACTACCTTTACACCGATGGGGTTGTAGCAAAAGCATGATTGCCACAGAACACGTACTCCTCAACCGTCGAACGGTCACATTCATGCTAAAGCACGGACCAACTCCATCAATGGAAACGCGGTCGCTACCTGTATCTGCCTAATTTTCGGAAACTAAAATTAAACGGGATAAGAAAAAAAAAAACAAAGCGGAAATAATTGCGAAATTGAGGGTAGCAAAGATATTTTCTATTTTCGCCAAAATACGAAAATACCAACAACGTCAAAGAGAATCGTTATGAAGCTGCGCTAGACCCAATCTCAAGCAACAAGTGTCCAGAACAATCTCTTCGTCATTGTGCTACAGAAACTAACCAAAAAAAAAAAAAAGCTTCCGCTTTGTTTGAATACCAATCCCCTCTTTCGACAGAGGGGGTTAGTATTTATATTAAGATATCTTAACCTTATATCTATACCTGCCTATATCTGTATAGCAATATTATAGTAAGTCAATTAGAAATCTTAATATTAGCTTAAATTGCGATGCGATATTCTTAAATTTAATACGTAATGGACTAACTTAGATATAGGGGGTTGGTATTTTATACCAATTGAGAATCGCAACCTTATACTTATACCTGCCTATATCTGGATTAAAATATTATATTGAGTTCTCTAGAAATTTTAATATTAGCTTAAATTGCAATGAGATATTCTTAAATTTAATAGTTAATAAGACTAACTTATATATAGGGGGTTGGTATTTTATACCAATTGATAATCGCAACCTTATACCTATGCCTGCCTATATCTGGATTAAAATATTATATTGAGTTCACTAGAAATCTTAATATTAGCTTAAATTGCGATGAGATATTCTTAAATTTAATACTTAATAAGACTAACTTATATATAAGGGGTTGGTATTTTATACCAATTGAGAATCGCAACCTTATACTTATACCTGCCTATATCTGGATTAAAATATTATATTAAGTTCACTAGAAATCTTAATATTAGCTTAAATTGCAATGAGATATTCTTAAATTTAATACTTAATAAGACTAACTTATATATAGGGGGTTGATATTTTATACCAATTGATAATCGCAACCTTATACCTATACCTGCCTATACCTGGGTTAAAATATTATATTGAGTTCACTAGAAATCTTAATATTCGCTTAAATTGCGATGAGATATTCTTAAATTTAATATGCAACGGACTAACTTAGATATAGGGGGTTGGTATTTTATACCGATTGAAAGTTGCAACCTTATGCTTATACCTGCCTATATCCGGATAGAAATATTATATTTAATCAGTCAATGAGAAATCTTAATGTTAGCTTAAACTTAGATAGCAAACTTTTAACATTAAGGCACAACGGGCTGACTTAGATCTAAGAAAGAGTCCCTGGAGCAATGAAAAAACGTGAAAACCTAAAACGTTTTGTTCTGAAGTACATGATCGATGGAAAAATGTTGTATACGTCGTATAATAGTGAAAACATGACATAAATAACCTGTAACCTAAGGAAATAGATGCAACATGGTAATAGTGAAAATTAACTTACAATGCGTGAAACATAACCTGAAAAATAGAATCATTTGCAAATTAACCCCAACGATTCAAGAAATTTACATGGAATATATATATATAAAATATCGAGTTTTTTCCGTAGCAAGCATGCAAGAGTCGCATATTGAAATTATTTAATGGTATGATCACCAGCCATTTTAAGGCACAATTTAAAAAAAACGCAAATTCAGCCGTTAGCAATTTCATGCTTTTACAATAAATAATATTGTCAAAGCATGAATTTCCCAGGTTCCACCGCGTGGAGGTGGCCGATTCGGAACCCGCTTTGTAAAATTTTAAAAACCATTGATCATAATAAAATGAAGAACCATGAAAAATTAAATTAATTATTATCACAATGAATGATAATTAATTTATTGCTATCAATGAATTTTTTATGATTATTATTAAAAATAATTCCATCATAAATTAAAATCGTACAAATTCAAAATTTCCTTCTCATTATCGCACCTCTCTCGTTTAGTTACAAATTTATGAGAGATCCACGAATTTTAGTTGAAAAAAAAAAAAAAAAAAAAAAATAGATAAAAATAAATCCATTAATTCTGGAAAACCTAGACCACATTTTTTTTATCTCCGATCAAATTCAGTATCTAACATGAGCGTCCGTTTGTCCAATCTGTGTTCGCAAATTCGGAAATTTTTTTGTAAAATTTGGCTCTCTTATTTTCTTGAATATTAAAAAAAATTTTAATGAGAAAAATTCAGAAGTAGCCGGTAGATGGCATCGAGCAGGTTTTCGATAATCGTAATAAAAAATATTCGATCCATTGGGATCTCGCCTCGTAGGAAGTTTCTATCGCTCTTGTTCGACAAAGTAGTCACGGAGTAGACGGAAATTAGGCGTTTAGCGGGGTTAAAGAACTTCCGTCATTTCTGTAAATTATTGGGAATGTCCGAAAAAGTTTCTCGGCAAAGGCGAATATAAAAAACCGAGCCCGCTCCAAATTGTAACGGGTATGATCTCTGTGTCTGGGACAACAAGCGAAAAGAGCGGCGTAAAAGACGCAGAGACAAGGCAAATGAAAAATTTCGAGGGGATCTCGAGAAGCTTAATCTGATATGGAAATTGAGAGGATCGAGAGGACGCGTAAAAGCCAAAAAAATTCCGTACGATTTAAGAGAAAAAAATAAAATAAAGGATATTTTCTACAATAAATGAATAAATAAATAATAAGGACAATGAAAAGAGTCTTGAAGACGAGAGATAGTCACTTACCCTGAGCTGTCAATGATAATCCGGCTTATCGTGGGGAGAAAAAAAAGACACGAATAAAGACGTCTGGCAGGTTATGTTCGATGTGTAGTCGATTCACGAGGAAATTTCGTCAGGGCGAAGCACGAGACTGCGGTCCTTCACGGATTAAACTTTCTCGAATAATAACGCATTTTTTTTTTACGCGATGACTCGAAATGTTGAGAGGTAAAAGAAAAACTGCGTGAAATCGAGGAAACGCGAAAAATACGCATTGTTCGAGTTTCGAGCGACACGTGACGCTCTACGACCACTACGAGCCACGCGTCACGCGTCATCGCGTCACTGCGCGGCACTACGCAGTACCAACGAAGATAGGACTCTATCTTCGTTGGCAGTACGTACTATGTCTCTCTCTCTCTCTCGCCCCTACTACTGCTTGGTGAACTTTAAAATAATTAACGTTAATTATTATTAATTTCTAACTATTTGATTATTAATTTTTTCTCAATTACGATTGTTTAATTATGTAGCGATCGCGTGTTAAACGTTCTTATTTTTTTATTCTTTTCGCTTCGCCTCATACGACAATGCGCGAGACACGACACTCTGACACCCGACACCGGCAACGGGCGATCCGCGACTGTCGGTTCTCGCTCGCTCTCTCTCCATCCTTTCCCCACTCCCCGCTACTCACCTCGCCACGCACGTTGACGCGTACCCCCACTTCTCTCGCTCACTCACGCGCGCTCACCCGTTACTACCTCGCGCGCTATATGTATTTTTGTTTCACATGAAATTGTAATTATTAATATTAATTAACATGATCTTCATGACTGTTAATTATAATTATCATCGTTATAATTATTGCTAAATATTTAATTCTTCTTTTTGCAACGTCTAAATTATTTTGACTCGAAACGCTCGGAACTGTTTAAAAAAAAATACCAAAAGCAACGAGCTGCTTGTGCCCCCGCAATCAAGATTATCCAAAAACCTCGAAAAAAAGCTTTGACATATTTTATGCATTTAAGGGAGTTATCGAATGAAAAAAAGATTGAAAAAATGGACAAATATAGCGATAAAATTGAGATATCAGTAAAAAAAATTTCTCAAGAAAAACGAAAGAAAATTTAAAAACTTGTTAAAGAGCAAAAGAATTCAATATATTTTATGACACACATCACGTTTGACAGCTGACTTTTCGTTGATGAAACAAAAATTGCACACGGTCATTGTCATATCGGACAATCAGAAATTACGTCTTTACGAGTCATATTGCAGAATTGAATAATATCAAGGAATTGTGGATTGTCGCATGTAGATTGAAGGTGAGAAAAAAAAATTAAAAAAAAAACAATGTCAGATATGATTTCTCGATTTTGGCTTTCGGACAGTGGGAAATTTTTTTGTAAATTTTCAAAAATTATGATGAACCACCTCTCACTTTCTTTTCTTTGACATTTGCCCCGTTCGAATTATTATAATTATTATTACCATTTTTTAAAATCAATTAATTCGAAATTTCATGATAATTATCATAAATAATAATAATTAACGAATGGAGAGCCCAAAAAGCTTCAAATTCGGTGTGGGGAGTGTGGAAAAGAGCAGGGAGGGATGTAATGGAGGAAAGATTGTATCCGTTGGAATCTATAGTAAAGGCAGAGGAGCTCTTTATGGAGTGGAGTTTTGGGGATTTGATAACATAGAGCAATTTGAGGTGGTGCAAAATAGGTATTGTAAAATGGCATTAGGAATAGATGGAAGAACGCCCAGATACGTGTGGAGAACAGAATTAGAAATACCATCAGTGGAATATATAAGTAGGAAAAGAGCACTTAGCTATATAAAATTTGTATTAAAAATAGGGAATAATAGATGGCCAAATATCTGTCCGAGAGAGGAAATAAGAGGAATTTCGAACAAAAAGCCCTCGAAATGGGGAAAAGAATTTATCAGAGTATCAAGGAAATTAGGAATGGAGGAACCAATAGATGCGATAAAAGAGAGGAAAGAAATAAAAATAATGGAGAAGCTGATAAGGCAAGGGATTGGAAAACCTAAAAAGAAAGACAATAGAGAGAGAGAGAGAGAGAGAGAGAGAGAGAGAGAGAGAGAGAGAGAGAGAGAGAGAGAGAGAGAGAGAGAGAGAGAACAAATTCAAAAATCGACGTATAATCGACGTATATATGAATATATAATAGAGAATTACGAGAAACCGTGGAAGTATTGGGCGGCGAAAGATATTAATGGAAAGAACAAGGAAACTTGGGCCAGAATAAGGTGTGGAAATATAGGGAGAGATGGAAAAAAAAGAGGAAGTGGAGTGAACGTGTAGGATATGCAGACAAGAAAGAGAAACATTGGAGCATCCGATTATGTGTGAAAAATAAAGAGAAGTAATAATCTAATAGACCGGGAGCCCATAACACTTTTTTCATGTCTCATTTGTTTAGGCTCAAAACTACCATAGATTCCATAAATCTGTGTCCTGCATCACAAAAATCGCATCGCCGAACAAAATCAGTGGACCAAAGATGCTGAACCGGCGAAATCACATACAAATATATATATCTATATATACAAATTATATATCTATATACAAAATGTATATCTATATATACAAATTATATATCTATATACAAAATATATATCTATATATACAAATTATATATCTATATACAATATATATATCTATATGTACAAATTATATATAGATATATTTTTGTATGTGATTTCGCCGGTTCAGCATATTTGGTTCACTGATTTTGTTCGGCGATGCGATTTTTGTGATGCAGGACACAGATTTATGGAATCTATGGTAGTTTTGAGCCTAAACAAATGAGACATGAAAAAAGTGTTATGGGCTCCCGGTCTATAAGGAAGCCAAAGAATATAGAGAGAAGTGGGTGAAGGAGGAAAGCGAAGAAAGGGGAGTAGAAGACAAATTAATAGGGATGCTGAGAGGGGAAATAGATGTAATGATGTGTAAATTCTTTAGGGAAATAGAAAGAGAGAGAGAGAGTAAGAAAAAAGAAGAGTCCGTAAGGGAAAGCGAGAATGTTGAGAAGGACGCAACGGAATAATAATAAAAAATGAGGATAGACACAAGTTAGAATGTAAGACTGATGTAATAGCGCATAAGAGTGTTGTAAAAAGCCGAAAAGGCGATGCAAATAAAACTTCTCACTGCTAATAATTAACGAATAAACAAAATGACAACGATGATATTTTAAATCAGTAAAATAGAGAGTCGCGTACGTATATCAGCCAGATTTTTCGCAGTTTCCCGGTGCCCTCGTGCAAATGCTATACGGTATATATTGGCATTAGAAAAAGAGTGACCGCTCGCAAAATTTTCGGCAGGTCTGGGCAAGGAACTGAATTATGAAAATATGAATCGTACGATTTAGCAGGAAAAATTAATAATAATGACAAATAATGTCAATATTTCATCTGAAAATTTGTTTTGAAAGAATAATTATCGATTTTCGGGAACAAAATACAAAAAAAAAAAAAAAAAAACAATGATAAACTTGCGCTCGATCCTGCTGTGTGCATCGTTTTTAATGAAATTTTTCATCATTTACATAATTCACATCAGTTTGCAACGGTAATCGCGTTTCCCGTGTTTTTTTTTTTTTTTTTTCTTTCTTTCCTTTCTCCTCTGCTCCTCTAGGATAGTTTTGGCCGCGATCCCTCGCTGTGTGCTCGTTCGAATTTTCAGGGGAAAAAAAAAAAAAAAAACCGACACAGGATTATTATCACTTTTTTTTTCTTCTTCTTTAATCTCCATAAATTTTTAATCGCTCTCTTTTGTCATCTCAAACCTTGTTTTACATGCCAACACGGTCGTGTGTGTCCCCCCCCCCCCCCCCCGCCCTGCCCCAATCGCGATGTACTGTCACAAACAATCTTTAAGGCCGCAGTACACATCCATCCAGCTCACTCATGCCCACGCATACATTTAATCTAGTACACAGGGATTTTTGATGATTAAATAAAAAAAAAAAAAAAAAAAAAAAAAACAGACTGAATTCACAAATAAAAATTGGCAAACGACATCGGCACGAGAGGATCCCTTCAACGGGATCTCACATTATGACTTATTGATGCTTTCTTTTTTTTTTTTTTTTTTTTCTTCCTATTTTTATTTATAATAACTTGTTGCAACTTGTGTGTCCGTATGCTTGCGTCAAAAAATTCACGATCGCGGAGTGACATTGTCCTCAAAATGAATTTTTACATGATCTCTCTTCATCAAACATTCTCTCTCTCTCTCTCTCTCTCTCTCAAAAAATCACTTTCTCTCGACGTAATTATCACAATAGTCATCCCCGCAACCGTGCGTAATAATTAACAATTATTAAACACACAAAGCACACAACATTTGAATTTGTCGGCAGGCAAAGGTCGAGCGTGTTCTTTTTTTATTTTCTTTCTTTCATCTCTTATATTTATTTTATTTTTTAATTTTCTTCTTTCTCAATTTTAATTATTCATCTCTATGATCATGTGAAAGTTGTGCGGCTTCTCCGCACTACGAGGTCATCATGTCGCTCGCGGAATTGGCAGACATGTTTGGCCCTTTCAGCGAGTCGTTTATGTCCCTCCTGAACATGGACAGATTCTGGGTGAACCTTATTGACGTGAATTACAAAAAAATTTATCAGTATAATCAAGGGGGGGGAGTGTGATCGCGGATGGGGCAAATTTCGTTGATTCGAATCCGGGTTTTTTCACGAAGGAAACAAAAAAAAAAAAGGAAAAATAACTTACAAAAATTGAATGTTAAGGTAGTCCTTGCACTTTGTTATCTATCGAAGAATTTTGTGAATTGATAATATTTTAATTCTAAAATATTTTTTTTTTTTTTTGCTTTTCAAGACTGAAAAATTTCAGATCACGTTGCCGACTTTTTTCGCAAGTATATAATTTTCAAATTTTCGTTTTAGCACGAGATATAAGAAGTGATTCGTTCGACGATGAATTTGTTTGCGAAATTGTGTGGGTTTTTGATGAATTGCATGGGAAAAAAAAGTAGGATCGCGCAATGTTTGGGAAAAAAAATTTCAAATGAATCATCAGCGCAACTCTGTTAGTTTACTATGTAACCGATCAGCTGATAGCCCTCTGCTACTTCTGTCGCGGTAATAATTCAGTCGAATTTAAAGTATTTATCAATATATCAAACTTTCCGGTCCCATATTATTTTCTCACGCAATGAAATTATATTAATTATCAAAATGAATAAAGAGTTATGCAATCATACGATATAATTGTTACAAGACTTCCAGCAGTTTTGAGGCCAGTCAAGATTAAACGATTCAACGGACCAGTCAAATGGATGACGAAAAAAATTAAATTATTGAATATATATATATATATTAGGGTGTTAAAAAAAAATTTGATTTTTCATGCTCCCACTCCTCAAAACTTGAGTTTTTATGATAAAAAACATCCTCGCGAAGGGAGAGCTTTGTGGCTTAAGTGGAAGCCGCCGCTCATTGGACGTTTCTAATTACAACAGCCAATTAACGTCTATGTCAATCTTTTTGGAAGAAAAAATTTGAGACCATAGGGATTGTATTTCAAATAAAAAGAATCTTCAATGATTTAATAGTTGCAAACGATATTGCTGAACGAAAAGTAGCTTCGTGGGCGAAATTTAATTCATTATTAATCAAGGATAGAGTTCAAGCTCAATATATACTTTTAGTCGCTGATTTCCACCGAAAGACGCATGCCACGTGTAAAAAAGGCATTCTTGGCATCAATCTTTACCGAAAATAAATAAATAAATGACATTTCGCGTTTTTTTTTGCATAAAGTCATAGCGGAAAAATTGTTAAAGGTGAATAATACTGTTGTCTCTGAGATTAATGATTTCATATTTTAGCAAGAGAATAAAGAACCATGGAATTACGTATTTGAGTCGAGAAAAAAAAAAAATTATCACGAAAACAAAAAATTTCCACCAGCTACGAAGTGTATATGACAATTAATAAACAATTTCAAATCGCAAAATTATTGTTACGAATAAGATCGATCTAATTTTTTTATTAAGAACACGATGGTGTTAGACAAAGCTGTACAAATTAAAATTGCTTAGAATTTTTTTATAAAAAATTATAAATTAGGAATAAACAAAAATTTATTTGATTAAATTTTTTTTTTCTCAATTCGAAATACAATCCTTATGGTCTCAAATTTTTTCTTCCAAAAAGTTCGACATAGACGTTAATTGGCTGTTATGATTAGAAACATACAATGAGCGGCGGCTTCCAAAAAGTTTTGGTGAGAATTTCAAGTACTTTGAGTTGAAGCAAAAATTTTAAAAAATCAACCATATTGAAGATGATAATAATAACGATTTCCATTAATAGCAATGCCGAAAAACGCTCAAAAAATTGTTTAAACGATAAAATTGTTGCAGAAATTTCCCGTAAAAATGTATTTCGATTGTATGCAACGAATTCCTCGATTTTTCGGAATACGTATGAATTTTTCAAGAATTTTCTTATGGTTTTTTTAAATTTTTGTTTTTGAAAATTTTAAATTTTGAAAATTGCATGAAAAGTGATGAATTTTGGATATGTTCTCGTGCAAAGGTTCCATATTAACTTCACGAAGTATCCGGAACATAAAACGAATACTTTTATAAATAGAGTTTTTCAAAATTCTAAAAAAACATAAATTAAAAATGATAAGAAAATTCTTGAAAAATTCATATGTATTCAGAAAAATCGAGAAATTTGTTACATATAATCGAAATACATTTTTACGAAAAATTTCTGCAACAATTTATCGTTTAAACAATTTTTCGATAGTTTTTCGGAATTGTTATTATTGGAAATCGATATTATTATCATCTTCAACATGATTGATTTTTTTTTCAAATTTTCGCTTCAACGCGAAGTACTTGAAATTCTCACCAAAACTTTTTTCGACTGAAATTATGCGGCTCCATGCATCCTTAAGCTACAGAGCTCCCTCTTCGCGAGGATGTTTTTTTTTTCCTATCAAAACTCAAGTTTTGAGAGGTGGAAGCATGAAAAATCGAAAAAAAAAATTGTTTTTTTTAAAACACCCTAATATTTATACATTTCAAGTGCCAAAAGACGCAAAGTTACAAATTCTGACGCCTAATTTTACGTTTTATCAGATTTCATAGCTTTCCGCAACAATTTTTTTTTTCCCAAAACAGTTCAATGACGATGATTCGGTCTGCGCCGCAAGGACTACCTTAATTAAAAATTGTCCCGCAAAGTATGAAATAACGAAAGCTGCTCTCCAAAGCTATTGGAATAATTTTCGAATTGTTCTCTGTCCAACGACTCTTTAAAGTCGATGGCACCGAGAGCTACATTGTAACTATAAAAATTAACGAACAAATCGTGATAAAAATAAATTAATTTGGCAATAACGAGCTAATTTTTTTCTTTTTTAAATTTAAAAAAAAAAAAACATTTCCTCATTGCAATCTCTTTTTCATTCTCACCTGTCTCTATTTTTCATCATCAAATTACCCTCGATACCGTCCATAAGATTCTCGAACCACTGCGCCATTGCGGCCTGTTTGTCGACCGGCTGACTTCGAATTATGTTCTCCCTCAGCTGATTGAAATACTGCGTTGAAGAAAAAAAAAAAAAAAAAAAAAAAAAAAAAAAAAAAACCATTGCAAACATCATTGAGCGTCGATAAGTCGTCGTTGAAAATTGCCTGCGAATATAGCTGTATCCCCATTGGCGTTACTCACGTCCTCGTTGAGAAGTATGAGACCGAGGAGAGGCCTCGACATGCTCCATTGATTTCTGCAATCCTCGAACATTATGACGTTCAGAACGGTGCTCAATATTTGCTGCAGTATCTCGGGATGTTGCTTGAGTACTTGTAAAAATAATTCTCGTCCACCGGGCACAGCGGCGTTCTTCTTTCCCGGATAAACACCGGCTGGACAGCGATAAATACAATTTTTTGTTTTTTTTTTTTTTCGTTTTTTCTTCAAAATTCAACGAATCTCGTTGCTTTTTATTGTTATTATTATTATTTTTCAATCGTTTTTTTTACCTTTCTGAGATAGTTGCTTGAACAGATAGGTCACAATGTGATCCAGGGTGGCGCAACAGCCCGTACAGACCATAGTGTCTGCAACAGAATCAATGAGAGTCTCTCGTCGATAAGGCAACGGAGCAGAAAAACTACGCTACCGGATTAACGAAAAAAAAATAAATAAATAAATAAAAAAACGTTGATTCCGTGTCAGAAAAAAAAAAATTGAGCGATATCAAAGTTCCACGTTTTTGCCTCGTAAATAAACGAGAGCGAAAAAAAAAAAAAAAAACTTTCACCACCGTCTCCTACCTGACGATCGGATCTTCTGAGAGGGGGGGAGGGGGTTTTTGATTCGGGAGGGCCAACTCGTTTATAAATCATTTTTCAGGATCCGCTCGTACGTGATTTCATGCAACGAGTAGGACAAAAAAGCGTACCTAGTCTAGCGTTATTAAATAATATTGTTGATTAAAAATATTGCGCAGAAATTGTCAACGTTGCTCCGACGAATATATCGTATTTACCAAAATTGGCTTTTCCAGCCGACAGTCCCAATTTTTTTTTTTTTTTTTTTCATTTTTCCCTCCCACGAACGGACAGGTCTGAGATAAAGTTCTTCTTTTTTTTTTTTTTTCCCCCCCAGCGTATCGGCGAAGCTGACGAAATTAATTCACTGGATTCTTCGCGTGGCAAATTTTCCCTCGTTCGGAGAGTTTGAAATATTTTTTCCCACATTTTTTTTTGTTTTTTCCCCCAATATAGAAGAATATTCGGAATTTATTTGGCTCACTTTACACCTGCGGAAGTGTCCTTTTTTTTTTACGATCCGAAAAAAAAAAAAGTATACCAACGAAGAATTTCAATTTTATCGATTTTTCTCCGACGACGATCGTCGTCGGAGGAACGCGAATTTTTTTCGCGCTATGTTAAAAATCTTATGTATCAGCTGTGCGGCTGACTCAAAGCGTGTGCTGGCCTAGACCCATGTTTTGTTACAAGTCGATTGATTTTCGTGAAAAAAAAAAAAACAAAAAAAAATTTCGAAAAAAAGAAAGAAAAATTACAGATCTTTCGAACATAGAGAGACGCTAACAGCGGCGAAGCTTCGATTCTCAAGCATTATATAATCGTCATTTCATTATAGGCGGGCAAGAGAGCTCAGCGGTTTAATGACGCATTGTAGCAAAAGGGGGGTCTAGATTTCTACGCACTCCAATCCTCTTAGTGCCTTTTTTTTTTTTTTTCTTTATACCGCGAAATTAACAATTATTTCCAATAATGGTGCAAATTTTCACGATCATTCCGCCATCGTTTTTTTCTCTCAACTTTCTTTTCGATTCTCAATTGTAAAAATAAAAAAAATTAAAAAAAACGATAAATTTCTTTGCATAATTCCATCGTTTTATCGAGATTCATCGTTTCAAGTGAATTAAAAAAAAAAAAAAAAAAAAAACCGCGATGTTTGCAAAGCGGATAAGAGCGCTAGAGGATATAGAGAGGGTAGCGATAAGATATTAATCAGCCGCACAGACCTGTGTAGGAGTCTTTTAGCGCACCTAGAGCCGTGAGGCCTTCGCTGATGCTCGACAGGATGTACAGAAAGACTCGGGGTTCCAGGGTCGATAGAAAAGCCATATGATCCTGAGCCAGGCACTCCAGCAGCACGTAATACGTCGCCGTTAATTTTGGATAATCCTGGCACGAAAAAAAAAAAAAAAAAAAATCAACAAATCATGAAATATATTCATACGAAATTTCGTATATATATATCCGTAGCGAATAATAATTAAAAAAAAAAATTAAAAAAATAAAAAATCCTATAAATTTGAATGTCGAATTTCAATCCTGCGCCGATCGCACTGTAATTTCGCTGCTTTCGCGGTCACACCGGGTCAAAAACGTCCACGTACAATTTTCAAAGTGTTAAAATCGCTTTGAAAAATTTCAAAAAATTCACGAATATTCGTGAATCCTTCGAGAATGTGAATCCACGATTTTTCAAGTACAAAAGTTAAGTTTTGTACTTCTCGAACGCTGAATGCTCATTCGACATGATTGCTGGTAAATTCTTGAAATATTGATCGATCGGTAACACTTATGCCATAAGGCACAAACATAATAGTGCAAAGTGATCGATACCAGATAACGAAAAATACAAAATAAAAGTAAAATAGTAAATGCATCATTGAGAAGGATGATATGCCGTGGAAATATTGGTCTGAAGAGGGGGGGTTGAATGGAAGGGACGAAGAAATGTGGGCAAGATTGAGACGTGGCGGCATAGAAAGGGCGGAAAAGAAAGGAGCGAAGGATTGAAAGTGAAGAATATGTAAAGGACAAGACGAGACGATGGAACATTTGTTGATATGTAAAAAAGGCAGAGTTGGTAGCGGAGAAAGCAAAAAAGAATGCAGATGAGCGGATGGAAGGAATTTATGAATGGGAAAAT
The DNA here is from genome assembly GCA_963564615.1 of Rhorus exstirpatorius. NCBI lineage: Eukaryota > Metazoa > Arthropoda > Insecta > Hymenoptera > Ichneumonidae > Rhorus > Rhorus exstirpatorius. Next base: position 31,894,130 of record OY751314.1, on the reverse strand, counting down.
AAAAGGGGGAAATTATGAATATGCCGTGTGGGGAAAATACAAAAAGGGATGTGCGATTACTGTAGGGAAATACAGGAAGTTTGTAAAAAAAAAAATGAGCAAGGAGAAAGGAATATATTATGCTGTTTTATTAGGGTGTTTCAAAAGAATTTTTTTTTTTTTTATTTTTCATGCTCCCATCCCTTAAAACTTGAGTTTTTATGATAAAAAAACATCCTCGCGAACAGGAAGCTCTGTAGCTTAAGCGGAAGCCGCCGCTCATTGGACGTTTCTAATTATAACAGCCGACTTTTAACGTCTGTGACGAACTTTTTGGAAGGAAAAATTTGAGACCATGGGGTATTGTATTTCAAATAAAAAGAATCTTCAATGATTTTGAAGCTGCAAACGATATTGCTGAACGAAAAGTAGCTTTGTGCGCGAAATTTAATTCATTATCAACTAAGGATAGAGATCGAGCGCAATATATACTTTTAGTCGCTGATTACCACCGGAAGACGCATGCCAAGTGTAAAAAAGCGTCGCTGGCATCAATCTTTACCGAAAATGAATAAATAAAAGACATTTTGCGTTTTTTTTTGCATAAAGTCATAGCGGAAAAATTGTTAAAGGTGAATAAATTTGCTTATATACTATCGTCCCGGAGACTAATGATTTCCTATTTCAGCAAAAGAATAAAGAACCATGGAGTTACGTATTTGAGTAAAAAAAAAAAATTTCACCAGATACGAATTGTTCATGACAATTTATAAACAATTTTTAATCGCAAAATTATCGTTATGAATAGAATCGATTTAAATTTTTATTTAAAACAAAATGTTTAACTTACAATTGTTTAGAATTTTTTTTATAAAAAATTAGAAATTAGGAATAAACAAAATTTCAATTAATGAAATATTTTTTCTTCTCATTCGAAATACAATCCTCATAGTCTCAAATTTTTCGTTTCAAAAAGTTCATCATAGACGTTAATTGGCTGTTATAATTAGAAACGTCCAATGAGCGGCGGCTTCCACTTAAGGATGTATGAGCCACATAATTCCAGTCGAAAAAATTTTTGGTGAGAATTTCAAGTACTTCGCGTTGAAGCAAAAATTTGAAAAAAAAAATCAAACATATTGAAGATGATAACAATATCGATTTTCAATAATAAAAATGCCGAAAAACTATCAAAAAATCGTTTAAACGATAAATTGTTGCAGAAATTTTTTCGTAATAATGTATTTCGATTATATGTAACAAATTACTCGATTTTTCTGAATACATATGAATTTTTCAAGAATTTTCTTATGATTTTTAATTCATGTTTTTTTTAGAATTTTGAAAAACTGTATTTATAAAAGTATTCGTTTTATGTTCCGGATACTTCGTGAAGTTAATATGGAACCTTTGCACGAGAACATATCCAAAATTCATCAATTTTCATGCAATTTTCAAAATTAAAAATTTTCAAAAACAAAAATAAAAAAAAAAACCATAAGAAAATTCTTGAAAAATTCATACGTATTCCGAAAAATCGAGGAATTCGTTGCATACAATCGAAATACATTTTTACGAGTAATTTCTGCATTAATTTATCGTTTAAACAATTTTTTGACAGTTTTTCGGCATTGTTATTAATGGAAATCGATATTATTATCATCTTTAACACAGTTGATTTTTTTTTTTTCAAATTTTCGCTTCAACGCGAAGTACTTGAAATTCTCACCAAAACGCTTTTCGACGCTAATTATGCTGCTCCAATACATCCTTAAGCTACAGAAGCATCCCTCTTCGCGAGGTTCTGTTTTTTTCCTATCAAAACTCAAACTTTGAGGGGTGAGAGCATGAAAAATCAAAAATTTTTTTTCTTTCGAAACACCCTACCGTTTTACGTTACTTTGTGAAAAAAACTTGACAAAGTTGCGCAAAAACAGCACTATCGATTGAAGCAATTAATGAAAGTAAAATGAAATTAAAAAAAAAAAAACTGGAAATACAAAATGTCGAGAGAGAAATGAAAAAAAAAAGAAAAAAAAAAAGAGAAATAATTGTCTCACCAATAGATCGCTCTGAGGTATGCTGAGGAGCAATTTGACAAAAGTATTGAGCGCATTGTCAAGTGCATCGTCGCCGTACAATCTGAATACCCCAAAATTAACGTAGCTACCGCAGAGCGCTGCCTTAAGCATACTGAAGCATATGCTTATGCCTTTGAGCTTGAGCGGATATATTTGGTCCTTGGGCACTTCGACGTTCAGTATGTGATTCCCATAGCTGCATATTACTTTGCTGGCTTCGCGAAATAGCAATATACCGTTCGGCGATGATACGTCGAACTGCAATCGCTGACTTCTATTTTGTACTAATTCGGCAAAGAGCTTGAGGACGGGGGTCGTTACCTGTGGCTCGTGATGCCACAGTTCGACAGCTTGTAAAAATATTCTCGTATAATTCGGATATCTTTTGGACGTTTTTCGTCAAGGATAATTTAATAACAAAAAAAAAAAAAATGTAAAAATTAAAACGAAATTTTGAAAAAGAAAAAAAAAATGCAAAGGATACATCCAATCGAAGAGTATCATGTACGAAGTTTTTGTATTGAAGGCATAAGCGAGACCCCGAAGATCTCGGGCAAGGCCTATGAGAGCTTTTTTGGCTTCCTCCGCAGCGAATAACGGAGTATCCGAAGTTCCCATCAATTGTCCCAGGCTCTCGAGTGCGGCTGGTTTTATTTATTTTTTTATTTTTTCAATTTTTTTTTTTCAATATATAAATGAGAAATATCACGTGCTCGTTGAAAATTCGATATAAATTATTAAATTTGCAAAATTTTTGACATACCCGTCAGCGGTAACATAAAAGTGTGAAATCTCTCCTCGTCCTCGCCCAGATCGACCATCAACAATCTACCCAGAGATGTGTAAAACATTGACCTGCAACGCATTTCCGTGACCGCCACGCTGTTGCCCAAAAATGGAAAGTGTTCGCTCTGAAAAAAAAAAAGAAAAAAAAAAAAAAAACAAAAATATATAAAAAGTTGAGGGAAATTTCGTTGAATGTTTTACGCGTGAATAACTAACCGTATGATTGTTCAGCATAAATTGTACTTCCTCGAGTTTTACGAGTTTTCTAACGCAGCTATAGCCGACCGAGAGATCCGTCAGTAGCTGAAGAGTTTTCGAAATAATTTGTTCGCTTCGTGTCCAGTACTTGAGGTTCGTTATACTGTTGCGATGAGAGAAAAATCGAACCCACGTTTTTACTTGATAATTTGTTTTTTTTTTTTTTTTGTTAATTTAAAAAATTAGAAATTTTTTCACCCTATTGGAGGTTTTATTATTATTTTTTTTTTTCAATTTTTTCTCTCGTTTTACTAACATTTTTCGTATGAAGAGACTGAGAACGGTGGCTTCGTCGTTGAGACCCAGCACGTCCGAGAGCCTCCTGTAGACTTTTGAATTTTTTTGAACCTGATCGCCGACGTAAATCTTACGAAATTGCTCGAAGAAGCTGAGCGTCGCGAGCTCGAGTTTTTCGCAACCGCCCTGCGACAGTCGCGAATCCGTCAGATTCATCAGTTGCAATACCCTGCAAACGAGCTCACCGTCCATCGCGTCGTGATCCTCATTCGTGTTGAACGATACCCTACCGCCGATGGCGCTGCCTGATTCGTAAGGAATTTTTTTTTTTTTTTTTTAAAACATTCCAACATTATTTTCTTCAAATCTGACGCGCGCGCAAAAAAAAAAAAAAAAAACGGCTACCGGTGAAAGGATTTAAAAATTTTTTGTTTGCGCTTAGAGTGGAAAAAAAAAAAAAAAACAATATCGCTGCTCAAATTTACGAATTTCCGCCGTTTATATCGATTTTTTTTAATGACTATAAAAACAAAACAAAAAAACGAATAATTTTCTACTATCTGAATCCCATAATTCTTTTAAACTCAGTACCGAGCATAATTTTCTTCTCACGTAAAACCAATTAGACGTTTTTTTTTCTGTAAAATTAACAAATTTCATAAAATCCGAACCCCTCGATTAACTTGTTCCTCAAATTTTGTTTTTTTTTTTTTTCACGAAAAAGTTAAAAAATAAAAAAATTACTAATTTTCCGACAAAATAGTTGATAAATTCGTCGGATAATGAAAAAAAAAAAAAAAAAAAAAAAAAGATAAAAATTACCGATAATATAAACGAGCCACGTCAATTGTCCTTCCTGTATCGTTACTTCGACGCACTGCGCCGGTGTCGTTGTTTGCGCCAGAAGCTCCTGATACGTTCTCGCCGCCTGATCGAACAATTGTACGAGAAGCGTGCAAGTTTTTTGATACTCGCATCTACCGAAAACGGACAATTGCTCGAGCTGCTGTTGTACCATGCCAAGATCATCGAGCGGATCCTCGAGGCATTCTCTCACCACAACCGCCACGGATTCCAATCTCGATGTTATATATGCGTTCGTAACCTCGGGCGTGTACGTCTCGAGGAGATGCGGCTCCGTGGCTTTTATGTATGGCACAGATGCGACCATTCTCTGCCAAAGGCTCAGAAGATAATGCACGCTGTTGGGGGCAAATTGCCACATTCGCAGGCTTTGTACCGTAAATTTTGCGATCAATTGTATCGCCTCGCGATAATTCTCGACCATGACCAATTCACCGAGCTGATAATTGCTCTTCAGGCGGGCAAGCAAACGACAAAATTCATGATAATTTCCCGGCTCGCTGAGACCCTGAGGATTCTCGAGTATGTGCTTAACGCCGTTAACAAGATGCGTGAGAAATTTTGCTCTCTCGGAATTCGAGAATAGTGAACGTCTTACGGCGGCCAATTGTACGAGACACGAGAGAGCGAGGGACGATAGATTGTTCGGTAGACTGTGATAAAGATCGAAGAACAATTTTAAGGTTGTAAAATCGAGGAACGCGGGCCTCCAGTTTGTTGGAATTTGTACGGTGAACAAATCGTCCGAGCTCTCGTCCGGCGATGAACCGATGAAATCGAACGTAAGGCAATTTTGTGCGAGACGCAGCAGCTGTGTCATTAGTCCGTGCTGCGAATAATCGATGAATAATGATTCGACGAGTATTTTGGGGCAAGGCTTTGGGGATCGGTAGTTTCTTGCGTCGGACCGGGGGATGCGATGGACTTTTTTTTTTTTTTTTTTAGGAATAAAAATTATTTTTTGGAGAAAGCTATGAAATCCGATGACGCGGAGGAATATTTTTTTTGAGAATTTTAAATAACCGCGGTGATGTCTTTTGGGAGCTTGAATTAATTTTTGTTTTTTTTTACGGTAATTTCGATTTTTTTTTTTTCATCATCCATTGGACCAGTACGTTGAATCGCTTCACGTCCGCTGACCACAAAACTATTTGAAAGTCTTGCAATAAACGTATCGTGTGATCGCATGGGCTCTCAAGGAGGTTCTTAACCCGGAGAAAAATGGTAAGAATTATTGTAAAATTTGAGGGTAGATTTGTGCTGGTACTAGGAATTACATCGTAATTATTTCGGATTTTTTGACCGCGTAGTTGAGGAGAAAAAAAAAAAAAAACATTGGAGATTATTTTAGGAGTGAAAAAAAACGGTAAAATTTCCCCGAAGAACCGCTTAAACGACGGATCAGATCTTCGTAGATATAATTTGCCCATAAAGAAGGTTTTTCGACGTTCCGATTGTGAAGTATACTTTTAAACAGAATTGAGCGTGAGTAATCAGCACAACCACTTTGGATGCTTCAAAAAATCCATTTTTTTTTTTTTTTTCAATTTCATAAATCGTTAACAACGAAATACCTCAAGAATCCGGAAAATTTCAAAATGGTATTCGGATTCCAGAGCTAGGCAAAGTATCTGAAAGTACTTCAAGTACAATGTACTGCAAGTACTTGAAGTACTCGTGTATTTCAAGTAACAAGTACCGCAAGTGCTTGAAGTTCTAAATATTTTATTATAATAAGTTAATATAATATATATATATATATATATAATATATATAATATATATAATAATATATATAATATATGTCGCATTCCACGTCAACTCAGCCACCCCGTTTTTTTTATTGTCTCGAAAAAATTATTCAGTATGGGCATTTTAAGGACAATATATCCATGACATTTTACCAAAATTTCATCCCCCTACTATTGTTGGTTCTCGAGATAATGATTAATGAAGTCTCAATTTTGTAAAAATCATAACTTCGTAACTACTGATCGGATTTAGAAAAAAAAATACTGAGTAGAATTCCGATTGGCCCTTTCGTGGAAAAAAAAAAAAAAATCGAAAAATTTACCCGAAAACTGTCTAATGAACTTTTATCCAATGACGGCATATTTTTTTTCAAAAAGGGCGAAAAAAATAAAAAAGATTCTTTTTTTAGTCGTTAAAATCCGATCAGCTGTTACGAAGTTATGATTTTCACAAAATTGAGAATTTATTAATCATTATCTCGAGAACCAACAATAGTAGGGGGACGAAATTTTGATAAAATTTCATGGATATATTGTACTTTGAAATGCCCATACTGAATAATTTTTTCGAGACCAAAAAAAAAACGGGGTGGTTGAGTTGACGGGGCTGCGTTGACGTGTCGTATTCCACGTTAACTCATCAGCCACCCCGTTTTTTTTTGTCTCGAAAAAATTATTCAGTATAGGCATTTCAAAGTACAATATATCCATGACATTTTACCAAAATTTCATCCCCCTACTATTGTTAGTTCTCGGTATAATGATTAATAAATTCTCAATTTTGTAAAAATCATAACTCCGTAACGGCTGATCGGATTTTCACGATTAAAAAACGAATCTTTTTTATTTTTTTTGCCCTTTTTGAAAAAAAAAAAAAATATGCCGTCATTGGAAAAAAGTTCATTAGACAGTTTTCGGGTAAATTTTTCGATTTTTTTTTTTTCCACGAAAGGGCCAATCGGAATTCTACTCAGTATTTTTTTTCTGATAGAGGGAGGCAATACACAACTCCGCAGGATTTTTTCAAAATGGAACAACGCATCAATGAAGAGGGAAAAATTGTTTTTTGTTAATTTACTCCGAAAAATGTCTAATGAGCTTTTATCCGATGATGACATATTTTTTTCGAAAAGAGTAAAAAAAATTAAAAAGATTCTTTTTTTAATCGTTTAAATCCGATCAGTAGTTACGAAGTTATGATTTTTACAAAATTGAGACTTCATTAATCATTATCTCGAGAACCAACAATAGTAGGGGGATGAAATTTTGGTAAAATGTCATGGATATATTGTCCTTTGAAATGCCGATACTGAATAATTTTTTCGAGACAATAAAAAAACCGGGGTGGCTGAGTTGACGTGGAATGTCCCATATATATAATAAGTTAATATAAAAGTATAATAATATAATAATTAATAAGTACTTGATGTATCAAGCACTTCAAGCACGTTAGTTACGGTGTCATTGTCAATGCGCGGCTCCGTTTTTAACAATCCGTGTATTATATTCTTTTTTTTTTTTCTTTTTCAAACCGGGAGCTAAATAAATCTTAATTATGATCGTCGATGCTATTTTTTTTTTAATTATTTTCAATTCTTCGTTTAAATATTTCTGTCCCAATCTGCCTGAACTGAGCGAATTGCACAGTGTGAAAATATGTTTTGATACAAAACGTACTCGAATAAAAATCAAATGAGCTTAAAGAGGTTCGCAAGAAATCAAATATAAGTAACTGGAACTTACGAGATGTATACCTGTATCAAATATTTGTATCAAATACTTTTCGAGTTTTCAGGTATACATCTCGTAAGTTCCAGTTACTTATATTTGATTTCTTGCGTACCTCTTTAAGCTCATTTGATTTTTATTCGAGTACGTTTTGTATCAAAACATATTTTCACACTGTGCAATTCGCTCAGTTCAGGCAGATTGGGACAGAAATATTTAAACGAAGAATTGAAAATAATTTTAAAAAAAATAGCATCGACGATCGTAATTAAGATTTATTTAGCTCCCGGTTTGAAAAAGAAAAAAAAAAAGAATATAATACACGGATCGTTAAAAACGGAGCCGCGCATTGACAATGACACCGTAACTATCGTAGCTTGAGCCTTTGAACGGTCATTCCTTAAAATCTTAACCAAAGATTGCGCGAAACGTTTCTCAATCGTATATTCAAAGGCGTTATACATGCAATCATTAGCAAGACGTATTCAAAAGTACTTTATACGTGGTACTTGAAAAATTACTTGAAGTACAGGAAAGTACTTGAAAATTTAAGTATACAAATATATGAAGTACAGAACGAGTACTTGGAAATTTAAGTACAAGACTTGAAATACTTTTTAAGTACTTTATACTTCAAGTAATGTACTTCCGGTACATCGCAAGTACCGGTTACTCGAAGTACTGCCCAGCTCTGTCGGATTTCTTCTAACGGTATGGATACAAATGGCAACACCTTTCCTCTCGACTTTGACTTTGAGTTTTTCGTTCGTGAAACTTTAAACGTTTTTTTTTTCTCGAAACAATATTTATTCAATTTGCGAGAATCATAATTCAAAAACTAAACGATCGATCATCTTCAAAATTGAAACGCGTTTGCACAATATAATTTAATGTAACATGAACCCTGAAATTGGAAATATTGGATTGTTTAAAAAAATATTTATTATTGCAAAATTTCGTAAAAAAAAAGATGCCTAAAAATCGATATTTTTTTTTTTTCAAACGCGTTCGAAGATTCAATTTTCGATTTTTGTTTTTACAAAATTTAAGGTTCATGCTCTTAAAAAAATAGCTCAATAGTGTAGAAAGTTTTTTTCGGGTAATTCCCGATGGGAATTGCGAGCCGCGCAATTCTCGCAAATCGGCAAAAAGGATGAGAACATGCCGAGGGACACGGCGAATTAAATCTTGATTAATGCATGAAAAAATTACCAGAGATGCACGGTAACATGAATAAATTATTGTCAGAGTTTGGGTAATTCCCGGTGTTTTTTTTTCACATTAAAAAAAAAATTCCAAAAATCACATAATTTTCGATCTCCTAAAGTAATTGCTCTCCTCAATACATTTTATTGCATTAATTCGAAATTTCTTTGCCAAACATTTCACGACTTTACTTTTTTTTTTTATGTTTATCCATCGAGAGATCATAATTTTATTTCAGGATTGAATTATTTCCAAAATCGCAAAAGTGCCAAAGTGCGAAAAAAAAAAAATAAAGAAAGAAAAAAAAAATTTCTTTCCCTCATACCTGTGCCTCGTCGTTGAAGTTCAGCGTCTCGCAATTTTCACGCGCATTGCCCAGCAACGAGCACGAAAGCCTGAATATCTCGAAGAGCTGAGTATCCCTGAAACTTATCGCGATCTTTCGATGCTTCGTGGGTGATCTGTTAGCGTCAGCATCCGATATTTGATTCATCTCGCACGTAAGCTGAGACAGCAGTTGAACACCTATCATACAGTGCTCTACCGAACCCTGCCGATTTCATTAAAAATCCTCATTATCGTTTCATCAACTTTGAGGTATGTCGGGAGGAAAAAAAAAAAAAAAAAACAAAAGATATCAAACAAGGGAAAATATCAAACTTGCCTGGAGAAATTTGGATATATCGGTGACCACGTTGCGAAATACAAATTCGTCTTTGTCAGAATCGAACCAGCCTAATTTCGATATTCTCGCGAAAAGCGTGACCAATGCTTGTATCACAAAGTTCGGTAGCTTAGGCTGAGTTGCTAGGTAATTGAGTACATAATTTCCTGTCGGGAGAAAGTTCGACGCGGACGATATATTTTTTATTTTTGCGAATAAAATATTAAAATTCTTATGCGATTCCGGAGATCGGAATTTTTCGCGAAACTTTGAAAAAAAAAAAAACAAAATTATTCTCCGCTCATTTTTTTTTTTCTCAATACAATTTATTTATAAAAAATCATGTACTTCGTGTGGTAATTATTATTATTTTTTTTTTTTTTTCATGGAACAATGAATCGAGTCATTTTACGTTATGGAGAAAAAATTGAAAAATATCGTGGATCGCTTTAGTAAAACATAATAAAAAAATCAATGCGTTGAGTAAAGAGAAAAAAAAATGACGAACAAAGACTTTTTTTTTTTTCCGGAAATAATAACGAGATGCGACCAGCTCGGATCAAAATTGGCGCTGTACTCACGAATATCAAGCCTCTGTTGTAAGCTAAGACCTTGCGCCGATCTCGTGACCAATTTTGTGAGGGTAGTTGCGGCGAGTAATTGAGCATAGGGCGAATCACCTCTGTCGAGCAGCAATTGGCATTTGGTGAGCGTATCGGGAGCATTTTGAAAACCTACGAGAGCTTTTTCGGCCTCCGCTCTATGGGACGAATCCTGCGACTCGTACAATTGCTTGCACAGCAACTCCAGCTGCCGTACTTCCTGCGCGTTATCCATTCTTAATAATACCATTCGGGACTCGTTACTCTCGCGATATCGGGAGGATCGATTGTCGTTGTTTTTCGTTTTTTGTCCCCGGCGTTAACGCCGAACGATGATCGATTGTTCCTCGTTTAACGCAGTCGTCCGGTGCAGAGGCCTGAAGAAAGGTGATTTTTGGTGATGTTTTTTTTTTACAAGTAAAGAAACAACGGACCTTCTTGAAAATTTTACTGTACTTTAACGCACATTTGAAGAGTATAAAAAAAATTTTTTTTATCAACCAATTGTCGCGAAATGGCGGAGCATGAAATTGATCATAGAAGCGCCTCGCCTCTGGAGCCTCGAACCGGCTGGCTTGATAGCAAAAAATTTGACCCATCGACCCGAAACCAAAGATCATTAAAAACCATCCTGAATGAACTAAAAATATTCGTAAAAAAACGTCATTTTGTACTATTATTATTGCACGAAGAATGAAAAAATTTGTAAAAATCGTCACTTTTTTGTTCGAGCTCGAAAATTAATATCGTTTCACGGTTTTTTTCAGTTCATCGACAATAAAAATATATGTCAATGAAAAATAATTATGGTTTTTGCGTTCCAGACAAGAATTAAGCGCATCATCTTTCCCGCCAGTTCGAGACTCCAGCTGCGAGGCACTTTTATGGTCAATTTAATATTCCCCCATTTTGCGACAGTTGGTTGATAAAAATTTTTTTTTTTTTTCATACTCTTCAAATGTGTGTTAAAGTACAATAAAATTTTCAAGGTCCGTTGTTTCTTTCCTCATGAAAAAAAAATCACCAAAAATCACCTTTTTCTAGGCCTCTGCACCAGACAACTGCCTTAAGGGCATTGCCCGCGCTTCAACTCGTGGTCTTTGGTATTTTTTTTTTTTTTTTTTATATTCTTTTTCTCTGTTACTCATAAAATGTTTTTCTCCGACCGATAGGCGATTGGTACTCGGAGCTTACTCTCCGAACGATATAAAATCTCGATCGGCGTACTCTGCGCCGGTAGACTTATTCATTGATATTTAATCCCCGGGAGTACAGAAATATTTTTACCGCCCGGTGCACACAGGGACACAGATTTTCATGAACATCCGTAACTATGGATGGAAGGGACGCTCGTTTGATTTCATTTATTCTCGAGTAAAAAATTACATATTGTACTTTTTACATTATGCGTTGTACAAGTAGGCACGCTATCCACTTGAGCAATTTTAGAGGATGGTAATTATATCATGTATATGAGGCATTCCGCATCAACATGACCACTTCAAAACCTTGATATCTTGAATTTTTCTGCAATCGACACGTGCTATAGTACTCTTTAAAACAAAAATATTGATATGTATTAAATTTATGGTGGCATCGATAGGGGTGAAATTGCAGGAAAATGCGATTTTTGCTTGTTTTTTCTCCCTGACTTTATTACATGGAAATAGTGCGTGGAAGCGAAAAATTGCTGAGAATCAATTTTGTTGTTTTTGTTGCAAGGATAACGAAAAAAAAAATTTTAGAAGGCAATATTTTACATTTTTCATGGAAAAAAAAAATAAAAAATAAAAATCGATTTTTGGACGATTACGACAGTTTTAAAAAATTTGAAATACTTTTTTTCGAATTCCTCGAACTTTTTTCAAAAGGAATACGTCTCTCTCCGGATGGAGAAATTCAATCTAAAGGCTCAGCAAAAAAAAAAAAGAAAATTGGAAAAAAAAATTTTATGCAAAATTTGAAATAAAAATGTTATATAATGCGAGTATATTTCTCAATATATTTGCGAATATTTTGTAAATAAATATTGAGAAATATACTCGCATTATATAACATTTTTATTTCAAATTTTGCATAAAATTTTTTTCCCCAATTTTCTTTTTCTTTTTGCTGAGCCTTTGGATTGAATTTCTCCATCCGGTAAGAGACGTATTCCTTTTGAAAAAAGTTCGAGGAATTCATTAAAAAATATTTCAAATTTTTTAAAACTGTCATAATCGTTGAAAAATCGATTTTTATTTTTTAAATAGGTTTTTTTCCATGAAAAATGTAAAATATTGCCTTTTGAAATTTTTTTTTTCGTTATCCCTGCAACGAATACAACAAAATTGATTCTCAGCAATTTTTCGCTCCGACACACTATTTCCATGTAATAAAATCAGGGAGAAAAAATAAGCAAAAATCGCATTTTCCTGTAATTTCATCCTTATCGATGCCACCATAAATTTAATACATATCAATATTTTTGTTTTAAAGAGTACTAATAGCGCATGTCGATTGCAGAAAAATTCAAGATATTCAAGTTTTGAAATGGTCATGTTGATGCGGAATGCCTCATATAATGTAAAATAAAATAATAATAAACTAATTTTTTTATTTGATTGATTGATTGATTTGATTGATGAATCGACCGTTGCGGATCCCAAATGAGTCTAACTTGTTTTTGTTGCCTGCAAACCGTTATCTTTCGTAGAGTTTCATGAGAAATCGCGTCAATGAATTTTGGCTTCTTCGCGAAGGAGGCGATCGTGGAACGATGCAAATTTAATCGTTTCATTGAATTAACGAATTTATTATCATTGTTATTGCATTACAATCATTATAATACGGTATTGGATTAAAAATAATTAATAATAAAGATTATTGTAACGATAAATAATGATTGCGATTTATCTGTAAATATAGCGTGTAAATTTGTTAAGAACTTTCGCGAATTTTCGTATCTTTGGAACATCCTCGAGTGGATATTGAAAATTTTTTCGTATCCCGAAAAACGGCGGTAATTTTGACAATCGGAGCCCGGAATAACTTTTATGGCTCAATTCACATTTCGAGATATATAATTGCCAAAAGATAGGAGGTTACCATCGGACTATCCGTTCAGATATATATTTATTCGTAATTTTTTTTTTCCTTCGTATTACGACTATACCAGACAGCGCACGAAAACACGATCGACGCATTAATTATTATTATTTTTTTTTCTTCTTTTTCTTCGAATTTCCGAATACCGAATATAACGCACGATTTCACATATTATATGAGAAAAACAAAAGCGAGTCTCGGGTATTTTTATTTGTCGAATGTTTATCGAAAACGGCGCGGCGTCAACAATGGTGCGTCGGACACCTAGCTGCGATTCTCATTGTCACGAATACACCGGAAACAGTAGAATACAAATTACACACCCGCAGAGCTCTGAATTTAGTACCATTTCCTGTGAATGCATTTTTTTTTCTAACCATAAATGCCGCACTTTTAAAACCAACGAGATTATTGTTTTCATTAAAAACAAAAAACAAAAAAAATATCGTTTAATCGAGATTTATGCGTGCGGCATATTAAGGTTATATCAATAAACGCGAACCGCGTGAGTATACATCGCGAGTGCTTCAACCGGCGACGCGAAGAAGGGTGGGCGGGGCAAGTTTTTTTTTTTTTTATATTTGCGAGATTTTTTTCACAGGCAAATACGATTTTTTAAAAAAGTATTTTTTTTTTTATAAAATAAAGTTTCCATTGAACGATGTGTAACCGGAAAATGGAGGGGGGTTACGGTGAAGAACCAACACCCCGCCTGACAACGCACACGCACACACGCACAAACACACACCGCGCTCTCAATACTTTTTTTTTTTTTGCCAAACCGTGTTCTCCCAAGTCGCTCAATTATTATCCACGTTTTTATTTCGTAATTTTATAACGTGTGTTATATCTCATCCGGACGACTCACCTGTTCATCCGCCATTTTCGCAGCTTGGCATTTCTATATATCGGCGAGAGCTAGAATCATACACGCGTATCCGCGTTGAACACACAGAGCGACTGTATCACGTCGGAGATATTTCGTTTTTTTTTTTCAGAACTTTTTTTTTTTTATAACGCCGAAAAACATGCGAAAACCCGGCTTGCTATATTATATGCTGTACACACGGAACATCGCGCGGTAATCCTCGTCGGCGATTTCAGATTTCATGTGCAGCGAGTGTGGATAAATTGCGGAGTGTTGCATCGGCCGATTATTATCCTACCGGGTATACGCAGCGACATCTATGCGGTGATAATTATTACCATCTGCGCGCTTCCTTTACGAATTCTGCCGATATTCCAGCATCATTACGCAGATGAGCATTTTAGTTTAAAAAAAAGAGAATTCCGTTTTTTTTTCTTTCTTTCTCTCGGCGATTCGTTTTTATCATTATGGTACAAGTGACCTAGTGTATTTGCAGCTGTTCACTCGATACTCCATAATGATTGCTCCGAATAATAAAAATAAAAAAAAAATTACTCCAGTTCTTACGGAAAGAGAAAATTACGAAAAAAAAAATCATGAAATGAGTAACTGAAAATTAAAATTCAAAAATAAATAAAAATCATTTGTCTCCACGAATTCATTTTAAAATGACGAAAATTAGGGCAATGGATGATTTAAAAAGTGTGTGAATCATTACTTCCGGTTTAGTAAACATTTGAAAAATGCTTTCTTTTTCACGAAGATTCGGTTTTATCGTTATGGATTTGCAGCTGTTCACTCGATACTCCATGATTGCTCCGAATAAAAAAAAAAAATAAAAAAATTACTCTTCCCAGTTCTGAAACGATGAAAAATGTTCAAAATGATGAAACGAGTAACTGAGTCATAAATAAAAATTCAAAAATCATTTGTCCCCGTGAATTCATTTAATGACGAAAATTAGGTCAATGAATGATTCAAAAAGTACATGAATCATCACTTCCGGTTTGGTAAGCATTAAAAAAATAAATCTGATGAAAAAAAACTTTTTTTTCTTTCATTTCCAGCAAAATGTATAGAAATTTTATAATTAAAATTTATGACGAAAATAAGAGCAATACAAAAAGTAAATATGGATCGTGACTTCCGGTTTAGTGCCATTAAAAAAAAAAAAATAATTCTCATGGAAAAACAAACTTTTTTTTTTCAATTTTATTTTCAACAAATTTTTTCGATATTTTATTATAAACAATAGGGATAAGGGCATGAAAAAAAAAAAAAATCGGTTTATTTGTGTCCTGAAGCGAATCGATGAGTCCGATCGAAATTTCGAAAATTTCTTCCAGCGCGACGATGTTTCCTCGTTTTTTTTTTTTTTTTCTCGTAGCAAATTTAAACGCAGTACAAGACGAGCGATCGGCGAAATGAGAGCTGCAGTGATCGCGATGACTCCCTCGGACCTTGTATATTCCCCGTAAGAAAATCCGGAAATAAAAAAATACAAAAAAAAAAAGAAAAAGTTGTTCGCCCAAAAGGATCGTGAGATCGATGAATCGTAGACTTTTCATTAGGCAGTTGTTTTCGTGTTATTTTTTTTAAACTAGAATGCGTTTTTTTTTCTTCTTCCTTCTTTCAAATACAGAATCGACACGCATAAATATTATTTAATAGACCGTGCAAGGGCTAAAATGTATGTATGTGTGAGTGTGTGTGTCAGTTTTTTTTTTTTTTTTTCGTTTTTTTTTCCATGAAATGACAATACGAAGACGATTTTTGGGAGATCTCGAGAACGTATATATATTTACAGTTTAATATCAAATTCCGAACATTTTTTCTTTGTTTTTTGCTTTCAAAGCCACGTTCGCGCGTGCCGCGAGCACACGAGAAAAAGAGGAGAGAAAAAGAGGAGAGAAAGAGAAGAGAGAGAGAGAGAGAGAGAGAGAGAAAGAGAAGAGAGAATTTTTGTGTGCAAAAATTAATTGTCGCTAGCGCCGGTACTTATTTGGGCGTTAAAAATTGAATAATTTAATAAAAGGAGGCTAGGTAAAAATTTCACGAGAATTGCTCTACTCGGGCGTTGTCCGACCGTTTTTTTTTCTCTCCTTTTTTTTTTGTTTCGATTTTTGGCCAATTTTCAATATTGCCGATTTACCAAACACAAGCAATTCCGCGAATCTTTTCAATCATGATTAATTATCCTATCGCGTAATTTTTCACAATATATATATATATATATATATATATATATATAACTTTTGTTTCCTCGCACATTGAATTTCATTCGCACAGAATAAGTACCTCGGATCGAACGACAAAATTTTACATCATTTTCCTTGTTTTTGCTTCTTTTTTTTTTTTTTTTTTTTTTTCATCACTTACTATAAATTAATTAGATAAAAAAATCTTTAAATTACTATATTACATCTACTACATTATCGTTAAGTGTAACCTTCCCAGAGACGTTATTTTTGTTGTTGCTGTTGTTGTTGTTGTTGTTGTTGTTGTTTTTTTTTTAATATTTTTTACGCCTTTGAATTTCTCATTCGTGCATCGGGCATTTTTTTTTTTTTTTACCCTCTTCGTTTTTCCTCCGCAACGTGGCAGGGAGGAGGGGGGGGGGGGGGGGGGAGAAGCGATCAACTTCCGTCGTGTCACAGAACGCAGAAGAATTGCCGGATATCGTCGAAGGAAAATGACAAATCTTTTTTTTGTTTTGTTTTTTTTTTTTTTACATCCATGGGATGTATTTACATAATTTCACACTGTATTGTTCCTTTTTTTTTGTTTTTTTTTTCTTTTTCTTTTTGCTTGTTTCGATTTAACTCGCGCGGTGCGTCCTGCACGTATATAAATTAGCTCATGGTTTTGACGAGTCGTAGTAATTGGTTTTTTTTTTTTTGCCTATTCCTATTCGGAAAAATGTCTTGGGTGGGAGAGATTTCAATGGCGGCAGTTACGAATTAACGAAAGTAATGATTTTTTTTTTTCTGTGCTTCTTTACTCGACTCAGCGTCGACGACACGTTCGTTCGTATTTTTTTTTTCTTTTTTTTTCATTTTTTCGTTTTTTCTCTCGATGAATATTCATTTATTCCGTTAATTCCTTCTCGTCGCCGTCCCCCTCACCCCTCCCAATTGCCCTTCAAACCGTCGCGCCGCACGAAACAACAACGACGCCGAAGAGATCTCCGGGATTCTCGCCTATGATCGATGATCTCGCGATAATATTAAAGCGTACTCGTTATCAGTAGCCCAGGTGTACTCACAGTTATATCACAATAGAGGAATATTCGTTTTTGTGTGTCACTCGAACGCTGTTGAAATAAACGAAACGAATATTAAATTTATAAATAAATTATGCTAATTTATTATTATTATTATTATTATTATTATTATTATTATTATCATTATTTATGGTTGTTACGCATTCTTGACTCAGAAATTTCCTGAATTTTTCAGGTTTTCCACACCGTTTTTGTGAAAAAAAAAAAAAAAAAAAAAAAAAAAAAAAAAAAACAAAAAAACAAAAAAAAAAAAACAAAAACAAAAAAACAAAAACAAAAACAAAAACAAAAACAAAAACAAAACAAAACATTTTAACCCATTTGAAGAAACATTGAGGAAATTCTCAATTCGATCCTTGCATGGGAAATTAAATATTGAACTGGATAACATAGCTTTTTTTTCAAGTTCAAATACATGAAAATGAAAATGTTAAATATTAAAATAAAAAATTAAAAAAATAAAAACTGAAATGCAAAAAATAATTTGAGGACTGTAAAGTAAAAAATAAATACATTAAAAGCAAATACCGAAGCTGTTCTTTGCTATAAACGGAAATTTTTATGTCGGTGCTAATAAATGAAAAATAAATATAAACACCTCTCTGCAATAATAATTGTGTAAGTTGCGTATCGACGAATCGAATGAAGAAGCGTGCAGCTTTGGAGCTTCGGAGTAAATTAGTTTTTAATTTTCGAAATTTTCATTGTTTGGCACTGACGTAACTTTTTTTGTATTATAATAAAGAATGATATGAATAATTAAAAATATACAAAAATATTTATTTTTCGACTTTTCAGTTGTTTTTTTTTTTTTTTTCAAGTTGGTTTCATTTTTCGTAATTCCGGCAAAAAGTAAGTTCTGAAAAATCTCCAAAGAATTTTCTAAATTTCCTGATTTTTTTCCGGTTTTCCCTGTTTTCCATATGCGTAACAACCATGTTATTATTATTATTATTATTATTATTATTAGATTTATTTATATTGTTATCACTTTTTCGTGTGTTTCGAATGTTGAATTTTTCAAATTAAAGAAAAACAAAAAGAAGAAGAAATATGGCAGGATTCGCAAACTCGAAAAGTCGAAACCTTTCCCATTTATTTATCGGTTGAATTTTTCTTTTATAATTCAGCTTCAAATGTTTTCTGAATATGAATATCGAAATATTTTTCGTAAATCAAAATTTCAAATAATTTTCTTCTATCGATTATCCGATTTTCTCGGTAATTGATGTCTGAAATGAAAAAAAAAAAAAAAGTAAATATAATTGAGAACTCACGGGATGGTGATCTGGTGTCGGATTGATTGTTAGCGGCGGAAGCGTTCAATGATAACGCACCGCCGGTGCCGTTTGCCCCGTCCGAACCGTTGTAGTTCAAAAAGTCCCATATTAGTATCGTGTCGTCGTGCGACGACGATACGATTTGGAACTCGTCGAATTGAAGGCGAAAAACGCGTCCGGTGTGCTCCTAGCGCAACGAAAAAACAATTTGCGTACTATAATCACTGGATTATAATTGATTTGCGTGTGAAAAAATAGAGAAAGAGAAAGAAATAGATAAATTTATCAAGTTCTGGTAAACTTTGGGACAAAATATGATAATACAAAAGAAAATACAGTGCACGATCATAGATGAAGATAAATTGAGTACAAGTAGTAAAAAGACCTTAAGAAATAATGTAATACTCGCCGATGACAATAATAATAATGATAATAGTTACAATCGTTGTAAAGCATAGTTAATAAAGATAGTTTCGAAATTATGAAAGTAATAAAAATTATAACTGCATAAGGAAGATTAAGAAAATAGTAATAGCAATACTAGGATAACGCGACGTCGCTAATGAATCGATGAGGAAAAAAATTTGAGATCATACGGCAAAACAAACGAATGATAACAAATGTAGCATTCAAGATACGCCCGCACGCTGCTCGGAGAGCATCAAATGGGTCTTAAGGCCAGATTTGAATGTCACTAACCATGGTGCGGAGGGTAATTTCGATAGGGAGAGAACGTCATAAAAGTAGCAGGAAGAAATAGCAAAAGAATTGCGATACGTTGCGGTGTTGTGAAATAACAAAAGTTGGAACAGGTTGCCTCGAGTGCCTGCGCTCAGCATTATTAAATCTACCGAACAAGGACACGAATGTAATCTGGAACGCGGCGCCTGAAGTAAAATTATAGATTGAAAGAATTCCTTGAAAATAGTGACAACGATTTTTTAACGGATAACCAATTAAATCTGTGTCCGTACGGCGTAATGTCGAAGATCAAAATAATCGAATCACGTCAAAGACAAAAAAAATAAATCGAATGCAGGCGTTTACCACTCCGGGGTCCCAGGGACCCCAGGCCAATTGCAAAATCGATATTTCTTTCGTATTTTTAGACGTTCTTATTTCTATCAATTTTTTTTGTCATGGATCTGTTCCTTGGTTGATTTTCCATCGATTAAAAAAAAACTAAATATGTTAATTTTAGCTAGAGTTGCGGAGAAAAATCTATCTGCGTGGGGTCCACGGGACCCCGATATGGCAAAGTAAAAAAATAAGTGTGGCAACTTAGGGTTAAGATCTTCGCTAAGATTATGGCAAATCATGCAGCGGTAGACCAAGTGCGGCAAGATAAGGGTGGATATTAGTTTGATCCTTAGGTTCAACGGACAAGGAATTACGGTTAAATTTAAGTTTACGTTATGTCGAATATACTTGCAATACTTGATATACTTTGCGAGAAATGATCGAGAAATGTTTGCTCCGCGAGAGATCAGACGACAAGTGTAAAATTTTTTTACATCCCTAACAAATGGTTATCGGCGTATCGTTGATCGTTACAAGCGATAACTCGTTAAGATCGATGTTCGTAATACGGGCATTATCAGCGAGAATAAAAATATTGGACTTGGCAAATTGTTCAACATGAGAGATTGTTGGATACTGAGAAATCGCCGATCACATTAAGGTAGTTACTGTCGATTATAGAATTACCGTTCAGAATTTGATAAAATTTGGTGCAGCGATAGATTATGATAAGAAAATGATTCGGTTAAATTTTTAAAAGTCTACAGAGAACCAGCAAAAAGATATTGGCATTTGTAATTTCATATATTTAGGATTGAGTCTTATGTGAAATCACAGTTTTCATCGTATTTTTCAAAAGGTATCGTTCAGATTTCAATAAAAATTGGCACAATAAGAGAAAATATTATGAGGAACATTTTAAATTCTTACAAGTACAGGTTCGGAGCATGCGAGAGCAGTAATTAGGAAATAAATATCCAAAATGTACTTTTCTATCGGTTCATTATAGACGTGACATTGCCTATTATAAATACTGCGCGAGTCAAACATGACGGTGTATACATTTGACACTTGCAGTATCGACAGTAATACCTTAAGGAGGTACGATCACTTCTGTGGGCGGGAAAATAAGCGGAAACGTAGACGCGGGTGCGAGCGCGGCGAGCGAGGGGCCACGCATGAAACGAGAGAGAGAGAGTCGGAGTTCTGACGATTTTCAATCGGAAAATTGAAACTTTTTCGTGACGTAGCGCTTGAATTACACGGCGAAGAGTAACTTTTCAATTTTTTTTTTTTTTTACAATATCCTCTATATCTGATCTATCAAATTTAAGTTTTCCAACGGTTATAGTTGGGGATACGTGAGCAGCAAAACCGTGATAAACGCACTTCCGGTTGATCGTCTGAATAAGACGGATCCCGTGCTTTGGTAACTCGAATTGCTCAATTTTGCACAATTTTAATCACGAAAAAAACTAAACGGTCAATATAGCTGAAATTTTGACAATAGGCGGATAAAGTATTCGTCAAAAACAAAAATTTCAAGTCCGAAAGTTGAATTCGTAGCAATGATCGTACCTTCTTAATGTCACTTGCGATCATAGCGATGGCGTGATTATAAGTTGATGAGGTTCGAAATTTAAATAAATTTGGATATCAGCGAGAGAGAAAGAGAGAGAGAGAAGGAAAAAAAAAGAAAAAAAAAGAGATTCTGGGCTTACCACCAGGGTGCGAAGGCACAGAGTACTTGCGAGAGCTCGGGGATCGAGAGCAGCGACGAGATCCCAAACCTTAATTTTACTGAAATTAGAAAAAAAAAAAAACCCAAATGAATGATAAAAAAAAAGTTACCGACTCATTGAAATCAATTAAGGGGGAAAAAAAGTAAAAAAAAAAAATTTACCCATCGTAAGCCCCGCTGACAATGTGCTTTCTGTCGAATCTTATACACCTCACGAGCTCTTCGTGTCCCTCGAGAACGCGCAAACACGCGCCGCACTCAATGTCCCACAGTCTTATGGTATTGTCGCTGCTGCCGCTGACGACCAAACGATCGCGATATTGCAAGCAGGCTATGCCCCGCTTATGACCGTTCAACGTACGTACGAATTCACACGTCGATGTGTTCCATACTTTGATTGTTCTGTCACCGCTAGCCGAAACTATATACTTTTCATCGAAATCCACGACATTTACGGCGGCTCGATGACCAACCAGCACACGACGCAGAGCAATTTCCGTCTGCGAGGTCATGTCCCAAACGGCTATCGAACGATCCTGCGCGGGGATTGTAAGGGAAAAAAAAAAAAAAAAAGAAGAGAAAAGTTTTGCATTCGAGCATCAGAGACGAACGACGATGACAAATCGTCTCGCGGGGAACGAGGGTGATTATCCCCATTTTTTGCTTTCTCAAAACTTTGCGTAAACTTTTTTTTTTTGCTTTTTTTTTCCAAGTTTTCGGTGCGAACGTTTGCAAAATCATGAAAAACATTGTTGAATTAATTTTTGCGAAAATAAAAAAGAATTCGCGTGTGTAATGGGATAAGGTTGCAAGCGCCAAAAAAGCGATTTTAGTGCCATAAGGTCGTATAATTGTTTTTTTTTGCCGTAATTTGTTGTAAAAATGATTGAAATGCAGAAATAATTGAAAATTAGGAATTTGAAAATCTTTAAAACGGAAGATCTTATACATCATTTTTTCAAAAAATCGATTTTCTAAAAACTACCGATTCTTGTAGTAAATATACGTTAAAAATGAAAGTTACGAGAAAGCTGAAGGTTGAGTATGCAGAGCAGACATCGCTGATTAAGGGTAAGGCTTTTTTTTTTAATTTTTGGTATATTTTAGGAAAAAAAAAGTAAATCGCGTTCTCCAAGCAACGTTTTTTGACCTGGCTGACGTTCTACAAAAAATAAAAACTGTTGCATTTATCAAGCTGAAATTTTTATGGCTTATTTGGCACATGTATAGCTATATCCTAAAGCACCATCAAAATTATTTATTAATGTTTAATCCATTGTTGAAACAATTTAAGTTGTAAAAAAAGGTCGAAAATTTCAAAAGTTCGCCATAAAAATTTTTTTTTTTCAATCGAAAGAGTGCACTTTTTAATAATCACTTTGTTTTTTTTTCAGATACTTTCAATTTGAGATATCGTGCCAGCCAGATTTAATTAGGAGTAACTTCAGGCGGCCATACCAGCAAGATTTACCATAAAAATTATTTCTGCATTATTTTACAACTTCCTCTTTTATGTGTAAAATTTTTTAAATTATTAAACAAATTTTATTATATTTTCTTATGGTTTTTAATTTGTTTTTTTCAAAATTTTGAAAAACTGCATTTATAAAAGTATTCGTTTGATGATACGGATACTTCGTGAAGTTAATATAAAACCTTTGTACGGGAACATATCCAAAATTCATCGTTTTTCGTGCAATTTTCAAAATTAAAAATTTTCAAAAACAAAAATAAAAAAAAAACCCTAAGAAAATTCATGAAAAATTCGTACGTATTCCGAAAAATCGAGGAAATTTAATTTCTTAATTTTAATTTTTTACAGGAAATTTCTCTGCAACAATTTATCGTTTAAACAATTTTTCGATAGTTTTTCAGCATTGTTATTTAATGTAAATCGATATTATTATCATCTTCAAAATGGTTTATTTTTTTTTTCAAATTTTTGCTTCAACGCGAAAGTACTTGAAATTCTCACCAAAACGCTTTTCGACTGGAATTATTTGGCTCATACGTTCTTAATTTTCATTTCTCATGTTCGACAAACGACTCGTATAATTTTTCCAACATAAGGTATAATATTCAAAGTGCCAAAGTATACAATAAAGTTAATTATCGTGCGAACAATGCAATCTCGCAAATAGAAATTTGCCTTGAACGAGAAAAAAAAAACGTAATTATTCGTCAAAATGGAAAAAAAAACCGAATTATTCGTTAAAATGGAAAAAAAACCGAATTATTCGTGAAAATGAAAAAAAAAAGCCGAATCATTCGTTAAGGTAGAACGATACCTTTTTTGCGGGGCAGGCTGCGAGAAGGGTACTCCTACGCTTTAACATGGGGAGCCATTTGTGTTACCCAACCGCATGTGAATTAATTTTCTGATTTTCAATTTACATGCAAGGCGATGATTGTGTACTTTTTGTTGAAAAAAATAATCCCTAATAACTATTTTAAACATAATATTCCTGGTTTTGGCGACAAAAAATGCTCCTCGTCGCATATTTCGAAAACATTAAACATTTCGCAATAGTTGCTTCGACAGCGGCAACGCCGTATATCGGTTTCACGGTTTTTTCAAAGCTCCAGAGGCGTTCGTCAGATGTTTTTGCGAAAAGGTTGAAAGGATGGATTTATAATAGCGAAAAATAAATAAAAAAATTGTCAAAGGCTCGTTTTTTGGTCGAAATTGGGAGGAAATTTAAGGAGCAAAAATTAATAAAAAATAAATATAGAAGGCAGAAAAGGTGAAAAACGAGGGGGAAAAAAAAAATCGTGCCTTGTAGAACGCCGAATTGTCAATATCTGCCTGCAATGCGTTTGTGTGTGTGTGTGTGCGTGAGCGAGTCCGTCAATCTGTAAGCCGGACTGTATATTTAGGTATACGAGAGCGCCTTGGTCGATTACAACGTTGCCGCGCTTGGTACAGATCCATCGGTACAGAGCGAAAAATTGCATTTATTGTTTTTTTTTTTTGCACATTGCAGATAATCGGTAGGGTGAAATTGCTGCAAATTTTGCAAGAGTGATCTTGATACTGGATTCATATTCTTGTGTCAGTTTTATCAAAAAAATTGGCTTTTTTAAGGAGGTTCAGTGATGACCATGCTAGTGAACTGAGAGTCTATTTTGTGCCGCAATACCGGTACGGTTTAGATATATGTATATGGCTTATTTTTCGACGAATATTTTTTAAGCATTGAATTTCGAGTTTCTTGTCATTTTTATAATAAGTAAAAAACTCAACAATCTACTGCTTGACTTCAGTAGTACGCCATATGGTCGACGTTTGGCATCGTCGCATTATCGATGGCCGTCATCTGTCTCCCGTGTGCCCCGCTTGTTATTTTTTGTAGCCGGTAAACATGGAGATCAACACAAATGCATTAGGTTTTCAAACGAGCAATGGGATTGTACCTGAAGTCCAGTGTAGAGACAAAGATAGGTTTTGTCGCAAAAAACATCGAGAAGTGGAGAGACAATATTGCGAATGCAAATAAAAAGCGTCGCGTTGAGGTTAACCTCAATGCAGCTCCACCGGCGTTTTCTTTTATATGACGGTTTTTTCACGCTGAATTTATATATATATATATATATATATATATATATATATATATATATATATATATATATTAGGGTGTTTCACATTTAAAAAATTTTCGATTTTTGTACGGGCCCGCTCAAAAAATGCTTTCTTCTGGTCTAAAAAGAAGCCTCGAAAAGATTGAGCACTGTAGCACTAGCGTTAGGGTCTCCGAAAACGAATTTTCTAAAAAAATAAGTCAAAAAACGATATTAGTCCCTCTTTAACACGTATTGTTTCTTTTATGTTTCACAAACAATGTATTATGACCCAAAAATATCATCTGAAGCACATTACAGAGAAATGCTGACATAGTAGGATCACAGAAACATTTGTGGAGTGAAACTTTTGAATTGAAACTTCTTCCTATACAGGATTCCCTATTCTCGGTCTCCTCTTTGAGCGGATCTCCCTGCAAAATTCCCTAACCTTGGTCTCATCCTCAAAAAATTTAAGAAGTTTCACTCTATCGCGCGTGGTGGTTGCCGCACATTTTTTCTAATTTTTTTTGCCTGATTTTTGCAAAAAATCTTGATTAAGAGAGAAAATCAACCTTTTCACAATTGTTTGTACTTTATTTATTTTTTTTCAGCATTATTTTTTTGATGATGAAATCACTATTTCTGTTCGAGCAATTCGAACTGAAATATGATTTTCTAAATTTAAATCCTAAATTGTGGAAAGAGGACGAAACTTTCAATAATTGCATGAAAGTCTTCAAGGATTTAAAAGTTGTCAATGGCATGGCTGAACGAGCCGTGGCATTGATGGAATAATTCACTCCTCTATTCACCAAAGATGAGGAACAGAGACAATATGCTCTACAAGTCGTAAAACATCATCGAAACCAATATCCTACTTGTGAGAAGAGGAAACTGGCTTTAATGCTGAAAAAAAAATAAATAAAGTACAAACACTTGTGAAAAGGTTGATTTTCGCTCTTAATCAAGATTTTTTCCAAAAATCAGGCAAAAAAATTAGAAAAAATGTGCGGCAACCACCACGCGCGATAGAGTGAAACTTCTTAAATTTTTTGAGGAGGAGACCAAGGTTAGGGAATTTTTCAGGGAGATCCGCTCAAAGAGGAGACCGAGAATAGGGAATCCTGTATAGGAATCCAAACGCAGTGCGTAACATAGCAGGGACTTTCATAGCAGCGCGTTTCAAAACATTGCGTTTCACAATATTCCGTAGTACTCCCGCTGAAGAAGTTTCAGTTCAAAAGTTTCACTCCACAAATGTTTCTGTGATCCTACTATGTCAGCATTTCTCTGTAATGTGCTTCAGATGATATTTTTGGGTCATAATACATTGTTTGTGAAACATAAAAGAAACAATACGTGTTAAAGAGGAACTAATATCGATTTTTGACTTATTTTTTTAGAAAATTCGTTTTCGGAAACCCTAACACTGGTGCTACAGTGCTCACTCTTTTCGAGGCTTCTTTTTAGACCAGAAGAAAGCATTTTTTTGAGCGGGCCCGTACAAAAATCGAAAATTTTTTAAATGTGAAACACCCTAATATATATAGATGCGTTGTATACATGTCGGGAGAAAAATTGAGGTGCTTTGGCTACAAATGAAAGAACTTTAAGTAAATGTTGACAAAAGGCCCTTTAAAATCCAGCCAAAAAAATGAACGACTTCGCACATTCGTATTTTTAATTTGCGTTAAAAACAGAAAATATCCGATAGATGATTCAAATTGGCGCGGGTATTCGGCGTTGCCAGATTTCGAGCAAGATGGTTGCTGTCACGTCACGCGAAGTCTCGCTCTCCGAATATTTCGGATTTTCTCGACTTTATTTATCAATTTCACGCTTATTATTGCGGCAAAGTTATCAATTCAAGCTGCCTTTATTGATCACAAAGACTCAAGGACCGCAGCTATTAATTTCTTTTACATGTATCTCAGGCTCTAGGTAGCATAAAAAAAAAATCGATATATGAGAGCACAGACAGATTTTGTCGAGAATTTTGTAGTCCACGTGTGATAAATTCATCAATTTTAATAATCAATATCTCGGAAACTGTACGGTAAATTTCGCGGAGACTTCGCATACGCGTGTATGAAAGTCTCGACAATGCTATAAAAAAAAAAAAAAAAAAAAATCAGATTTTTATCTTGGATTCGCTCCTATCACTGAACCTCCTTAAAGGTAGTTTTTCCAATGTTTTTTGCGGTTTTTTTTTTTACCCTTTTCCATAAGATCCGATGTAAAAAAAAAAAAACTAATTCAATTTTTTCCGAAACGTTACACGGTCGGATTCGTTGAAATTTTTTCGAGCAAAAAATTTTACTCAATTTCGAATGTATCTATCAATTTTCATCAAAATCCCTCTTTTTTTTTTCGTGGTATCGTTCTACCTTTTGAAGCGCCTCACGTGAAATTCGAAAAAAATTACGAACCTTGGAACAAGTGACCATCATTCCATTGTTGAATCTCAGATGTAGTACCGCCTCGCAATGATGTATAAGGGTATTTACCATTTCACCGGTATTCGCGTCCCAGACTCTCACCGTACTGTCAGACGAGCCCGATATTATCGCTTTGTCGTCGTACTGAAGGCACAAAACCGAGCCCGTATGACCGGTTAGCACCTTTATACACTGAAGCGTATTTCTGTCCCATATCTTTATCGTATTGTCGCGCAGGCCCGATACAATTTTTTGATCATCGTACTGCAGACAATAAACCCCCTTCGAGTTCTCGCTGCGACAATTTATTCTCTGCAAATTGTGACGACCCATTCGCCAATTGTTGTCTATGCTGTCGATATCGAGAACGATTTTTGGGAATAAAGTTCGATAGAATGCGTGATTCGGATGATTCTCGCCTGGTCTCGGTTTGAACAAATACTGTATCCTGTTTTGCGATCGGGCGCAAAACGAAAGGAAAAAAAAAAAAAAAAACGAAAAATTTTATCAATTAAAATTTGAGAAAGCTCGAGCGAGGGAGGAAGCTGAAAATTTTTATCGATACGGACCATCCTCGTCTCTCGGCGAGTCCCCGCCACACCGAATCCGTTCGTACTTTTCTCTCGATCAATTTTTTCCATAGCATACCCTCGCTTATTACTCTGTACCATTCTTTGCAGACCATCTCGGCGGCTCGCAAGGAATCCGCGTCCAGATACGACAGAATACTCTCCGCCACGTGATCCAAGCCTTTCTCTGTAAAATACGAGAAAATTGAGGGATTTGTTTTTTTTTTTTTCTTTTTTCGCGTATCTTTGCGAAAGCAACAAAATTTTTTTTGAAAATTAAGGTGAATTTTCGGAGCTAAAAAATTTACTGCTTATATTTTATAATAATAATAATAATAATAATGAAAATTATTATTATTATTATTGACTTACTTGGCAAAAGAGATATAAAGTCTCTCTGCAGCATGGGTTTTAGGAAGGTATTTATGTGACCGTGCTGATAATGACACATACGAGACAATAATTGCTCGACAAAGTGAACCTGTTCGGGTTCGCTCCATTTTTCGAAACATCTTATGCATACTTCGCGCTCCTGATTGTACAGGGTTGTTAGAGCCGTCGACGAAGGTTCTTTCTTGCGCGTCGGATCGTATAATATTGTCATTGGATACTGGAAAAAAAAAAAAAAAAAAAAAACGTACGTACGCACGCACAATGAAAATTTAGTTCAAAACAATTTTCTCTCTCTCGTTATTGATATTTTTCCTCGAATATTCATGCTAGCCTCAAAGTTGATGAATCTTGTTGAACAACTTTCGGTCTACTTTCGTATTGTTTGGTTAAATTTATACGAACGTTGTTGCTACATGAAATAGAAAGGTATCATGGGTTTAGGTTTAGTTGATTGTTTCTATAAAAATAATAATTTACTTCCGGTTATGGCTGTTGCGCTATTCATTGCTTCGAAAAAATGTTGAAAAGTCCCAAAGGCGTACTAAAAATTATCAACAACTGATATGGGTACGGTAAAAAAATTACAACGAGCTCGATACTTTTTACCACGTTGCGCAGTAACGAATAGCATAGCTGGAAGTAAATTGTTTTTTTTTTAATTTATAGAAATTATCACTGGATCTCTTCCAAGCCCTTTTCTCTGTGTGTATATGTTCTTATGGGAAGTAAAAAAAAAAAAAAAAAAAAAAAAAAAGCAATTGGAGCGTATCGTGTTTAAGATTTTTGTTTATCTTTCGATCGTCGTATCTCGTTAAAGTATACGTTTCCTATAAAAATCTATCAAATAGACAAAAATTTCAAAATCAAACAGAATATTTTTCAAACGTTTTCTTTTTTTTTTTTCATTAATTGGTCATTTCGTAATAAATTACTTTGTAAAACATTTCAAGATTATTTCCAATGGAATACGTTAATTTTTTACTCCATTATGAAAATGATTATTTTTCCATCGCATCGCGTGATAATAAAAAAATTATAAAAAAATGAAATTCCACTTTAGTCACAATCGTCTTTCATTCTTTTCTTTTTTTCATGAACTAAAAAAGAAAAATAATCTTTGGCCTTAACGAAGTGAATGATGAACATACGAACTGCCTAAATTCATTCGTCATTCTTACGAGATGAAAGTAGGAAAAAAAAATATATATATATTTAAAGCAAAAATATCGTTTTTTTTTTTGTCAAAGCAAGACGAGGCGTTGATCTCTCCGTTTAACGGAGATGAGAACCGTTCGATGAGCGATGTTCTTATAGCTCTCTGTCTAACGGTATCGAGTCTATGTAAACCAACAACTCGGTATTTTCACTCCTTTCATATACTGTGATCTGTGTATCTGCGAGTACAGATATAATAATGGCACGAATGGTACAACAGGAGTCTCTCAATTGTTGCGAGATCTCGCGAAATATTCGCGGTGTTTGAGGAAATCTAGAAAGCGTGAAGTAGGAGCGTGAGAGATGGAAAAGGAGTCTTTGTTCAATGTTATTTTGCGGTTGCTGCGTGTATCTCAGACGTACGAATACCACATTAATGAATCCTCGGATTTTTTTTTTCAGCTTTACAGGGTTCTTTGAATTAAAATCGTATGCAAAATACAATAGAGTTGGCAACGTGAGAGTTGGCAAGTACTTTGTCATCGACTATAATGTGTACAGATATATATATATATATATATATATATATATATATATATATGTGTGTATGTATATAAAATTAATTACGTATGTACCGCTAAACCAATCGTCTCGAGATATATTTCTCTCGAGGACAACTCGGATTGTTCGCGATGATTATGAGAAACAAACGGTATTTATTACCTCAGGCACAACGTAGAGATTGCTGGAAGTGTGTAATGGTAGTCGAGTACAGAGCAAAAATACAAAACAGACGACGCGAAAGAGCTACGAGACTTGGGTGACTTGAGAGACTCATCGTTGTTTTGTGAAAAAAAAAAAATCATTGACCACATAAATTGATACCAACGGTAATGAGAATTTATCGTTGTTCTTTGGAAATAAAATCTTTATTTTATTTTTTAGAATTTCCGTATTACCGATTGTTTAAAAAAAAACATTTGTAAAATCCGTTTACTCTCGATTTAAAAAAAAAAATGTATATGTATCATTTTTATCTTTCATATTCGGAATACCAAATTCAACGATCGTTTGTCCGTTACTCGTTGCACATGATTCGTGTTTTTATTTCATGCATTGAATAAAAAAAAAAAAAATGGGACACAAAATTGACATGGTTAAAAATGTCGATTATTATTTTTTTTTTTTTTTCAAAATTATTGATAATGAGGAAATTTATGGAAAAAGAAATGACAATAAATAGAAATAATGAACAAAGATGACTGTTTGAAGTAACGAGAGGATCTCAGGATTCGAAAACGAGTCATGTGACCGAAAAATTGATATTTTACACGAAAGAATAGGTCAAAATATCGGAAAATTGCTATAAATGAATATAAATTATCGAACCGTTTCGAATAATAATAATTTTTCTTATTTATCTGTAATGATTGATCGAAGTAATTTATATATTATTAAAATTTAGCTTTTAAATATTTTGACCTATGCTTGCCGCGTGCGGAATCATTTTCGGGCAGCCATCTTGATTAGTTCGAATATCGCCACCAGGGTTGCTAAATTAGTCTTTTCCAATACGTGTAACGATATATATATATATTATTTTTTATTCCACGCAAGACGAAAGCACAAGAATTGTAAAAGCAGCACGAGTCCTGATTACAAGATGCAAGCCAGAAGCTAAAACATCGATTATTATACATGTGCAAGGCGCAAGAATCGAGTAAACGCGTATTGTATATATTTATATGTAGTCCATGAAACTGACAATTCTTAACGACGCGTCTCGCCTCCTATGCCAGTTCAGGGAACTCTCCTTTCTTTTTTTTTGCACCAAAACGTTTTTCCACCACAAGGTGCGCACCCACGCGCGAAAAACTCAATTTTATTGGGCGTTAATTCGATGAGTCACCGGGACCCTCGTTCTCTAGACGCTTTCAACACGATACGAAAAGAGAAAAAAAAAAACTGCAAGAGGATGCAGCCGAGAGTGCACGAAATAAAGCTTTTTCTTATGTATTTTTTTTTAAATTATTTTTTCATTGTAACGAGGCAAAAGACACCTGTGGAAATCTATTTATGACACAACTGAATGTAAATTATAAGAAAGATACAGAGATAGAGAATCGGCGGAAAGCAAAGTAAAAGAGAAAAGTATTTTAAGCTCTTTGAAACGTGTACATGACATCCTTTCTGTCTCGTTACAATGTGGGAAAATTATTATTATTATTTTTTTTTTTTCAATTTTCTAGAGAATAATAGGATAATATAGTGATATGGGTTTATCGAGAGTTAGCGAGCACGCGATACCCATATATATACATATATAAATATATATATATATACATATACTCGATCGCGATGAAGAGGGTTCATAACCTCGCGAGTACATAAGTCGAAGAGTGCTTGATCGAGAAAGGAAAAAAAAAAAAAAAAACGAAATTTTTCCATCGACAAATGAATCCGAGACATGAGGAACGATAAATTTTAACGAACTTTCGTGACTTTTACGTCGACTCTGGCGAAAGAAGACGCTAAACGTTCCCGTTAAACGTTAAATATGGGACGTTCGAGGAGCCGTACGAGGCAATATTTTCTGACCGTTCTCCGGTGAGACACATACAAGAGACATAAGATGGCGGGTAACGGTGGGTAAGGGAAGGAGAGAGAGAGAAAGAAAGGGAGAGAGAGAGCGAGAGAGAGCGCGAGGAAGAGAGAGAGGCCAAATGATGATGGGGAAAAAAAAGAAAAAAAAATTGAACGAAATTTTTTCTCACCTGGAGATTGGTGTTGTTTGTGTCCTCAATTATTCTATCGGTCTCCATGTTGATCATGGCCGTTGTTTTTTTTTTTAATTATTATTTTTTTTTTTTTTCGAAGAGACGTGGTCGATTGTTCCTCGGATTCGTCCCGTTGATCCCTTGCACACGTCTCTTTTCTCCGTTTTCTTTACTCTTCTCTCACTCTCTCGTCATTCGTTAGCACTCACACACACACACAAACACTCTCTATCTCTCTCTCTCTCTCTCTCGCCCCCGGCCCTGATACACACGAGGGCCTGTAGTAAAACGCACACTGGCGCTCGTGCGCCGTGTTCCTCAAACTCGTAATAATGGCTTTTTATGCTTTCGTACAATCGACGAAGCCAAGAAAAATTATCGAGGATGTATAATTAATAATAAAAAAAAAAAAGAACGATGCCGAAATGTCCGATCAAACGAGACGATACGGGGCGACACTACGCGCACAGTTGTCCTTCTATACATATGCACACACACGCGCGCGCGCTCTGCACAGGTTTTCGCATTCGACTGACTCGAGAAAGAGAGAGAGAGAGAGAGAACGCTCAAAACGATTGCAGCGAGTCACAATCACGATATAAAAATTCTCTTCGCCGTATATATACGTGTGTGTGTGTGTGTGTGTGTGTATAACAGCGGGTCAATGGATTTTTTTATTCCAACGTAGTATCCCAAAATACACGACGCAAAATTTATCACGAGAATTTTGTAAAAAATAATACACAACCAGACGAAAAAGTCCTTTCGCGTTATAAAACAATGAGTATCATTTGGCGCGAGTTGGTGGGCGTTGGTACGCGCTCCTTCGGAGAGAGCCACCACTAGTGGTCTTTTTTTTTTTTTATTATTGACGAGACTCCATTATCAACACGCGCGCACACACTTTAACCCGTTAACACGCGACGGGCAGTGGAGTTCATCCTAACTAGAACTAGGTGTATCGCGAGATTGGCGAGTGGCACGATTGCGCCAATACGCTAGTCAATAATAATTATACGTATATATATATATATATATACACAATATGTCTTTTATTCTCGTCCAGTTTGCATAGTTACGGCAGGCGCATCCTCGTGATAGTCTAGAACTCCTCCACCACACCACCGCCGCGCAGCAACAACACCGCCTCCCGATAGTCGATTCGGTCGGTTCTTCCTACGGTCGTGTACAGTCTTGTAAAAATTAAAAAAAAAGTTGCAGGCGAAAGCTGATAGTTCGTGAAGCTGCCGTCTTAATGTTTGAAAAACGGATTTTTACAACTGCTCGTTAATTATCTCTTGTGCGATTGGTGTGCACGAGCTTTAATGATTTTGTTAAGAAAAAAACTTGTAATATTCTTCCGTAAATCGTGATTCATGATAAAAAAATTGTAATAATATGTCATTAACGTTTGTTCCACTCAGCCCCCCGGCGAGAGAGTACTTTTGATTGGGACTGTCCCCGCGCTATATATAAGCATAATATTCTTATGGCCGGTTTCTTCACCTACGGTTAAAGTTGTCTGACAGATATCCTATGCTTTTAGCATGGGTTATCTTCCGGTTATACAAATAACCAATGCTTGCGCCCATATGCTCAAAGCATAGGATATCTCTCAGACAACTTTAACCGTAGATGAAGAAACCGGCAATAATACATCTTGCCCTATTTAACGAAATATCGTGCTTCTCACGTATCTATTTTAGAAACTATAGACGCTAAATAATTGTGAATGTTATATACAATGTCCGGGCAGCGTTCCTCTTTTGTTTCGGGGTTTTGTTCTTGCAATTATTAAATTTGACCGTCATTTAACGCTGGCTATTGTTAATATTTTCTCACGAGAACTTTATAAATCGCGCGTTACCGACAGATAGTAATTTTTTTTTCTTGATTGTTGAAAAGATGCAGCTGGTAAATAGAGATGGCTTGTATCGTACATCGGTAAAAAAGGCCGTGAGTTTGTTTTTTTTTCTCACTAGCAGACGATTCTTCGCAGCGTGAGAATAAAATACAGTATACAGTGAACTTGAAAAAATTAAGACCCGTTTCCTCCACCGTCGATCGAAGTTGAAACTGCTGAGTTCAGCCTTTCTCCAAACTATACAGAAAAAAAGTCGGAGGTCGGAGGAAACGGGTATAACCTGAGTTCACATAATCGTATAGTTCGAACAAGAAGTTGTGCAACTGGCACCATCTTCCACAACATAACCTAGATTTAAATTTCCTACTCACATGCCAAACAGTGTGTAGTATGTAGTATCACAGTCAACAAAATTGACTATCGTCATTTTGTCGTGGGGCTATTTTGTCAGTATTATGAAGTATTTATTTAATTATAACATGAATATCAAACAAAAACAAAAAAAAATGACGTGCATAAATTCAGTCCCGAACGGGGTTGAATTATTTCTTGCAGTCTGCACTATCTGGGCCGGGTTCCATTATTCGCTCAAAGCGATTTGAACGAATAATGGAACGCACCCCTGGAATAACGATATAACGAATAACCGTACGATAGTGCTGCCGCTTTTCAGCCACCCATTGAATTATAGGTTCAGTGCAGCCACCGCGATGAGCCACAGGCTCCGCATAAAAAGGAAAAATCGCAATGGATCACGAAAAAGCAAGTTTATATACATCGAAGAAAGAAAAAAATGTATCTTTATTCCGAAGTTAACATATTCCTATGACATTTTTTGCATGTAAATTTTCTACATGTACGTACTTATATAAAAAAGTATTTACATAAAAAAGTATTGAATATCAAATATCACCTGCTATATATGCGGGGAAGATGACTTTTGTGACTATAGCTTCTCGACCGATTTATTGTTTTTCCAAAAGTCTTCTCAAATTTTCTCATAAGAACGTTTTATCTCTTCCTATAACGGATACTTTCAAATATAATTGTTTTTTTTTTTCGATTTTCTTTCGGAAAAATTCGAACTGGTTCGGAAAATGTTTCGCCTCTCTGCGCTGTTCAAGCCCGCTGATTCGTTCGGATGGCTCGCGCTCATGCCTACCGACGGAGATGTAGATCTTGACACGGAACTGAATATTTCATGGAGCGAGGGAGAATAAAAATTTTCCGGGAATTCCGGCGAGACGAGTTCGAGCGCCGAGGCTTCTCCTCTTGATTTTTCTCCGATTTTTTTTCAGCGGGACGATTCAAGCGTCTGGAAGCGGACGAGGTTGCAACGTTTGTCCCTATAATTGTCATAATTCTTTCAATGAACAAAAACATAAATGAAATTTCGCGATACGGTGCCTGTCCGATAAAATATAGTATCGATCCTTCACACACACAGCATATTTATTTATTTTTTTTTTTCATCAGAAGCAACGAGAGATCATTTTGGAAAATCGTCGTTAATAAATTTTATAGCACAGACTCAAGCTTGTGAGGCTTTGTTTTTTTTTTGTTTTTTAATAAAAAAGTTTAACACGATCGATGATAAGAGATTTTGAAATGAACAATCTTGGACAATAGACGTTTTTTTTTTGTTTTTTTTTCTATCGAACGGTTGAATTGGGTATACGCAAGTATTGGGAACTTTGTAACAACGCGTATGATAACCGAGGATTTTATATTTTTATATTTTTGTGAATTAACCTTTGGTTGATCGTTTTTTCTCGAAACGCGTTGGTCTTTTGGATTCAAAGATTTTTCGTCCGATCTTTGGAACGATTCGATACGCCGCTATCGTTTTCCGTTTGTAATTCGTCGATTTTTTTTCTTCCTCGCTGACGCGACCAACTCGACATTATTTTTCCGTAGGTTTTTTTGAATTTCACATCGAGAATTTCATCATTCCGGGATCATGATAGAAATTATATCGTCAAAGAATCGATTCCCCTGCGATTACCTCGACTTTCGGTAAGGAAGAAATTTTTTAATCGGGAAAAAAAAGTGGGTCGCTGCTTTGTATTACGGTAGTCCGTTGAAATTTCAGGAAATTTTTTCACGAAGATTATTATTCGCGATAATAAAAGTCAAATTCTATCAAATTTAATAAAAATTGTATCACAAGCTCTGTCTGTAAAAGTCTCACTTAGCTGTAGAATTTCGTAATTGTATATACAACTCGAACTGATGGAGTTAATTTCTTGAGTTGACGGCTTAGCC
This sequence comes from Rhorus exstirpatorius, assembly GCA_963564615.1. Taxonomy (NCBI): domain Eukaryota; kingdom Metazoa; phylum Arthropoda; class Insecta; order Hymenoptera; family Ichneumonidae; genus Rhorus; species Rhorus exstirpatorius. The sequence goes on along the minus strand of OY751314.1, from coordinate 31,857,674 downwards.
GCTAGTCTCGACGAGGGCAGCACTCGTCGAATCGGTAAGCCTCGACGATAATCGGATATGTTCGTAGTGTGGCGGAGATCAAATAAAAACCGATGCGCGTTGCGCGCCATACTGCGATACGGCATTCGAAAGAACGAGGAAAAAAGAACCGTAGCGATCAGTGTACAAGAGTCTTTGTGGATCATTTATAAAAAAATCGAGATAATATCGGTGCTTTCGTTTAAAACGGTAATTTTAACGTTGCGACAAAGTTTTGGAGCATAATTTTATCAGATAAAAGTGTTTTCCTGTACTTGCCGGTGAGTAATGCACGAAAATTTACAAATATATCATTATGCATTGATTGTCGGGGGAGTAAACGAACACGAAGTGAAAATTTCCATTTGTTGTTCCTGTGAAAATATTCGAGAGCCCCGTTTTGCTTATCCGAGAGTAATGCACGAAAATTTTCAAATATTATGCATCGGTTGCCAGGAGGAAATGAACACGAAGTGATAATTTCCATTTATCGTCCCTCTGTGAAAAGATTCGAGAGCCCCGCCGTTGCATATCCGCGAGGGTCAAGTTCGCGGTTTCGACGCGAGTGCAAGAAGGACATCCGAGTGGATCTCTCTCTTGCACTCACGCTGAACCACGCTCGGTGCTCGGTGTAAACGAACGCCATGACGCCACTCTCAGTTTTTTTTTTCATTCGATCCCGTTTAGGCAAAGATTATTGGGATTTTTTTAAATATGGAATTCAGATCATTGCAAAAGTGTACAAATCTCGAGAATGTTCCTGTTTCGCATAATAAAAGTATTTATAAAATTGAGTTGTGGTTTTTGAGCACGCAAAATAATATATATATATATATATATATATATATATATATAATCAGAAGATTATCGATTTTTTTTTAATTTGCGGTTAACTTGAATTTTTCGATAATCGACACTTTTAACGAAATTGCGAATTAAAAAAATCGTATGCATCGCCCTCCGATGGATAATAATGTGATTTTCCATAATTCCAATGAGATCACATATATCTTTCAAATAATACTTACCGAGAGGAGTCAATTGATAAACGATGAACGTTACTCGGTGAAGTTGTTCCCAAAATATACGATATTATTGCGAATGGAATTGTTGCTTTGAATAAACGTATATTATATATATTAATGTATAAATCCATAATACTTTCTGTTAAAAGAAAATTAAAATATTATCACAAGTGCGAATAGATCAATTTCTAAATGAATACAATTTTTTACAATATGCTTAATTTTCAAAATCCAGAATATAAAATTGAGAGCGCATATATCTTTATTTTCAAAATTTTTTTTCCTGAGCACATTATTTCTCTGCTATCGCAAAGGTAATTTTATTTCTTAATTCTCTCCGTCATTCGCAAAGAATATTCGATATTCGGAGTGAGAGTTTTTTTCATTGATTTTAAACCGTATTGGAAAAGAATAGATTTACTCAAGAATGCCGGAACGAAGAAAAATTTCTATACCGGAAATTCGTAGCCCGTTGATAAAACAAAAGGCTCGCCGGTCGGTTCAAAGAATCGCAGCAATCTCTCTGGTCTTTTCTATAATCATGCGAATTTTTTTACTCATTAAATTTTGAAAATTACAACTTTGGGTACGGTCCACTTGGCGCTTCGGAACGCTCCAAACGCCTCACCTCGCAAGCTGAGGCTGCGGGAGCGTTGGCGTTTGCAGCGTATATATATATATATATATATATATATATTTTTTTTTAATATATTATAAATATATATATATATAAATTTGTAGAACAATACAATGGACAAAAATGAGGCAAATTCGAGTCAAGAAGAACAATATATCTTCTCATTCCGACTTTCTCCACTTCACGAAGCAGGAGTAGATCCGGCGGTGGTGAAAAGATCCAGCGGTGGTGAAAAGAGCGCATGGGAGAAATGGAAAAGCCAGTCACAGGTATCCAGCGCGTTCCATTCCTAATCCCAAATCATCTTGTACATATATTATATATATCGGAATATTATTTGCACAACTTTTTTCAGGTGTTTTTCAAAATTATACATACTTTTCAATAATATGCTATAATATAACATCATATACATTCCCTTCTTTATTTTACACACCGTTTAATCCTCCGCTATATCTCTTTCGCCTCCTCGTTACTAATTTTTTTACACACCTCCTCTATTTCCCTACGGTAAACGCACAATCCCTTTTTGAATTTTACCACAGCATATATTTATCATCTCTTCCTTTGTCGCCCATTCATCAATTCCTTCCATTCATTTCCTCTGCATACTTTCTTGCTTTATTCTTCGCGTTACTGTCTCCCTACCTTTTTTTTTTTACATATTAACAGGTGCTCCACCGTGTCTCGTCTTCTCTACATATCCTACACTTTCAATCCTTCTCTCCTTTCTTTTCCGCTCTTCCTACGTTACGCACATCTCAAACTTGCCCACATCTCTTTGTCCCTTCCATCGAACCCTTCCGCAGACCAATATTTCCATGGCATATCCTCTTTCTCAATGATGCGCTTGTATAGTACATAGGATTATACGTAGATTTCTTAATTTTTTCCTCCTCCTTTCCTTAGAATTTCATTCTTTAAGCACTCCAGCCCATCTTTTATTCTTTTGTCTATACTCTCAACCTCTCTGTGTTCCCTTATCATCATCATTATTACTTCTTCCATCCTCCAACTCTTTTAAAACTTTAACTAAATTTCTTCCCCATTTTGTTTGATATATAATATAATTATATTTATATAATTATATATATAATTATATATATATATATATTACATATATATATATAATATATATATATTAAATTATAATTATATATATATATATAAAATAATAATTAGTATGTAATTATATACTAATAAAAATTGTAACTTTAATTGTAATTAAAAAAAAAAGAAATCTCATTGCCATTTCTTTCATCAGATATTAAGATGAACTTTTTTTTTCTTCTAAATTGCCCAAAAAATTTTTTGCACACGCTCGCTCCGAACCGTGAAATTTTCAATTCCGCAAATACAACGTTCCGCGCGTCTCGTTATAATATGGCATAGGGTCCATCTCTGGCAAAAACGATGAAATCTTGCGATTCGAAACGTCCGGCAACGAAGCCAGCGAGGAATAAAAAATCCTCCGCTGAGAAATATCGAACGCAGTCGATGGAATCGGAATTCAACCCGATACTGGTGAACCTCGTGTCATTCGAGTACGATGACGACGTCCCCGATGTGAAATCCAAAAAATCTGAGGCAAAAGAATGTCGAGCTGCTTGTCAGCAGGGAAGAAGAAACATCGTTCAATCGACGAGTTACGAGGAAAACGATAGCGGCGTATCGAATCATTTTGAAAGAACGGACGAAAAATCATTGAATCCGAGACCGACGCGTTACCAGAAAAAACGATCAACCGAAGGTTATTATAATTTACAAAAAATATGAAATTACAGAGAATCCGCGCGGTTTATCATACGCGTCATTAACAATTTCCCAATAATTGCATATACCCGATTTAATCGTTCGATAAAAAAAAACAAAAAAAAAAATGTCTACCGTCCAAAATTGTCCATTCGAAAATCCCCCATCATCGATCATGTTGAACTTTTTCATTAAAAAAACAAAAAAAAAAAAAAAAAGCTTCACAAGCCGGAGCATGAGCTGTAAAATTTATTAACGATGATTTTCCAAAATCGTCTCTCGTCGCTTCCAACGAAGAAAATATTAAAAGCTGCGAGCGGAGGATCGATACTATATATTTCATCGGACAGGCACCGCGTCGCGAAATTTCATATTTGTTTTTTTGTTTTTTTTTTGAAAGAATCATAATCGAAGATAGAAAATTTTGACGAAGAACTCGGGGGGGGGGGGGGAATTCTAAAACTTGAAATTGTATAAAATTGAAAAATCACAAAAATCGATGATATGCGAAGATAAAAATTTTCATTCGTCGCTGCGTCCGATCCGGTATTATAAATTCAAAATATATCCGCGCGTATAGAATCGAGTCACGCTGAGCGAGCAATTTCGGAGCGCGACGGAGACGATCCGAGGAGAAAGAGGCAAAAATGGTTCGAGAATCATCAAAATGATGGCACATGGATAATGTGCTGCGACGAAAGATGTGGCAAGTGGCGATACGTTTTAGAATACGATGATCCCGCCGAAGTACCGGAAAAATGGTACTGCCGCATGAATCACGGTTGGTCGACGCGTTTTATTCTTTTTTTTTTCATATATTTTTGAGCCCCGAGATGATAAATCCCGAACGAAATTTTGCACCGATGTGTCATTCGCTTCGACGCGGCGCGCTTAGATTTGGATTTTGCGTCTTGCGACGTGCCGGAGGAAGAAGTTCCGCCCAAAGTGTCGGAGGAACTGATCGAGAGCAAATACTGCGTTGGCTCGATAGTATGGGCGCGTCTCGATGGATATCCATGGTGGCCGGCTATGGTTCATAATTGTCCGGAATCGCAGAAGTTTTGCAAGCTCGAATCGTTCAATGTCGCTGTAAGCAAATAAATTATTGTTTTACGCGTTATTGACTCAGAAATTTCCTGAATTTTCAAGGTTTTCCAAATATTCGCGGGAGATTGAGGTCAAATAAAGAATTTGTGCAGAGAAACACTATGCGGGACGGATTATATACATGAAAATAGCAAAATGAATCGTTTTTGTGAAAAAAACAAAAAAAAACAAAACAAAACATTTTAACCCGCTTGAAAAAAAATTGAGGGAATTCTCAATTCGATCCTAATATTGAAAAATAAATATTGAACTGGAGGACATAATTTTTTGAAAGTTCAAATACATGAAAATGTTAAATATTAAAATGAAAAATTAGAAAAAAAAAACTGAAATGCAAAAAATAATTTGAGGACTGTAAAGTAAAAAATAAATACATTAAAAGCAAAATACCGAACCTGTTCTTTATTATATAAACGGAAATTTTTATGTCGGTGCTAATAAATGAAAAATAAATATAAACACTTATCTACGATAATAATTGTGTAGTTGCGTATCGACAAATCGAACAAAGAAGCTTGTAGCTTTAGAGCTTCGGAGTAAATTAGTTTTTAGTTTTTGAAATTATGATGTTGAAATTTGCATCGTTTGAATGCAACGAAAATTTGTTTAAAAAAAAAAAAAAAAAAAAATCATTCCCAGTATTGTTTTGAAGTCGAAAATCGTTTAAACCTTTTTTTCGGTTTTTGACAGTACTGGAAATTATATTTATTTTATTTGAAAAAACCTATTTTCGTTGCATTCAAAAGATGCAAATTTCAACATCATTTGTGAAATTTTCATTGTTCGGCACTGACGTAACTTTTTTTTGTATATAATAAAGAATAATATAAATATTAAAAATATAAAAAAATATTTATTTTTATATACTTTTCAGTTTTCTTTTTAACGTTGATTTCATTTTTCGTAATTATTGCAAAAAGTAAATTCTGGAAATTCTAAATTCCCTGACTTTTTCCTGATTATTCCAGGAATAAATAAATTTCCTGAATTTTCCCGGTTCTCCATATGCATAACCATCCAAATGAGAAATAAAAACTTTTGTGTCTTCTCGACTCTCTGCTCCGCTTTACGCATATATATATACGCAATATACATTTTTGCTCATGATAATTTGTGCCGAAATTGTTTGAGCGAACGTTCAATATAATCACGGAATCATTCGCGACGAACAAATTTCACCTTTCAGATAAAGTATTACGTGATATATTTCAATTGGAAAAAAGGCCAAGGCTCCTGGATCCCGGACAAGGATTGCAAGGCATACGCAACGAATCCTCGCGAAACCGTTGTGAAAAAAGTATAAATAATCGAGATTAAAAAACAATGAAATATTCCTTCGACCCTCATTCTCTGCGAAGCGTAGAGTTTTTTTTTTTGGCTCAAATCGCAACATTTATCCGCACAGACGAAATTCAAAACAAGAGAATACAAGAAATTCATCGACGATGCTTGCGCGCTGGCGAGCGAGGCATTGAAATTGTCGCTTTCCCAGAGAATAAAGACATTTGAAGGGGAGCCTCGTTACGTCACGGATCCAACGGTCACGATAAACCCGAGAAGCAATGATAAGAGAGCCGATGAGCCTTCGGTGGCGAAAAATCGTAGCGCGCCGGACGCGAAGCGAACGGTGCAAGCGAAGAGATATAATATCGGCGACGTTGTCTGGGCTCATCCGAAAAATTTTCCATGGTGGCCAGCGATGATCGACGAATGTCCGATTCTAGGAAAACACTACCGTATCCCGGAATCCCCGAGAAAGCCGGTGAGCATTCGTGAAAAAAAATTTGTCATTCTATATATATATATGGCTATTGGCGAAAAAGGAGCGACATCGCAATCCTGAAATTTTCTCTTCAGATCGAGTACCACGTGATATATTTCAATGAGAAAAAATTGGAGATCGACTGGTGGCCGGAACGTGGCCTAAAACTTTTTGTCCAGAATCCCAGAACCAGGCTCGTCAAAACGGTGAAAAAAAAAAAAAAAATAATAATAATAATAATTCTTCCCTCGAGTCCCCGATCGCAATTAACGATTTTCTTAAGCTCGTAATTTCTTTCACGTTTATATTGCCGCTTTGAATAATTATCTTCAAATAATATAACTGCAATATCCTTTTCTTTGCGCGCATATAACGCCGATGCATCTCAAAATAAGCTTCGATATTCGCAGAGCGGATAAATTCGAACGAGAATACCAAAAGACTTGGAAAAACGGTCTACCCGAAATGTTTTATAAATAATTAATATTGCTCAATATTGATGATAATTGATGAGAAATTTTTCAACGTGAATCGTTTTAGCGAGAGAGCACGATGAGATAAATTAAATGACGAGCGCGCGACATTGTTTCAGACGATCGGTGAGAAAGTTTATAAATTCGATTTGAGCGACGCTTGTACATTGGCGAGAGAGGCTATGGAGCTTTCGCCGAAGGAGCGCCTGCAGCGATTCGGCGTCGAAGCCAGAGATGCGAGGATTTATAAAAATTTTTTGCAAACATCGAGAAGCATTATGCCGACGGAAGTGGCGAGCCAACCGAACGAATCAGCGAGCTCGAACGCGGGCTTCGAGGCGGAAAGTTTTTCGAATCGATTCGAATTTTTTCATCAAAATTCTTCGTGCAATTTCGGAAGATGCGCGAAACGGATGGAAGAGCGAGAATGTTCGCGGATGGATTTCCACTCCGGCGACTCTAGCCACTCGGATATATTCTCGGAGTTCGATGCCGACGCGAGATCCGTTACCATCTCCGAGATAAGATGTGATTCGTCCGAGCGGCGCGGCGATGATTGCGGCTCGAGCCAACGTGCCTCGGAAGAATTCAGCGAGTTCTCGAGCGATCCATGGCGCTCGAATGATGTCGGCGCGGATGAAATAAGCCATGTTTCGTGTCGATCGAACGGCGATTCCTCCGACGAGTCCAGTGAATCCTACGAGAGGAGAGAAGAAAGATTTGTATTATCTCATATTTTGTAAAAATTTGAGAAAACTTTATCGGGTCTTTATCGGAGCGGAATAAGTAAAGATGTTCTCGACCGATGAATAATTTTCTAGGAAAAAAAAAACAATTATTTGAAAATATCAATTATCGGCAGATATAAAACGTCTTTATGAGAAAATTTAAGGAGACTTTATCAGGGAAGGGGGACGATAAATCAATCAATAAAGCTAGTCACAAAAGTCGTCTTTCCCGCAAAGCAGATGATATTTGATATTTAATATTTTTCTACGTAAATATGACAATAAGTACATACATGTAGAAAATTTATCTGCAAAAAATGTCACAGGAATATGTTAACTTCGGAATAAAGATAAATATTTTTTTTTCCTCGATGCATAACCTTCATTTTTCGTGATATATTGCGATTTCTTCCTTTTTATTCTTCTTCTTCTTGAAATAGTTCAAGCCTGGCTCACCGAGGTGGCTGAATAGGGGCAGCACTATCGTTACGGTTACATTCGGATCGGATAGTAGTGCAGTGAAGTTTCTAGCTCGACGCTCTTCGGGACTGAATTTATACACGTCACCTTTTGTTTTTATTTGATACTCATGTTATAATTAAATGAAGAGATTTAATAATACTGACAAAATATAGCCGCACGACAAAATGACGACAGTCAATTTTGTTGACTGTAATACTAAATACTGTTTGGCACGTGAGTAGGAAATTTACATTACTATTCTAGGTTATGTTGCGGAAGTGAACAGCATTCTACAAGATGCGCGCCATGGTGGATAGAGAAAAATATGGGGGCTTTCCCGACGTAGAGCAAGAATTTAGGGGAACCGGCCTCTCAGGCCCAGTTTCACAACTTCTTGTTCGAACTGCGATTATATGTGAGCTCAGGTTAAAAGTAAATCATAAGATTAAATTCAAGTTCACTGTATTTTATTTTAACGCTGCAAAGAATCGTCGTCTGATAGTGTGAAAGAAAAATTAAACTCTCGGCCCTTTACCGATGTACGATACAAGCGATCTCTATTTACCAGCTAAATCTACTCGTGTGTTTTCGATTCTCTTTCTCTCTCTCTCTCTCTTTTTTTTTTTCGTTTTTGCCATACTGCTCGGATAAATCCACAACTTGCATGTAAACGATTTCCTTTTTTTTACCATTCTGTCAAAGCTAAACATTTTCTGAAGTTAATGAACATTCCATTAATTTCTTTAAGCGAGTAAATGATTATATATATTAAGATGTAAAAATTGTAAAAAATTCACACGCTCTGCGGGCCGAGTGACGTCACAATACCCCTCGGTACTAGGGTACATGTTTACGATTTACGAAGATTTTTTAGGTTAGTGATGATTAGCTGCTTGAATTTATTAATTTTACCACCAGAGGCACTGCTGCACTGAGGCGTTGTGACGGCACTGTCACGTGATATACGTGTGAAATTCAACTCAATTTTCAAGCTGACATTATTTAACAATGTTGAGTAACTGAAAAAACCTATGCAAATGATGTTTTTGAATAATTATCTATTAAATAATTTAAAAGATTAAAATAATGCAAATTCTCTATTATAGATTACTGATAATCACAGAATAATCATGAGAATCGTGAATATATTGCTTTTTTTTCGTCAAAAAGTCATTGTATCGTTGCTGTAGTGTGTTTTGGAACATCTTTTGACCCGTAGGGACAATCTTCTATCATAAGCGATGAGTAATATATGTACGAGGATGATTTTTAAATACATTATTCCATTATCGTTATTTGTATATTCCCTTCTTTGTCTGAAATATCGATCGTCGCACAAAAAAAAACATTGGACTACAGTTTTAGTTACCGACTGAGTTTGCTTCATATAACCTCGATATCTAATTCTTCTTCTTCACGTTTTATTGGCTCTTCAGATTGGCGCAACTGGTCTCTGGTTACAGATTCAATGTAAATTTAATGATTATGTTGACGGATAAAGAGAAAAGTTTTGTACGCGTTGCTTGTTAAATAGGAAACGACGTATTTTCTTGATTATTTTTATTAGTTTTTTTTGCCAATAATACGGCGCATCCTTCGGCCTTTTATATAACCCATTCCCTTGACGCCTACAATTTCGCCCCATCTATTTTTGCCGTTACAGAATGTATATTATATTTAGGTATATTTTATGAACTGGTTATTTCGTATTTCTTTCCATTAAATATTCATATTCGTCTCGCCTCACATCCTTTATAATTTCCCGACAAACATCGATTCTTCGCTCTCTCGCGAGTCGTCCCACGAACTTTTATCCGTTAATGTAGTACCTCCACGCTACAGCGGGGGGAATTGAGCAAGCGATTTGCGGGGAGCAAAGGGGGGCCTATGTGTCACAGATCGCCGCGTCGCGTGTGCCTCTCATGCAGTAGCGCAATTCTATTTCACTCACGATATCTCGAAAAAAAAAAAAAAAAAAAAATGACAAATCCTCTTCAGCTTTTACAAAAATATTTCTATGATACTTATCTACGTAACTTTGATTTTCCGGTCAATTCTCGACACCCATCTAGGCGGTACAGTGAAAACCGTGTCGTCAGGGATATGACCGGCGCCATAGGTCACGTGTGTTAATCAGGCTCACTTTGACCTCAATTATCTCGAATATGAAACGGTTAATCTCTTTGTAACTGCGCATACGTTTAGATGACATCCTAATTAACACACGTGCAAAGATTGAAAGATTTTCCAACACATTGATTCCACGGAGATACTAACTCAATTAAACGAAATCGAGCCTATATCGATCATATTTTGGAGAGCAGCAGGTGAACGTGATGCCTGGATCCAGTTTCGTGTGTCCGTAATCGTCGTTCCCGCTATTTCTCCAATTCTCTTTCACACTTTCTTATTTTTGCTCTCTGTCATACTCATGAATTTATTTATCAAGGTGCTAATGTGTATAATAACAAAAAAAAAAAATACAATTATTATGAAGGGAATTTTGCTTTTTTTTTTCTTCATATCGTATTGTATTAAATAATCAAAGCTGGGCAGTACTTCAAGTACCCGGTACTTGCGATGCACTGGAATTACAGTACTTGAAGTAAAAAGTACTTAAAAAGTATTTCGAGTATTGTACTTAAATTTCCAAGTACTCGACCTATACTTTAAGTATTTGTAAAAACGGAGCGTGGCTCCGTTTTTAACAATCCGTGTATTATATTCTTTTCTTTTTCTTTTTCAAACCGGGAACTAAATAAATCTTCATTACAATCGTCAATGCTATTTTTTAAAATTATTTCTAATTCTTCGTTTAAATATTTATTTTTCAATCTGCCTAACCCGAGTGAATTGCACTGTGTGAAAATATGTTTTGATACAAAAAGTACTCGGATCAAAATCAGATAAGCTCAAAGAGTACGTAAGAAATCAAATACAGGTACTACAACTTACGAGATGAATACCTGAAAACTTTAAAAGTATCAATTTATACTTTCAGTAGAAGAAAGATTAATGATGACGCTTGAATATTGAAAAGAATATTATACTTTTTTCCAAATGAGTATTAAATATAAAATGAGTCCATCAAGTTGTTTTCGTAATATTACTTGAGTAGAAAATAAACTTAGTGATCATAAAGATTATCAATGTTTAAAAGAAAAATATAAATAAAAAATTGATAAAAAACAAGAAAATTCAAATGAATGACAATTTTATTTAATTGATTCGACTGAAATTGAGATTGAAAGACCAACTAAAAAAAACTGCAGTTAGAATATTTTTCTGGTAAAAGTTGAATGTATTCTATAAAATTTCAAATTATACATGATCTTTTTAATAAAAAAATTGTTGATGTTTTTGCTGATAATGGCAAAGTGCATGATTTTCAAATATTAAAAAATTCAAATCTTGAATTTTCAGAAAAAACAATAATTATTGGTGATTTAGGATATCAAGGAATACAAAATATTTACAAAAATACAATAATACCAATTAAAAAAACTAAAAATAAAAAATTAACTAAACAAGAAAGAAAATACAATAAGATTGTATCTAGGACAATTACTCACAATCAATTTCATAATAATTCTTTTGAAGGATAATAAAAACTTTATTAGAATAAAGTTTTTATTCTACTGAATATTTGTGTCTAAATATTCAGTAGAATAAAGATTCTACTGAATATTTAGAATTACTGGAAGTACTGGATATTTGTGTCTAAATATTCAGTAGAATAAAGATTCTACTGAATATTTAGACACAAATATTCAGTACTTCAAGTACTTATGGTACTTGGTAACTTGAAATGCACATCAAGTACTTGCGGTACTTACGGTATTTGTTACTTGAAATACACGAGTACTTCAATAAGTTATTACAGTACTTTGTACTTGAAGTAACCAGCTCTGTAAATAATAATTACAAGTGCCCAGCTCTGTAAATAATAATTACAGTGTCATACAAAATTAATCAATGTTGAAAAATAAAATTGACATCCCGATTATTTGGATATTATTTTTCAGTTCAATCCTACAAATACCAAACGAAATAATTAAAAAAAAAAAAAAACAAAAAAAATTGTTATATCATTCGTGAAATCTCAAATTAACGATTAAAATGAAATTGGAATGAGAATAGAAAATTACGCAATCACGATATAATAGCTAGAAAAAAAATCTAAACAAATAATAATCCAGTTTTCATATCAATTGATAAATCGGTCTATTTGAGATCGAGAATTTCGAATTTGAAATAAAATCATTGAACTTCATGTACCTGAAATTCATTACGTTGAAATGTAAATCGAAAAAATTTATTCGAACTACAAAAAAAAATCATTATCTTGTCCTTTTGAACGATCATTTGTGATTGAAATTAAAAGCTTCGGATTTCAAATTAACAAAATTAATGAAGAATCGGTTAAAGACGGAAAAAAAAAATTATTCGAACAAAAATTAATATCCGACTGTTTTATTACGTCACTGATTTTGAATTTAAAGTTGAAGTTACGAAATTGAAATTGAAAAAAAAAAAAAAAAGAAAAAAAATATACGAATTGAGACAGAATCGGTATCCGGCGGATTATGAGGCTACTGATTTTTGCGAATCGAGTATAGAAAATTACGAGATTCAAAATATCATGCAAGGCTTAATTATTAGCAGAATTGCTTTAGTCACGATTTCTCATAATCAGAAACTCGAAACGAGGACGCGAATTAATCGATGAACTCTCGTCAACCTTTCTCCTCTCTCTCTCTCTCTCTCTCTCTCTCTCTTTGTCACTCAATCTCGCCAATCCGAAAAATTCATTACGATAACTCTCGTAATTAGGTCGTCTTGGCAATAAATACGCTAACCCCGTGATGTTGCAACATCGATATTTCCTCGGGACGATATCGCGCAAAAAAAAAAATTCCGATCGTTCCTTCTCATTATTACTTAATAAGTATTTTTTTTTCATGAATTTTTAACTCGAAACGTACAGGCAACTTTGCTTTTCACGTATCCTCCACTGCCCCTCCAATTTTTTTCATTTTTTAAATCGTCCCATTGCAACGGGAGAGCCCTCTTATCTTATACCCTATGCCATTTGCCTTGGGGCACGGGGAAAGTGGCGATAACTCGGTAAATAAACGTCGCACTTTCGTCCGAAATGATATCAATCTCCGGACACGATTATCGCACACTCGCATTACTGCACCAGCCACCGCGAGATTAAGCGGTCACCCATCCAAGTACCGGACACAATCGTGTTAATTATCACCATGAGCTCAAGTTTATCGTTCTTTTTACCTCCATCGTTTATCCGTATCAGCAATACCACTGAATTTTCTCGACGATAACCACACATACCGGAAGTACGTGTGATCTTCGTGCCGAAAAAAAGCGATCTCGCGAGAGTTACAATAAAGCCAAAGTATATATTCGATCGATTGAAAGCAATGTTGGTTGAACAATCCCGAGTCGATGATTCTCGTCTCGTATAATGTAACATATGGCGCCCGGTTAGGGTCGATCATTCCAGACTCGTATTTTATATGCAACGAGAAAATTTTCGAGTCAATGTGTGTATATTAGAACGATGACGAGAGCGCATCTATATATATATAGGTATATGTACATTCACGGAGGATCGTTGTCAGGACGCATACATTTTTCGCGCTCGTAAATCGCTTTATGGTAATTTTCATACATGCGGCCTGGGTCGCGGGTCATCGGGGCAACGTGACGTAGGCGGATGCGGCGACCCCGCGAGAGCGCCACAATCGGACTGACAGCACCGAACGATCGTATAATGCCATTTCTCGATATTATAATCGAATGAAATTCGAATTTCCGATGGACAAACCGTCTTATCGTGATTTTTTCCGATCACGAGGACGAATAATGTTGAATAAAAATATTATTGAATACAAACATTGCTGAATACAAATACTGCTGAATACGAATATTTCTGAATACGAATATTTCTAAATAGATATTTCTAAATACAAGTATTGTTGAATACGAATATTGTTGGATGCAAATATTGCTGAATACAAATATTGTTAAGTACTACAACGCCCATTGAATGAAAATATCGTTGAATAAAAATATTGTTGAAGCTTTTGCCATAATTTCAAACATCGGTATGATTAAAAAATAAATATTTCTAGCGTATGTTTGTCAATGAAAAAAAAAAAAAAACGAAAATCTCTCTCTTTTCAACAAGTTTTAGATTTGTATCAATTCATTCAAGTTGTCTTCATGAAGATGTGAGTGACGGCTCATGAATCGAGTATAACTATTGTGTTTGAAAAGTTTATTCTTACATTTGGATTGCACAAGGGAAACGGCCTGGATAGTTAGCGCGTCCCAGTTGTTGAACGATCCGGTATACATTTTTCATTTTTTTAACTTTTTACGACCGCAGTGTCCGCGGTTTTTCCCCTTTTTGGCAGTCCCTAACCTGATTCTCCATGTTCCAGTTTTTCTATTCCGCAAGCCCCCCCCCCCCCCCCCCCCGAGTGTTGTCCCCAGCCACTCTTTCCTAATCCCCTTCTGTATCGCATTCGCACGAGGGCACAGGGAAACTGCGGAAAACCTGTGCCGATAAAGTCAGCTCTTTCGGCAGAGTTCGTGTTCCCCCCCAGGGATCCCGGACTCTGGAAAAGATGGCCTTCCGCTCAGCGATTCGATGCGCCAGCCAGCGCGCGGCTAAGCGGTCACCGCTCCAAGTATTGGCCTCGACCAATGCTGCTTATCTCGGTGATCGCCAGAACCGCGCGCCGACCGTGCACACCCATCGCTGTGTCGGTCGATATATTTAATGATGGTTCAGATATATATTTTATCGGAACGTTGATTCAATACCCGCAAATAAAGGTTCAGTTTTAACCTTTCCGGCTAGAAAAAGTTCAGAGTAGTTACTATTTTCGATTCATTATGAATTCTGCTTCGAAAATCGGCACTTCCATCTATTCCGTCATTAACTGGGACAACGAATTTATGACATGCCCGAGTCGTTGATTGGTGTTCCATAACCTAAACAGTTTTCAGTTTTCTCCAACCCCCGCTTTAGAAATTCAGCGCAATGTATTGAATTTTTTTTTTCATTTATTCATCAAATAAATGTAAATGGAACTATAAGCAAATGTGAAATAAATGTATAATAACCATTTTTACGGATTGACTCCCGACTGTTCGTTAACTGGGACTCTGTCGAGTGATTATCTGGGCCAGCAAATCGGCGGGTTGTCAGTAACTCGGACATCAAACACGCATTTTTAATTTGCTTATTTAGCCTGATTTATCAACGTTTTTACCAAAAATTCAATATTATTACATTCAGCATGAACGAAATTGTTGATATGAAACCAAAGTTTTCGGATATCGTACTCAGATATGATTGAAAAATATGTGAAAAGAACGTGGATACTCCGTTAAATGTTCACTAACTGGGACATTAACCTTGGACGAATGTTGCACTAAATCTGAAAAAAGTAACTTTTTTTTAACCCATTCGACCAATTTACATTTGCCCCAAAAATTTATCCTCTCGACCTCTCGTAATCTAAAATAACGTGGCAAAAACAACGGCGATGGCTTTTGTTAATCGCGACTGGACATTATACTCGAATATTAATTCATTTTTATTCCCAATTTAATGAAACTTATATGTTTTGAAATAATGTCAACGAGAAATTAAATTCGCTGTTCGCGCGAATCACTTTCCTTGAAAAGAGCCACAAGAGCGATATTTATGGTTACACAGATACGATAACCCGATGTATATACGATATGTCGATCGCTTCTCGCTCTTTTATTGCATAATGCGAAGGTAATATAATATGCACTCTGCATAAGCTCGATACGTTTGATAAATTTATAAATTTAACCCTTAAACGCTTAACCCTTAAACCCTTAACCCTTAAACCCAAAACGTTTATTTGGTACTTTTATGCACAAAGAGTGGGTCATTTTTGTCCGGCTCGTTTTCTACCAACTTAATGCATTATAAGAAATCTATAAAAATTCATGTATACTATCTTTGAATCTTTCACTATAGCGCTATGAAAAATAAAATTGGAAATAAACTTTTTTTAGGGTGGGGATGAGCGACTATACGAAGTGGTGGTTTTTCTCGACCTATTCGAGCAATTAAAATCGGCTCGGATAAAAATGACCCATCTTTCGGGCTTCAGGGTTAATTATAAATAATAATAACGATAACAAAAATAATAATAATAATATAATAAACAATATTATTATTATAATTAATTCATAACATTAATCATTCATTGATTAATGTTAATTTTATATATATATTTTTCAAACGTATTATACGCATCCTCGTTATCACTCTCTTCGTGGCCAGGCGAACCGATCTTGTTGCTATAATCGCGACTCCGGCGGGTTATCGCTCGCCACCCTTTGCTCCTTTCCGTTATATTCCAATTGCGTGCTTGAAAAACGTCTCGACGATGCTTCAGCTTGGAAGACTTCTTGCATAATAAACTTAGTTCGTGTGTAACGAGAATCTTTCCCATATATTATGAAAAAGAGCATCGCACCATGTACATCGCTTTCTCACCAAATCTCTCGTCAAACCCTTCGAAGTACATCGTGATGGAAACTCGTAAATATTGGAACTGGTTTGTACATATATGATTCTCCCCTGTCGCTGGTTGAATCGACGTTGAGGGTTAAAAATCGAAACACGCAGGCCATTGAATTGAGATGAGAATTTGTGAATTTTCATGAACGTTACCGCGATAAAGTTTCGGACGAAAGTTAATGATTTTACAGAATTGAGGGATTCGATAAAGTCGAATCGACTTGTCTTTTAGTGGACAAATTTTGAGAAAATTAGCTGCCAAGCGAAATGTGGAATGGTCTTATATCGTGTATTATTGAATGAAACACTTTAGGAGGATATTTAGCGGTTGAGGTTTTCTCGATAAATTTGGTTCAATGATGATGAAGGAATGTCGTGATTTTCTGATATTTTTTCGTATTATTATAGTTGCAACTGTTCTAAAATGCCCAGTTGCATGAACGTGGGTTGATGGTCCTCTGGATCCGCGGGGACAAATTTTGACCCCGGGGTTAAATTGTCAAACGGTTTCATAGAAATTGAGTTCGGGCGATGGCAGCATATATATATCTGCGCCTATTTTCACAAATCTGACTTGACCCCGGGGTTGAAATTTGTCCCCGGATCCAGGATTAACCCACGTTTATGCAACCAGGCGTAAGAGCATCTATAATCATCGCCAATTACCGCGAACACAAAGTTCGTTTGCGCGGACTTTTGCTCGCGCTGAGTTGAGACATTAAAATTCAAGTAAACTCTGTAAAACACAAATAAGAGATTACGTTTGTAGAATTTTATTGGGAAGTTCGAAGATTTTGTGTGTTTAGGCAACTTTGGAAAAAAAATCACGTCGAACTTATTGTCAGTTTTCCAGCACTCGCAGTCCGTGATATCGTTAGCGCAATCGTGACTTGCCTATCTGTTCTTTCAATGTTCATTTACACAATAATTAAAAGTCAAAATATTCAACATTGTTTCTGCAAGGTTTGACACGGTGATTGACCTCCTGGGGAATCGTGACAGTCTGCATGATGAATGAACGCTTCTTTTTTTTTTTTAAATTATAATTGACGGTTGCCACAACGTTGTATCGTCAACCGTTCTTTCCCGAATCTCATCTTTTTGTTTACATGGCAAAGATTCTTATTGGGAAGTATATGTATAGCTCGAATGAAAGAGCTTCAAGTATTTCCAAGGCATTGTAACAAGAATTTTGATTGAAGCTCTTTGATTGAACGTTTGTATATATGACAAAACAAAAAGTATGGGGATGGGGAAATCGGTAAATTACCCCGGAATTGTTGCCAAGAGGTCCGACGAGGTCATCATAAAAGTGTCTTTCCTCCTTTCCTCCTTTCCTCCTTTCTTTCTCTTGATCTTTGAACTCTCGCACATACGTATATATTTTCATCAATAGGACAAAACACAATATAAAGAAGCGAGATCGGGTAGCCCTAAGAGTCCACAATATGCAATGAAAAGCGAGAAGGACTCATGCTTGTATAATGAGTCGTATTCGAGACACATTCCGACAATCGAACGACCCTTGAGCCCATCGAAATTCAAATTTTTCACTCTCACATGGCGACTGCCCTCGGCGTGCACGTCCGGCAGAGTATTTTAATGCATCAATATACCCCGACAACTCGAACGATTTATGATCAACGTGTGTCACGAAAATATCACTTGGACCATATCACGACCATCTATTCCTCGGAATATAATTATATACATCGGATATCCCGGAATAATAAATCGTTGAGATCGCAAACTCCACAGTTTTTGAATTTGATTTTTCGTAGACTGTATAGGACGATCATTAATAAAATGGATCCCCAATGCAATGCTTGTCTTGACCAGAAAAATCATCCGGTTGTAAATTAGTCAGATATTTTCACAGATCGATACCTCTCATTATTCATTTTTCATAATTTATTTGTAACTGCATTTACACCGCACACTCGCAGACTTTACGAAATAACGAATAATCGACGAATTAATAAAAAAAAAAAAAAGAATCACGATTATACTAAACATTGTATAATTATAATCAAAATTACGAAAAACAATAATAATTTTTATTGAATGAAAACGCTGGCTGCGTAATTAACGAAATTTTCTTCATAACGATCAAAACGACTGTCCCTAGAGTGTACAATTTTTGGAAAAAAAGATAAATCTTCGGAAATATCGAAGATTCAATAAAGCATTGTAAATTTCGACTGAAATATGCCATGTATATACATAATTGCTTATATATTTACTTAACTGCAATACAAAGGTCGTACGATAGCCGCATACACTTTCCAATTCTCGGGCAACTATATTCTCCGTTAGGTAGCCGCACATAATTACTCCGAACAAAATTACTCCGGAAAAATAATTTCGGACACAATTACTGCGGTAAAAACATCTCCAGCAATTATTCCTTCAGGTATTGTTATTTCGCAGAAATATCTCTCGAATTCGATCCCCCGTATCTCGGGTTCATCATCCAACACAATACATTTCCTTCCACAACACTTACCACTATTATGAATAGTAATCAACGAAACTTCGAACGATCGTCCCTATATAGTTTAGTCATCAACTAAACTTCGGACAATATTATATCGGTACAGTTTCCATGCCTCTAAAATTGATTAAGAGTCAAAAGAAGATCGGTAATTACGTTTTATCCCATGAAGTATATTTATACCATAAAGTGCGATGATGGAAGAACCAAAGTAATATGGTTAAATATTAATATTTATTTCTCAACATAACGTAATATTTGAAAATTAATAAATTATTAAACTAATAAATCGACGTATAATTGCATATTGGCATATGCAATTATAGCGATTATTTGAAAATTAATAAATCTTTCGGATTTGTCATTCAAACTTTATGAAGAAATTATTCACCGAGAACATTTTCTCTGAAGTCATTTTTTTAAAATTATTATTTCCCAAGGCCTTTTCTTCTCGGGTGCAAATGTCCAGTAATTTTTTTCCGGAGTAATTAAGTGCGGTAACCCTTCTCGTTATATGTTCTTATATACATTAATGGGTTTCCTCCATAATGTCCCAAATTACAATTATACCATTAAAGTTTCGTCATAAATACATCATAATATGTGAATGAACGAGCGTTTTTATTGCTCGTAGGTATTGTAAAATAGCCAATGTGATGCTTGAATCCTGATGGGTCGTGCCAGAAACCCGCGAGAGGTCCCATACGAGAGACGCGCGTGGTGTTCATGGGGCCTTTTTTTCCTTTCTTCGGTATGAATAATAGCGAACAGGTGCATCGCCAAAATTGGCTCGAAAGAAAGTACTATTGTATACGAGTTTAAATGGCGACGACTCCATTACGACCCCGGATTAACGAAGACAAAAGAAAAAGGACGATGATCATGATGACTATGTGATTAAACGGTCCCAACGGCAATATCCTTGGAAAAAACCCTAAAATTTGCCAACTCGTTGCTATCGTCGTCAAAATTTATCGAGACAAGAGAAAGAAAAGACGACGATATATTGCGGATAGGAGGGAGAAAGAGATGGAGAACACCGTAAAAAAGAGGAGTCATGTTTCACAGTGCGAAAGATATGCGTACTCCCCATGTGCGTACGGCAGAATGTCCCAGTCTTGGCTTAGTACTCGCGCCCGGACTGCCGATACTGGCTGACAGTCAAGAGCCAGTATACTGTCAGTGCAGAAATAATACTGGGCCAACTCCGAAATGATCACACTGGTCCTACGTCTGGCAGCAGTATTGGCACAGTACTGGTCGCCAGTACTGTGTCAACGTTGCTGCCAATATTGGGCCAGAGCTCATAAACGACTCTGGCCCAACTCCAAAATGGTAACAACGGTCCTACGCTTGGCAGCAGCGTTGGCACAGTACTGGTCGCCAGTACTGTGTCAACGTTGCTGCCAATATTGGGCCAGACCTCATAAACAATACTGACCCAGCTCCAACATGATAAAAACGGCCCTACGCTTGGCAGCAGCGTTGACACAGTACTGGTCACCAGTGCTGTGTCAACGTTGCTGCCAATATTGGGCCAGAGCTCATAAGCAATCCTGGCCCAGCTCCGACATGATAACAACGGCCCTACGCTTGGCAGCAGGGTCGACACAGTACTGGTCGCCAGGACTGTGTCAACGCTGCTGCCAATATTGGACCAAAACCCACTGGCGATCCTGGCTCAGCTCCAAAATGATGACCACGACCCCACATTTGGCAACAGCATTGGTACAGTACTGGTAGCCAGTACTGTGTCAACGCTGCTGTCAATGTTGGGCCAGAGTTCTTGTATATTTAAAAAAAGGACTTTTTCCAGAAATGCATTATTAAATATACATAATTTTTTTATTTTTTATTTATTTTCTTTATTAAAAATTTTTTTTTATTAAATATACGCAATATGTCATGTTACATTCTTTTCTTCACTTCGATTTTTTCTCCCGCAGTTTTTTTCCGCCTTCCCGATCACCGGCACCAGATAAATATCGGCTTGTGGCTGATATGATTTTTGCGGCCGTGGTTTTTTCTCTAATTATATTTAGAATGACATCTGAAATAAAAAATATTTCATTTTATTGCAACAAGTTCTAAAAATTATATTTGTAAAATTCGAAAAAAGAAAAACATTTACCGTTCATATATTTGTATGTTGACGTCACACAAAATGATTTTTTTGTAATACCGTTGGCACCTGGTCTTCCGGTGGCCGAATATTTTTCTTGCACCGTTTTTGATATCAGGGCGCCAACCATATTTCGAACGGCACCCCGTTCATCCGTCGACGAACCCGCCACAGCTCTCATCACCTCCATCTAAACAGAATTGACAAATATAGTCACTTTCTGAGTATTAAGAATGTAATGTAAAGCACATATAATTTAGGTAAAAATTAATAGACTTGTATTTACCAAAGCCTTTCTTTTCTCTTCGTCTTCATCGGCGACTGCCTGGTCCCCTTTTTTTTCTTCCGGGAAATCGACGACAGCATACAACCGATCCATATCTATACATAAAAATCATATGTAAAAAGAGAAAAAGGAAACAAAGACATACAATGAAGCACCAAGAGAGAGAGAGAGAGAGAGAGAGAGAGAGAGAGAGAGAGAGAGAGAGAGAGAGAAGAGGAAAGAGAGGAAAAAACGATAGCGACCAATTTCCGAGGCATAACAACGAACAGTAAAAAAGAGGGTGTTAAATCTTGCCATGCGCATGTGTTTTTTACAATATCTTACCTGATTTTCATAATGAGAGAAATTAATTAAATAATGAATAATAATTGGTGTAAAAAAAAGTTTTTATTTCAAGGCTACAATACAAGTGAACCTGTAGATGGCATGAGCAAAACTGATATTCGAACGCATATTCTCTACGTAGCATGCCAGTTTTTCCCCGTGAGGGGAAAAGAAAAAAGGTGGTAATTTTGCTGAAGAATAGATTCTGAGGGTTTTTCCCCGAGGGAGAAAGAAGTGTTCGGTTAACAGACAGGAGCTCGCTGTCCTTGTCGCACCCATTGAGCGAGAAAACCCGAGCATTCCCGAGTGCGTTCATACTTATACTGTCTTGAGTTCATACTCTCTTCTGTTCGCCGGTAGATATCCCCTCCACGCGTGCTTTTTCTTACTCCTCAGCTCCTTTTCGAACGAAACGCGATAATTTCGATAATCTTTTTCAATATGTTCCCACCACTTTTTTGGGTGCCTTTTTTTTGGCTTACTTATTCAATAAACTCGTCTAGAGACAATTCAGGCAGAGGAAGTTCATCGTTCCCTTTTGAAAATTGCTTGGGAAATATAAAAAAATTAATAAGATCACCTCGAAATCCAATAGCCCACATTTTTCGACGTCTTTCTGAAAAGGAGTCCTCTGTGGAAACAATTCAAAAATATTGATCGGGAATTAGCAATCGTAAACAATATAAATCAACTAGAGGGTGAGTTCAGAGTAGTTTACTATGATAGAGTGAAAATTCGATCCATGACGATAAGCATTGCGGCACCGAATAATATTGTCAAATTAAAAAATGGTGATATTTTAAAAGTTAGTAAAATATATAGCATCGCTGACAATTTAGACAGGGTACTGATTCGAGGAAAAGTTATCGAGAATCTAGGGAATGCGTTTGAGAATCCAATGGCTTCTTCTAAAATAGGGATTTATAAAGTATCTCCAGTATTGGGTCATCGGAAAACATGCACGATAAATTGTATTAGAGACAAGTGTATATTATTAAACGTTGAAAAACGTACATACATTGTAACGCTTTTGCATCTACCATAAATATATTAATTATTAACAAATGTTTGAGAACCGGATATGTATAAATATTGTTCATACATAAAATGATATATAATATATGATTTTCAGAATAGCCTTACTTTTATTATTATCTTACTGCACAGATAAACTATTTCAATTACTAAGACTCAAAACATCGACAGATAGTCTAGTCGTGAAAACCTGACAAAGAAACTCTATTTGACACGGCTGCAGCATGAAAAATGTATTATTAATTAGGTCCAGGTTATAGCATTTTGAATAAAAATTGAGAAATAATGAACAAAATATGTGAAATAATGATTAAACGTATTTACGTTTAAACGAACGTGGCATCATGTAATATAAAGTGAAAAACACACATTTTTTATTCACCCATATTTGTTGGACTGGCGACGTACTGATAAAATTGCCTGCCAATGCCGAGACAGTACTCCAGCCAAGACTGGGTAGTCAAGACTGGCACGACATCGATGCGTTTAGTTGCCAATGCTGGGGCATACTTCCAGTCAAGACTCGACCTACCTTGGTTACCGGGACTGGCACCACATTGTTAAAATTGTTTACCAATGCTTAACATTGTTTGCCAATGCTGCGCCAGTAAATTGAGCTGGCCCTGTATTGATAAAGTCGTTTGCCAATATATTGCGATGATATTTCAATACGAGCATGGCAGTCAGAATTGGCCCCGCATTGATCAAATTGTTTACTAATGATGCGCTAGTACGCTGATAAAAACCTTGCCAACCAGGGTGGGCCCCGTATATTGATTAAATTGTTTGCCAATACTGTGCTAGTACTTGAAATAAGACTTGGCAACCAGAGTTGACCCTGTATTGCTAAAGTTGTCTACCAGTGCTGCGGCATTACTCCATTGCGAACTTGGTAAACAGAGCTGGCCCCGTATTGATTGAGTTGTTTCTCAATACTGTCCCAATACTTGGAACAAGACTTGGTAACCAGAGTTGGCCATGTATTGCTAAAGTTGTTTGCCAGTGCTGGGCACTACTCCAATACGAGCTTGGCAACCAGGGCTGGCCGCGTATTAATGAAATTGTTTGCCAATGCTACGCCAGTACTCTTATACAAGTCTCGGCACCCAGGGTGGGCACCGTATTGCTAAAGTTGTTTGCAAGTACTGCGGCACTACTCCGATACGAGCTTGGCGATTGGGTCTGGCCCTGTATTAATGAAATTGTTTGCCAATGCTATGCCAATACTTGAACCAAGGCTTGGCAACCAGAGTTGGCCCTGTATGGCTACAGTTGTTTGCCAGTGCTGCGGCACTACTTCAATACGAGCTTGGCAACCAGGGCTGGCTCGGTATTGATTAAATTGTTTGCCAATGCTGCACTGGGACTCTTATACAAGTCTCGGCAGCCAGGATGGGCCCCGTGTTGATTGAATTGCTTCCCAATACTGTGCCAATACTTGGAACAAGCCTTGGCAACCAGAGTTGGCCATGTATTGCTAAAGTTGTTTGCCAGTGCTGGGTACTACTCCAATACGAGCTTGGCAACCAGGGCTGGCCGCGTATTAATGAAATTGTTTGCCAATGCTACGCCAGTACTCTTATACAAGTCTCGGTGACCAGGGTGGGCCCCGTATTGCTACATTTGTTTGCCAGTGCTGCGGCACTACTCTAATACGAGCTTGGCAACCAGAGCTGGCTCCGTATTGATGAAGTTGTTTGCCAATACTGCTCCAGTACTTGAAACAAGACTTGGCAACCAGAGCTAGCCCTGTATAAATATGATTCTTCACCAATGCTGGGACAGTACATCCAAACACGACTTGGCAACCACGGCTGCCCCAACTTTGGGCCGTATTGGTAGCTCCGGCACAATTCCGGCATTCGTACATGGATCCTCGCTAATTGCAATGTCCCGAGCGATTAATGCATCTCGGGTAAAATGCGGAACTTATACGGAGTCAATGTATACGAAGCTTTACCCATGCACAAACAAATTTGTGCGCATAAAACTTGAGAGGAAAAAATATTCTCTTGGTTTTAAGCGAGCTCCATCATCGCCCCCCCCCCCCCCCCACTGTTTAATGTCAAAGAGATCGATTTACAATCGACAATCGCTTTGCCGCTAGATTGAAGGCAAAAAAAAAGAGAAATAAAAATGATGATGTACGGGGACGAGGGAGGAATAAAAATTTACACGAAGACGCTTATAAATTTAGAGAGACACGAACGACAGATTCGTTGTAAATATATAATGTGAGTATATAAAAGTGATGGTATAGCGAGAGAGCGCATCGGGAAGAAACGTTTTGGCAAAAGATGAAGACAAGACGAAAAAAAAAAAAAATTGTTCGATATCACGAGAAAACAAGGGATCATGCGAGGTCGCATCGTTTTGATAAACGCAAGAATTCATTTCTCTACCACTTGCGTTTTATAAATTTATGTATTTATGTATTGCACAGCAACTGTAAAATGCATTTATTGCGCAAGCATCCGTCTTCACGACTCTTCTCGATCTTGCGCGCGTTGCAGCCTGATTTTTGCTTCTTTTTTTTTTCGAAATCTTAATTCTTATCGTCACATTATTCCATGTTACTTCATTTTTATAAATGGCAACTCCCCTTTCAATTTATGTGTACAATCCTTCTCTCTGCGAATCATCATATCGCACTTAATATTTTTAATTTTTCCGCTATTTTTTTTTTTCCCCCACCATAATCAATCCTTCCTCGGCCACTTTAATCTTTGCGAATATTATAACCTTCGTGATCCTGAAGAAAGCAAAAAAATCGCACTGAGATTCGACGCCAACTGACCACATTTACAGAATTGAGTTGTTATTTTGTTTTATTTTCGTAGGATTCTATTTTATTCGCCGCAAAAATATTCTGCAGATTAGCGGGGCATGTTTGTCGTTTACGTAAAACGGGAAAAAAAAAAATAATAATATAATTGCCGCAGTGGCTTGTTGACAGTGGCTGTGACAACCAAACTTTTGGATTGAAATTCCCGTATCGTGTCATCGATCATTATTGTCATTAAGTGGGGGTTCATTATCAGGGGAACGCATTAGCACTATGACGTAATGCTGAAACTTTCTCTTTGAAAAAAAAAAAAATTCCTCTTTTGCTCGGCCTCGTAGTTCAGCCTATCGTCTAAGGGCTGTTCTCTGTACTCATTTCATTGTTGCTTCGATGATTTGTCACACGAGCATCGTAATCTCTGAACTTTGACAATCAGCGATAAGAGGGACCAAAACTTTTGGGCTTTGTTCGTGAATAAAGTCAAGCCAATTTTCGATTTTAAAACTGACTATTGCTCGTTAATGAAGAGCTAATTACTGCGAATACAAGAGGTGTCCAATTTTTTCGGCAACAAAAAAAAATCATGACATTCATGGTCTTGTCAGGATTAAAATAAGGATTTTATCATAACTGTTTTTTTAATGATTCGCAACTGCATTAATCCTTACTTGTCACACTTGTGTAGAATCACGTACTTGCTACACTGGGCCTGGGGTCTGAGGACCCCAGGCGGCACGTAAGGGTTAAACATTTTTTAAAAATGTGAACATCGAGAAATGATGGTTGGAAAAAATGTCCGGACGTATGTGTGTGTGTATGTATGTTCCGGCCTCAAAAAATGCATATTCGTCTATCCCGGAGAACTACTTGAGCAATCGAGCTT
This sequence comes from Rhorus exstirpatorius, assembly GCA_963564615.1. Classification (NCBI taxonomy): domain Eukaryota; kingdom Metazoa; phylum Arthropoda; class Insecta; order Hymenoptera; family Ichneumonidae; genus Rhorus; species Rhorus exstirpatorius. Next base: position 31,831,182 of record OY751314.1, on the reverse strand, counting down.
CAACTTGGTACACAGGCGGACCATGTACCCTAGGTACTATGACCATGCCAGGTACCATGGCAGGGTACCATGAACCCTGCCTAGGTTCACTGTAATTTTTTTAAAAGTGCTTTGGGATTTTTTACTTCGCGGTACTTTGAATTTCTCGAAAAATGTCTGTGGGCGCTCTAGTTTTCGTAATTTTGCAGCTGTCGAGCTAATTGTTTTTGTTTTTTTTTACGTAAATAGACTTAGTCGCAAGCATGGTTGGTATTGAATTTGTTAAGAATCGCCTGAGAGGGTTGAGATTTCAAAAAATGTTTACTGGCGCGCGCCCTACAAGTCATCGATAGCGCCTGGACTATTAATTATAGTACAGCAATCCGTGCTTCTCTTATCATCTTATTTATTTTACCTTTTCAAAACGAACCTCGAAAGAGCTAGAAAAGCTGCTATGGGTCACGGACCAATCTTCGGACTTTATGGCTACGATACTTTATTATTACAATAGCCGGTATTTCCGGATCCTTCGAGGGTTAAGTTTACTGGACTAATAATGCGTTTCCGCTGGATATGAAACACCAGACGGGAGTTTTTGCTCCTTGCGGTCACTCGTGTGAATCCCGTCTCTGTCTTATTCTTCCCAATGGCTCCCTCTGTCGTCTTCTTTCGGTACTCGAGGACTTTTCCCTCTTCATTACGCCGTACGACGGCGTTCTAACTTTACTTCCGTGCAGCGCGTGTTCCATCGAGATTCATGGCACTTACTTCGTACGAAGCAACGACAGATGGAGCCACGGCGTACTTTTTTTTTGGCGGGGGCGACACACGACGCATGAAAACCTAACACGTTGCCCGGCAAAGCCTCGCGCATGCGGTTACTTCTCTATCCGCTTCCCGGGATCCCTCAAATTCAGATCGTCGGGCAAACTCCCCTCTCGTCGTTCGAGAAGGCGCCCAGCGACGACGACGACGACTCACGCGAGAACGTCGCGACGCGAGAGTCTCTCGGGCGCGATTTTGAGCGCGCGCCCGCGCACAAGCTCCGTCGAGCATTATACTCGAGTACTTGGCAGCCTCCGGTGCTCATCGGAGCAGCTCAGTGCTCAGTTTGCGTCGTTCGCTTTGATCGTAAGGTCGTGTGCTCCTCTCTCCTCATCGGCGGGCTTTTTTTTTTCTTTTTTTTTTCTTTCTTTTTTTTTTTCTCCGATACGAAACGGGGGCCCCTTCGAGGAGATCCTCACATCACATCGTTCGTTATATTCGTGCAACGAAACGTCTTACGATTCAGTATTAATTCGTTTGTTCGATGATCCCCATCTGGGGTATTAAAATATCGCGGTGGCTTGAGTTCCATTCGAATTCTCGGATTTTGCCGGATTGGGGCAATATAAAAAACGCGGTAATGAAATATTTAACATCGAGAGCGAGCATTGACGAAAAAAAAAGAAGGAAAAATTGAGCTTCATGGAAAAAAAGGACCTTCGTGTAAAGTACTATTAAAAAAAAAAATTATCGCGGGCATATTCGACGCATTTTAAACGAAAAAAAAGTATACGCATATTTCGAGCATACTTCCTATTTCTCGTGTGTAAAGTTCGTGGAAATGATTTTTTTTTAATTTTATAAATTTTTTAAATCGCGATTCGTTTAAATATTGTACATTTCTTGGTCAATTCGGTGAAACCACGAGGACTAAATATATACATGTGTTTATATAATGGACGGTTTCGTTTGCTCGACTACACCACATAAGGGGTCTCTAAAAAAAAACGAGGGGGGAACTTTTACAAGAGTTTCTCGGCCCCGCTCCATAGGTCTCTCTCTCTCTCTCTCTCTCTCGTGTTATATTCTTCTTTCGTTTCCCCCTTACCCTTGCTTGCGTTCTCTTCTTACTTCCGCTCCCCGAAGTCTCTCGCGCCGCAACCACATGCTATATGTAACCCCCAAACGGGTTTTACATTCGAAAAGTACATGCATATTAAAAGAAAAAAAGAAAAAAAAAAATACCGCGTATCTGTGGAGCAAAGAGCGGTTTTTTCACGATGGAAAATGAGCGATACTAACGCAAAATAATGGTTACTTGAAAAATATATTTTTTTTTCGTACGTAACTCAAATTTATTAAAAATAATTTTTCAATTCGTGGTGCGAGAGAGAGAGAGAGAAAGAGAGAGATGTCCATTTTACACGTGCAAAAACACATCGAGAGTGTAAAAAGCGTTATTTTTTTTTAAATTTGCCCGATAATTTTCTACTCCCATGAGGCCTACAACAACGAGGTTTATCGAGTGCGCGCGGTGTTACATTCGTACGACTTAATATTTCATTATACTTGACAAGGAGGCGCAACGTCACGCTCGGATTCTCGGGTAAATACAAGTTCGTTTTATTTTTCCTTATATATCTCGTTCACAAAGATTTCTCAAGCCCCCCTGGTGTCATATCGTGTCCCATTACAACGATAATCATAATATTAATTTTTCTTCATCCCTCGACTCGTGCGGGTCTCGAGGTTTTTTTTTTCTTTTCGTCCGCGACAACAGTGTGCACGATATTCTCGCTCCCAACCCCCCTTTCGTTCGAAACGGTTGATTAACCCTCAAGATCGAGTTATGGGCCCTTGGCGAGTATATGAAAAAAAAAAAAAACGAAACGAATTAAGTGCGAGAGACGATCTATGCGCAATGATCTACGCAGCGTTTGTGCGCATGCGCCAAGTGTCGCCACCATGCGGCATACATACAGACACACACACACACACACGCACGTATGTACAGTACACACAGGCACGCCGGACTCGATCCACCGGATCTGCTCGGTTTTTTTTTTCTTTTCTTTGCTACGTGGATTCGGTCGGGGCTGCTGTTGCCCGCTGTCTGTCGGGTTTGTGCGGGCTTATGGGTAACGTGTCCCCGGAGCTTATGACCGAACACGCGGGAGCAAGAATGAGAAGGAGAGAGCTGGTAACGAAGCTCTCGTTTCGATCGACGAAGCCCCACACGACCGGACGTTGGGGACTTTCCGACGAAATCCAAAGCGTGCTCTCTCTCTCTCTCTCTCTCTCTTCGTGGTTCTTCGAAGGCCTGTACTCTCTCTCACTCTCACTCTCGCTCTCTTCCCACTGGAACATCTCCAGGAGTTGCCTCAAGGTGAGAGACACCTTATTGTACTTTTTAAATGAAAGAATTCTTTTTTTTGCTATTATTCGTTCTTTCTTTATCTGCTGGTCATCTATTTTTTCTAATTAATATCTTGACGGTTACATATCCGCACGCGCGCGCTTGTGTGTATATGTGGACTGTGCAGTCGTAAGTTAATTTGATCCAAGCCGTTTGGGCTTCGTGAAGACTTCCGGTTTCCCTGAGAAATTACTCTTCGACACGCGTACATTGTAAATTCCATTTTTTTTTTTTCACGTTTCTCGAAGGCCTCTGATTTTTCGAGCGATTTCGATTTGGATTTTTTTTGTTTTTTCGGAAAGTCGAAGCGTTAGGATGATTTTTTTTATATCGTGACACGTGGGCGCTGGTACGATTTCATGATCAGAGAGCTTCGGGTCGTTTCCGTCGCGCGTTCTTTCCCCCGGCACACGAAACAGGCCACATGGCCGTTAACGGTATTTGAAAAGTTCTGCGGTTTTGGCGGCTCTCTCTCTCTCTCTCTCTCTCTCTCTTTCTCTCTCTCTATGTGCTTTGCTCGACGGACACACCCATCTCGATTCGTTCATCCACGTCTATTATAAATTTATTCAAATGTTCCACCATTTCATCCGCGACTATTATAAATATTTTCTTTTCGTAGTTTTTTTTTTTTTTTAATTTTGTGCATCAATTTATTACCTGGTTGGAAAAAAAATGTCAATTTATATATATTTTTTAAAATGTGGCACATGTACCGGTAAAAAAAATTGATAAATTATGTGTATATTGTTAAAATAATTGTCAAGTTTATGCGACGATGATATATTTATCTCGAATATTTGTTTTTTCGATGAAATATGGGATGTAATTAATGCATAATTCGAAATAATTATTTGAAAATTGTTTTTTTTTTTTATCTTGTGACGATAACTCGGACGTGACTCGTGCTCAAATATTTTGGCAGGCAAGTGATTTAGGAAAATTCTTCTTCTTTTTTGAGATTACCCCAAAGTTTCGAACTTTGTGTCTCGTAATTATCACTCCACCGTGAAAAATAAGCCACTCGAACATTCCAATCTACCTTTTATATTTTTATCTCTTAATGTCGATGCAGACACATTACGAGGAAGCAAATGTTTTTTTTTTTTTTTTCAAATTTTAATCTTGCAACGAGAAAAAAAAATCGTTCGCTAGGAGGATCGTAGAGAAGCATTCTCTCGTAAACGTGAATAAATTTTATGGCCAGTACATTAGAAAGTTATTAACGACCGAAGAATAATTAACGATGCTTTCCCTGGTGCATTAATTCCCAGCTAAAAATTTCGTTCGATATTAGAATTTTCATATACTTTGCGATACGAGAAAAATCTAAAAAATATAAAATGAAAAAACAATCAATCATGAGAATTTCCGAGAACATCGATTTTTAATGATAATAATGCCAAAATGTTATTGATAAAATTGTTAAAAAAAAAAAATATTCTCGAAGGAATGATCAATAAAATTGTATTTTTTAAGTTGTATTTAAAATTGTATTGTCGATAAAATACATTTTTTTTTTCGAATAAGCATGCAATTCTTTAACGATTTTTTTTTTCGAATTTTGAGAAATGGATCAAAGGTCGCAAAATTTTTTCAATACGATTTTTTAGAAAAATTTCACGCTCGAACGATTTTAGGGGGGGCATCGAAGCAAAATAAATCGAGCCACGAAAATTTTTGAAAATGAAATTTTCGAAAAAAAAAAAAAATATATATATATATATATAAAAAAATAAATACATATCCATTAGGAAATATCGAGGAATTCATTTCGTGCGAAACAAAAAAAGTTGTCCCGACGGGTTTTTTTTTTAAATTAATTTTTCTTACGAATATTTCAAGAATTCTTATTTCAATTTCAATCATTTCTTAATTCAATTTCGGCCATTGAAAATTCTTAGGGAATCGAACTTTTGGTTGAAAATTTCAACGAGAGTGACAAATACAAATATATAAAGTAGTCCCAGGAAGCCAGAGAAAGAGAGAGAGAGAGAGAGAGAGAGAGAGCGAGAGAGAGAGAAAACTCTTTAATTTTTGCAGTAAATAATGTTCGAGATACGCCTACAATTTTTAACGAGAAAAATGCCTATAAATCTATATAAATATCCAGAGCTGGGCATTACTTCAAGTACCAGGTACTTTAGGTGTACCGGAAGTACAGTACTTGAAGTACAAAGTACTTTTAACGTATTTAAAGTACTGTACTTAAATTTCCAAGTACTCGACACGTACTTCAAGTGTCTGTACTTGAATTTTCAAGTACTTTCATGTACTTTCATTTTTCAAGTAACAAGTATGAAGTACTTATGAATACGTCTTGCTAATGGTTACATGTATAACGCCATTGAATATATATAATTGAGAAACGTTCTGAGCAATCTTTTGGTTAAGATTGTAAGGAATAATTACCGTTCCAAGTCTCAGGCTACGGTAGTTACGGTGTCATTGTCAATGCATGGCTCCTGTTTTAACAATCCGTGTATTATGTTCTTTTTTTTTCTTTTTCAAACCGGGAGCTAAATAAATCTTAATTACGATCGTCGATGCTATTTTTTAAAATTATTTTCAATTCTTCGTTTAAATATTTCTGTCCCAATCTGCCTAACCCGAGTGAATTGCACAATGTGAAAATATGTTTTGACACAAAAAGTACTCGAATCAAAATCAAATGAGCTTAAAGAGGTACGCAAGAAATCAAATATAAGTACTGGAACTTACGAGATGTATACCTGAAAACTTGAAAAGTACTTGATACTTGATACTCGACGTGTTTGAAGTACTTGATACATCAAGTACTTCAAATATTTAGTACTTCAAGTACTTACGGTACTTGGTACTTGAAATACACGAGTACTTCAAGTACTTGCAGTACTTTTTACTTTGTACTTGAAGTACTCTATGGTACTTTGCCCAGCTCTGTAAATAATAATTACAGTGTCATAAAAAGTTAATCAATGTTGAAAAATAAAATTGATGTCCTCATTATTTGGATATTATTTTTCAGTTCAATCCTACAAATATTATACGAAATAATTGAAAACAAAACATTGTTATATAATTAAGGAAATCTCAATTAACGATTGAAATTAAATTGAAATGAGAATAGAAAATTACGTAATCACGATGTAATAGCTAGAAAAAAAAAAACTCTAAACAAATAATAATCCAGTTTTCACGAAAATCCCTTAAGTACTTCAAATACGTAGTTCTTCAAGTACTTACAGTACTTTGTACTTTGAATTGAAGTATTTTCAGGTATTTTGCCCAGCTTTGTAAACATCACATACATCTTGTACTCTCATCACCTATTATAATTGCTGCCGTGGAAAAAAAAAGATAAAAAAATAGCTTCAAATAGGTATATTAGTCTCTCTGAATGGGCGTGACACGAGAATAATTTGAGCTTAATTGAGACGTGGGCGATCTCTCGAAAATTGAAAAAAAAAAAAAATATACAAAAACCATTAATTTTGTTCTCTCGTGAAATAATTTCGTTATTTTCGCGTTAATTTTTCGTCGAAATGGAGAAAGTGAGCGAAAAATTGTTGCGGCCTTGTTTTTTGTTTCCTTTTTTTGTTTTTGTTTTTAAACAAATGCCTTAAAGAGTAGAGAGGAATGCATGCGAAAGGAAATGATATCGGTACAAGTGGACGGAACGTTTATATCGACGAAAGTCGATGAAGCAAAAATTTCTCGTGCCCCGAACTTTCTTGGTCATTCCTTACGAAATTTCAAGTTCTCGACTCGTTTTATGTATCTTATATGTACAGATTGAAATACCCATATATTTATATGTATATGGTTTATATATAGGTGTATGTATATATATAATGGCGAGAAACCTGAAATTTTCTAAGCTTTGGATTACAAAGTCAGATAGCTGGTTTTGGATTCGAGGAGTATCATTCCTTCGGCCTCGAAATTCCTTTTTGTTTCACTTCTCTCTCTCTCTCTCCATCTCTCTCTCTTCCTCTCTCTCTCTCTCTCTCTCTCTCTCTCCCGGAGAAGCTTGATTTTTTTTTTCGTTAAGGATGTTGTGGTGGTACAATCAGAAACAAAAGCCATCGGAATATGAAATTCACCAATAATAACACTTTATGGGCATAAAAATGCAAATAATCAACTGAGCTATGAAACTTGATAACTCATTTTGCCATTGGATATCTATTTTTCTTCTAAGCTTGGTTCTATTATGTATATATTTTTCGGTTTTATGATGTTTCAAAGCTCGACTTTTGTCATTGAATGTACCTTGATTCAAACCTGACAAACCGTAATTTCGTGAGTATAAATATTGCTTTTTTTTTTTGGCTTTGCTAAAGAAATATCATTGAAATATGGATAAAATATGTGAGGATGTAATGAACAATAAAAAACATCAGTGATATGGGAATGTTTTTGTTAACAAATACAGCATGCTTTTCATAGTCTGAAACGTGACAATATTGCATCGCTGGGTAAGTATATTTTCCGTAGGTTGGCAGGCTTGTGTACGGACATTCCGAGCGTCCGAGACTGTCGCCGAATATTTACGTGCAGACTGAACTCACTCATTTTTTTGTTTTACACAATGCCAAAAGACGTAGAAAAGTATCGATGGCGAGGAAAGATAGTAACAAAACGAGTGTATAAGAAGACACTTGCCTAGCAACGAGTTGGTCAAAAGCGCGAAAAAACTATTTAAATTGACGCGCGCCAGCCCCCACACTTACCATGCAGCGTAGCTGTCGCGCTTTCACGGTACAAACACGTACTAGGTAGAATTTCAACGAACTTCAATTAATATCTCATAAACAGCGTAGTGAGTCACGATGAAACTTTGCGACAGTTATTTCGTATATTTAAACTTCTTATCTGAAATTTTTTGATATTTTGATAATATTTTTTATGACAATTTTGGACTTGCAATATGTCGAGGACATGGTGTGCCCATAAGACGCCGGGTAAAAGATGACGAACTTGAAATTGCAATAAATGCTAAACGGTTTAGTGAATTCACCTGAACTTTATTTTCTGTAATATCTTAACGATATATATAACTATCTGTAGAATTTCCATAATTTCCGTACTATTTTGATCAATGTCCAGAAAATCCTTAAGCTCGAGAGCACGTGCACACAGCTGCGCGTCTCAACGAGAGAGAATAGAGAGAGAGAGAGAGAGAGAGAGAGAGAGAGAGAGAGAGAGAGAGAGAGAGGCAGGGGGGGGGGGTGTAAGTGCTCATCGAATTTTTTTTTTTGAGACGACCGATATATCGCAGACGTGCCATAGCGAGATGCGCGAGAACGGCACGGCGACGAGCCGGTGCTGCCTGGCTATTTTTGGCTTGCTGCTGTTCCCTGTGTACACATGAGAAGGGCGGGAGGGAAAAAGAAAGAGAGAGAGAAGGAGAAAATGTGCAGATAAAAGACAGTTAGAGAGAGAGAAAGAGAAGGAGGGATAGTGGATGATAAAAATGAGAGAAAAAGAGGATGAGAGAGAGAGAGAGAGAGAGAGTACAAGAAAGAGTGAGAGGAGGAGGCAATGAAGAGTGAGAAAGAGTAAAAGAGTACAAGAAAGAGGGAAGAGGAGGAGGCAACGAAGAGTGAGAAAAAGTAAAAAAAGTAGAAGAGTAGGAGGATAAAAGAGAGAAGAGGAAACGATAGAGAGTGAGGAAGAGTTGGAGAGAGCACAAGAGAGAGAAGGGGAGGAGGCGCTAAAGAGTGAGAAAAATTGGGAGAGAGAGAGAGAGAGAGAGAGAGAGAGAGAGAGAGAGAGAGAGAGAGAGAGAGAGAGAGAGACAGTAGGAGAAGGAGGCGATAAAGAGTGAGAAAGAGTAGAAGAGTTGGAGAAAGTACAAGGGAGAGAAGAGGCGGAGGCGATAAAGAGTGAGAAAGAGTGAAAGAGTACGACAGAGAAAAAGAAAGATAGAGAGAGAGAGAGAGAGAGAGAGAGAGAGAGAGAGAGGCAGAGGAGGAGACGATAAAGAGTGAGAAAGAATGGGAAAGAGCGAGAGAAAAAGGGAGGAGGAGGAGGAGTAGGCGATAAAGAGTGAAAAAGAGTAGAAGAGTAAGAGAGGAAGAGAGAGAGAGAGCGATAAACGATTGGAGAAAGTACAAGGAAGACTTATAAAAGATGAGAGCACGAAAGATAGAGAGAGAGAGAGAGAGAGAGAGAGAGAGCGATATAAAATGAGATAAGACAAGTACAAAACGAGAAAAAGACAGGACCATAAAAAAGATGAGAGAGCGAGTGGGATCGTTCAAGGGAAAGAGAGAGACGATTAAAAAAAATAAGCGCGAGAGACTCAGGGGAGGTGCGGCCATCTTCTGAAAACGGATTAATGCTCATTATGGATATTAGACTCCGTTTTCATTTGCATAAAAGTCGGATATTGAGAAAGAGAGACAAGAGAGAGAGAGAGAGAGAGAGAGGGCGAGAGAGAGAGAGGGGAGAGAGAGAGAGAGAGAGAGAGAGAGAGAGGGAGAGAGTTACAGGTTGATACAACTGGTCGGGGCGATAACGAGCCCGACAGCCGAGCACGGGAAATGAACGAGCCTGCGGTCGACTTGTTCGTTTTTTTTTTTTTCGTCATTTTTTTTTATAATTTTTTTATTTCTCGCTCATCTCACGTAGAATAATTCCCACCGCAATGTCGCATACACCGAGAGATTGATTCAGGGACACATACAGCATCATTCATACTGGTATTTCTAAAAAATTATTTATACATATCTTCCACTTTGCCCCCCTCCACCCCCCCCCTCCTCCAGCCCAATAAACATATTATTTTCGGGCTGTATAATACGCTCAGTCATAAAAATTCACAATAACGACGATTACAATAAATTCATAGTCGATATTTCAAAATTGCTTCTTACCCAAAAGAGGGACGAGAGACGCGTATTATCTTACTCGTTATTACTTCGATTTATATGGATTTTATATTGTTTTATTTTTTTTTAAATTGAAATTTTAATTAATTAATTTTCGTGAAAAAAAATTTGAAACGAAGAATCAATGGAAGGCAAATATTTTGCGAATTTAATTTTTATAACGCATGTATGTGCATATCAACGCGTCTTTCTCTCTCTCTCTCTCTCTCTCTCTCTCTCTCGTGTTATCGAGACTTTCGATTCTCTCAACGGTGACATAAGCTCGCAGGCAAAGTCACTCGGCTAGATTTCTCGTTTTAGAAATCGAAAAAACCAGAGGGGTAGAGTTGGGGAAAAAAACGAGATAAAGAAAACGTTTCTGCATAAAATTTGACGACGAAAGAGCGCCCCCAATCGGTGCAGTCGAAAAGTTCCAGAGAGAAAGAGAGAGAAAAAGAAAGAGAGAGAGAGAGAGAGAGAAGAGGTTCTCTTGGCCTCGGTTACCCGCTTCCATGACGACACCTGCATGTAAATGCGGGCATTATTCGAGCGTTTGAATATTTAAAAGCGTTCGGACGAGGGGAGAGAGAGAGAGAGAGAGAGACCAGAAACCAAAAAAATGAGAGAGAGGGATCGACTGGAGGAAGCAAAAAAAATTGAAAAAAAAAATCGTCGGCAAAGAGACAAGCTTCAAGAAAGATGCCTGTGTCGTTCTCTCTCTCTCTCTCTCTCTCTCTCTCTCTCTCTCTCTCTCTCTCTCTCTTTCTTTCTCTCTCTCTCTTCATGATGGAGTTTATTTATTGCCGGTATTAATACCAAGAGCCCCACAGAGCAGGCCGGTGATTACATAAAACTCGCTTGCCCCGCTGCTCAAACCTCGCATCCCCAGCATCTCTCTCGAACTTTTTCTTTATTTCTCTCCTATACTATATACGTTTTTACCCAACCCAATATCCATACCACGAGAGATATCATATGTGCCCTGCTTGCGAGCCAAAAAGGCGTATTTCACGACGTTTTCAGCCGCTAAAGTTCCCTGAAATGTGCCATTTTGTCGATAAACGATCAGTTTCGATTGTTCCGAGTCACAAGGGCGTATCCGTCGTGGCTTCGAGCCTAAAACCGAGGTCCTTCGTCCCTGGGAACATTCGATATATATACATATATGTATATTCATACCCGCGTATGACTCGAATTCTCGTCCCGAGTGAAGCTCTACAGACACACCGGACACTCGTCGGTCCGCACCCTTCGTCCTCTTTCTCTTAAACCCGCTGATCTTATCCGATCGTCTGCCGGATAATGGCGTTCCCTCGGTAAAACGTATCAATTTGATACGAAAAAATAAAATATAAAAAAAAAACGATCGACTTTTACCGGCGTGACTCGCTCAATTTTCCCCCATAGGATGAACCCCTTTCGAGCTACCGATATTATACGCATATATATATATATAATATGTATCGGAATTGACTGCTATACCGTGGAAATTACATAATATGATATATACGTTTTTATGCATATGCATATATGAGCGTAGAACGAGGAATGACGATCGTATATGGAAATCAATCGATGAGAACGTTAATTCGATGTATATTTATCGATGTGCAAAAAGTTTCCCGTCGATGCAGGAGAAAGAGCGGAGAGCCCAAACGCGTTGCGTATAAACAATAATTATTATTCTCCGTGTGAATTCTCGCGACTCGCGTCGCGATACTTTGGCAATTTTTGAACATTGAGAAGCAGCTCGTCCATAATTCTATCATTTTTTTTTTTTTTTTTTTTTCGACGAATCAATTCGGCCAACGATTCGATCGCAAGCGTTTCTTTCTCAAACTTTCGAACGTCGAACGAATTCTAGGAAATTTGAGGTTTAACGTATGATTCGATCAACGATAAACGAATATCGAAAAGCGCGTTCGCGGTACGGTCTAGCAGACGACAGACGCTGCGCGTCAATCGCAGCCAATGGTAGGCTCGCTGACGTCAGCTACGGCCAATAGCGACATTTCCGATGATTCGAACAGTTCCAATTTTCGCCACCGTGAACGCTGTCCTCGAATCGACGATTCCCCCGAGTGATCATGCACTCCGTCGATTTCGTTGCGTTTCTCATTTTTAGTTCAAAGCGTTTTATATACACAACCAAGAAGATTCGAAAAACAAAAATTCATCGAGGAAAACGAATGAAAATTCAAGGACAGAAGATTATGAAAAAAAAAAAAGAAAAAAAATATATCCAAGGATTAGAAAAAGTATTCCGAGTACGCGTATGCATATATATAAATAGGTGTACACCGGATTTATGATGACAATCAATTAACGCGGAGTGTCTGTTCACATCTTACCGGGCAGCATTAGATTTACGTTAAATTTTCTAATACTGTCAGGTAAAGATGTCGTCAGAATTCCGAGATCAACGTGACGCATCGTATTTCATCGTTTTCCTGACATCCGCAACGAACGATATACATGCACAAATCTGATGGAGCCGTGTAACCGATCTCTCTTCGCATCGAAACATTTAAAAAAAAAATTTTCTTTCAACAAAGTGCTGAATTACCATCAAAGGAGCGCTCGGAGCGATGTTTCTTTTTTTTGCGATCCAGGACACTGGAAAAAAAAATGCGGGGGGAAATCTGCCGCGAGTGCGTGTATAGATCGTCGGTGACGCGCGAAAAAAAAAAAAAAAAATGTGTTATGCTGGCCCGGGAACGATCGTAAATTATTGCGTGGGTCGAGGAAAAGAAGAAGCGAGAGAAAAATTATGCGAAACTTCAAAGTTCTGACTTTACGGTTACTCCGGAATAATTCCGGGAGAAAGCTTTTCGTGTTTTTTTCGTTGTGTTTTTTTTTTTTATGATTTTAAAATGTTTTTATTTCTTTGATTTATCGAAAATATCTTCGGATGGTCTGAGGGGTTAAAATTTTCTTTGGCTATCCGAACGAACCAACGATCGTTGAGTATCGTTGCCCTGCATTATTTTTACAACAATTATCCTTGGTTGTGTTTTTTTTTTTTTTTTTTCTTGTGATTGAAGCTACCGAGGTGCTGAAGATACGACGAATTTATTGAATTTTCATCACAATTTACATCCTCTCGCGATAAATTTGTTTTTTTTTGCTACTGAAATGCGAAAACAAAAAGCCCAATCTGCTCCGCAATGCTTATGAATTTGGAGCGTTTCTCACTGTGATAAAGATGGTCCCAAAGTGCTGGAATAATACAGTCCGACCTCCGAATAAGAACGGTAAAGCCCCCAAGGGGAAGAGTTTTGTCTATATTTCTGGTACCCCCACCAGGCGCGCGCTCCACGCTCTCGGACTCGCTCTGTCTCTCTCTCTCTCTCTCTCTCCGCAATGCTTTTTCAATGCTTTTTCATGCTTTTTCGCAATGCTCACTTCAATTTAACTCAACTATAATATAATTATAATTATTTTTACTCGATCTACCTGAATTGTATAGTTATTTTTACTCACTCAACGTGCATTACACTGCTCACTTCTCTACTTTTGTAAGACTATTTTGTAAGTTTATATTACTCTTCCATGTTATCATTTATACTTTGGGGTATTCACCCTGGTGTAATAAAAATACGTTCTTCTTCTTCTTCTTCTTCTTCTTCTTCTTCTTCTCCTTTTCGATTCACTCGAGCGTGACTCGAGCTCGGAGTTCGAGTCGGAGTGGGGGAAGCGCTCGAACGAGAAATAGGGGAACCGTTCTTATTCCGGGCGTTCTTATTCGGAGGTCGTACTGTATCGATACTTCGTGGTATCGATATTTTACCCAAGGACATATCGATATTTTGGATCGATTCTCGCAAGGCAATCAATTCACCGGATCGATACTTTATTGTAGAAATCGATTCTTAAAAATTTTTTTTTTTTCTTCGTTATTCTCGAGTTGAAGGTCTATGTTTTTTATAGCTAGAGTTGGTTTGGGGCTTGGTGTGAATGCGAAAGAGACACCTGAGCGTGTATGTCACTCTCACACTCATGCTAAAAACTGATAATTTTCGATACGTTTACATCGCGTCGAAATACGAGATAACACCGTGAAAAATTGCACGGTCATTCATTGTCGTAAATATAATGTATACCCTTGTGAAGAGCCTCGAAATGTAAAAATTGTTAAAATTTCTGTCTCGTTGTTCTATTCCAGGCAGGCAAAACAATAAGTTCATAAATTCAAGAGTATAATTTTTTAATGTGCCAACGATTAAGAAAATGTGACCCCCCCCCCCTCCCCCATCGCAAGAGATAACAAAAATTAAAAAATCGAAAAGTTCGATTTTTGGTGGACGGAAAAAAAGAAACAGCGAAAATCACAGTATAAACTGGATAAAAAACAGGGCGACCTATTTAATTTTACAGTGCGATTGAGTAATTTAGGTCCTTTCCTAGAAAAATGACGATTTTTCCTGTGCACACTGAGATTTTTGACAGTGTACACTGGTTTATTTACAGTTTAATATTGTAAATACGTCACTGTTCCTAGCAAAAAACTTTAACTGTGGAATTCACATGTGACCGCTCGTTTTTTTTTCCTGTACGCAAACTCCTGAGGTTATACAGTGCACACAGTATTGAATACAGAGTGACATATTTAATTTTACAGTGTGGCACAGTATAATTTCAGTATTTTTTCGACAGTTCGTGACTTTATCTGTGCGCACACTGAGATTTTGACAGTGTACACTGGTTTATTTACAGTTTAGCATTGTAAATACATCGGTGTTCTCAGTAAAAAAAAAAAAAAAATAAAAGCAATAGAGTAGCTCGAGCCCAACGAGGACTGTAAAAATTGGTTTCATGTCTAAATAACGCAGTGTAAAATTAACGCACGTCAAATAACATAACGACAAAATCACACACACGTTAAAATAGCGTAACGTGAAAATAAATTAGTATTCTGATCATCTGTTACGGAACTGGGAAAGCCGAAAACAGACGCATTGAAACCGGTAATGCATCCATGGGAAAATTCATTATACTATACGTTAAAGAAAGAACAAAGTACAACAGAGGCAATGCGGGAACAACACAAAATGCAGGCAGGGTAGTGACGACAAAAAAAAAAGCGTAAAATCTACCTGGACTAAGACCAACGACTCCGAAATGTCGTAGAAACGTTCCAAGATGACGGAGATGCTTATGAATATATATACAGGGAATTGCACACAACGTTCGCTTGTAAAATGCGATATATTATTTTGGCAAAATATATTTTTATACTTTGCTGTTTAAGCTAATTTTATTTTCATGTTATTTTTGCATGTGTCATTGTTGTGTGTTATTTTTGTAAATAATAACATTTACGATCGTTGTTTTGACGTGCCACCGTAAAAATTCACATTTGGCACACTGAATTTTGGGCAGTGCGTTTCAGTAAATATCGCTGTGCGATTGCTTCGAGTCCAACGCGAACTGCGTATCTTTTTCGTTTTCATATATCGAATATATATATATATATAGAGATACATAATGGAGAAAAAAGTTTTAGACAAAAGATGTGGATAATTGAATGATCTGTAAGTTTGATAATCGGTAAAACTCAATAAAAGTGAACGGTTAGGGAGATAAAGGTGAAAAAAAAAGACGAAAATAGGGAAGTTTGTGCACGGAAAAAAATTTTGCCTCTCGGGAGGAAAACTTCGGAAATTTTTTTGAATTTTGAAGTCGAAATAATTGTTTTTACAGTTTAAAGCAGCAAATATGGTTATACAGATAGTACAGAAGTATATTCCGCAGATTACTTTTTGATCAAAACCTTGTAAAGAGATTAATTTACTGTGTTAAACTGCATTTTTTTCTCTTCATCGTTGTATTTTTTAAATTTCAGTTATTATTTTTTGAAATGTCTTTTTTTCCGTGATGCATTTCGAACGAAATAACTCGGAAAATATTGATGCTACAAAAAAAAGTTTCGACTAAAAAAGTTAGGAAATTAAATTTAGAAGAGTTTTTTTTGTAGTTTCTCTCTTTTGTAGTTTGTCTGTAGTTTTTTTTTTTCGTGTAAAATGAACCGTTCTCGAGATATCGAATTAAACGCGTTTCTCGCGATAGTGGCACTAGCGACGATCGGGGAACCCCTTAAATCTGGATTTAAGCTCAGAATACACATACCCTTTTAATAAATAATACCAGTCCGCGTACTGCTTTATTTAATGTAAATTTATCCCCTTCTGAGCGACCTATTCCCTGGGCTAATCGTAGTATCGATACGACCGATGACAATCCGATATAATCCAGAAGATCGATCTTTCGTTTAAAATCCGGTAACTCTAGTCCAAAGTACTCCCAAAATATCGAGGATTCTCAATCTTTTATCCTGACGCGAACACTCCATACCACGTGGCAATTCGATTTATCAATGGAGATCTTGCGAAAAGTGCCGCTGAGTCTTTTACCGCAATAGTTGGAACAAAAATTACTCCGAAAAAAAAATTGCCGCAATATTCGAGCTAATTATGGTAGTCGAAAAAAAAAAAAAAAAAATCGTCCTTCCTTGGTAAAGGAAAGTCGTGACTCGAACACACGTGCGATTGAGTTACACACGAATTATCCTCTAAATAATCCAGAACTGGACGAATTTTTTTTCCACTTTTTCGTCTTTGTTTTTTCACTGTTGGTTTTATTTTTTATTTTTTTTTTTATTTCGTGTCTCACATGGTCGCTTGGATGCTGCAAAGTATTAAAACTCGCGCCCAAGAGCGTCGCGACACAAAGTCGCCAGTCATCACGCGCTTTCCAACGTCGTCGTATATTAGACCAGGGGGGCCGCAGAGAGTCATCTCTCTTTCTCTCACTCTTTTTCTCATCTTATTCTTACTCTGTCGCGAAATTTGCAATTTGGACGGTGGCCAGCAAGAAAGAAAGAGAGAGAGAGAGAGAGAGAGAGAGAGAGAGAGTTAGAGTTTCGTTTTAGAAAATCTCCCGTTTGTATTTCTCTCGCGTTTCCTCGTGTTAATGCAATCTTTCTCGAAAGACATCGCCGTGAGAGCAATCTTTTCTCGTCTAGCCAATGTAACAATCATATAATATTCATGTATTATAGGACCACAAAGGAAGCTCGTCGACCCTCGAGACAATTTATAATATCCAGGCCAGTCTACTTTGGACTTTTAAATTCGAATTAATATCCGGGGATTTGTAATTAGCGTCATTGGATTTATGAATAATAGCATTGATTTAATAAAATTAAAATTAAATTTCCCACGAGCTCATGTTCTTCTTTTTTCTTTCTTTTTCAATGACCCCTCCGATCGTTTGTTTAAGAAATGTGCAAGATTAAAGTTGCCGGATCAATTTAATTGAAATTACGGTTTTGAAAATTCGAATAAAAGTTGATATCCATTTTTTTTTTTTTTACGAGCGAGAGAAATTTCGTGGTAATTGAGGTGAAATTTTGTCCTCGTGTGTACAGTCGATCGGGGATTATTTCTCAGTGAATTTGATAAATTTTTTTTTCAACTACAAACTATTACTATACTATATAATTAAACCTTCAAGCTATAAACTTTAAACTATTATGATCGACGAATGAACGCAGCAGATAATCAAACTGTGAGTTGCACAGTCGTCATGGTTGAAAAAAACGAAAAAAAAACAAAACGAAAATCTTCCAAATTTGATATTTTTTACAATCTTTTATCAGAATTTTCACTCGTCAGTAAAGCGTCGCTTCTCTATGAGGCAATAAAAAAAGATATATTTGTGATGCGATATCTCAGATAGACGTATATCTTCGTGAGGAATCGACAATGATGAGGAAGCAATGGACAAAATTTACGATTTTTACGAGGTTTTTTTTTTTTAAATCTCGAATCGTCTCGAAGATTTACCGTATTCCCCTCAGAGACGTTGTTCATTATCAATTTACGACTGGAGTGTCGTATTCTTCACGAGAGAGTCGAGTATATACTTAGCAGCTTATAATACACACACACACATACACACACACACACACACACACACATATATATATATATAATTTAATGATAGCGAGCTTTTTGCCGGAAATGAATGAGCGTAGGCGCAGGAGTAATGTAAACGAGCCCAGACTTCGCATATGCCCTTGTCGTCTTTTCGCATAGATTTACGTATATCTATATTCGTGAAGAACCACAGAGCTCTGCGATATATATTCGCATCACGACCGCCGCCATTCGAGGTCTTCGGACTCCCGCTCAATCGCGTGACATAAAGCTCGTTCTTTTTTTGTTTTTTGTCTTTTTTTTTTTTTTTTTTTTAACGAGAAAGAGCGATTTTATAAGACTGGCGATGGATGGATAAGTAGAAAAAGTCATATAAAAGCATAAGTCAAACGAGAATCTTTCGAGGCCTATAGTATAACGCAAGGAAACCGTAATCGTTTCAAGCTTGCCCGGATATGACGTAACAATTTCAGACGAATATGAGTAATCCGCGCAGATGCTTCCGAGCAATCGAAGGCAACGATAATTTTCGAGAATTCTACCATTCGAACGGTTTTTTGGACTGAAAAAATTCGTTGATAATCCCCAAACAAACGAAACGGAGTCGGGTCTCCCTTATAGGCGGCACTCGATGAACTTTTTCAGAAGAAAAAAAAAAAACCTTTATTCAAAATCCGAAACGAGCGTTTGGTGAAAAATGCTCATGATGCATTTATCTTTTCGGATAAACGCGCAAGAATTTATAAACTTAACGCGGCATCGCTCACAAATTTTTATCCATCGATCGGATATTTTTTACACGACCGGTGAAGCATTTCGAATGATCTCTCGTTTTGGATTTTTCATCGAAATTTCGTTCAGCAAATTAAACAACAAGCGATCAATTTGCTTTTCTCAATTTGTGAGCGCGAAGCCCTCCCTTTTAATCACAGCATTTATTCGTAACTTTGAGCTCGTACAAACGTTTTTCTCATAATTACGATTGACTATCGGGATTCACGATGTTCTCCGGACTTGTCAAATGACTGGGATTCAACATCGTGGCGATTATATCGCGCGTTGTAAAGACGAAAAAGCTCGGGAAGGAGGGCGATCGACGCGTGAGGGTGTAATAAAAAGACGTGATATATTTGAGCTCCGTTTTTTCGTCGGAGAGGATTTGTGACTCTCTCTCTCTCTCTCTCTCTCTTTCTATCACCGCGTGTTCTATTAGATTTTTCACGACGATGTTATGTACATCGGGAGAATATAATAATAAGGTCGAACAGCCTGAACGTTGCATGCTCGTCTATCGTCGCGCGCCCACGATTGTATATACTAAAGTATAGTGTAACACGTTCGTTGGCCCAGCAGGTCCTATATATAAATATACATTACCAAAGACGCGGCAACGAGTCGGGTATATAGAAGCGATTAAGAAAAATCGTCAGTTTCACGAATTATTTTTACAATTCGTCGCCGTTCTTCGTCCCTCTTAGGGATTTTCACACAAAGATCCGAGTTAGCTCCATCTCACGGGCCTACATATACTTTGGGTTCGTTCACGAGCTTGAATCAAAAATCCCTCGTCGCAAGCGTGAACGCGCCGGAAAGTCGAAATTTGCGCACACGAAGGCACGGGCAATTCTCTACGACTTTTATTCGAAATTTTTTCCCGCATAGTGCATGCGGTTTTGGATTTAAAGCTCGCGGCGAACTTTTCCAAACGTGGTTATTGCTAAATATATATTTAACGGTTGATGTGACAGTAAAAATAGTGATGTTTGGAAAATTTTGCACGCTATAAATCAAAAACCATGCGCTATACAGGCAAAAGTTTATAATAAAAGTTGTAGATAATTTTATTATCTACGAAACCGATCTCTACGATGTTTGTCGTACGATTCACGGTTCACGAGATATTTGATAAAACATGTTTTTCCAAGATGGCGGCAGAAGCTCGGATCCCCTGCGTGCCGTCAACTTGAATTTACACTCGCAGGGGGACACTTCTGAACCAAATGCGAAATCAATTCTGTAGAATATTGTAGAAAAAAATGGCTAGAATGACTGGACTATACTTCGCTAGAACGTTGTGCCGGACTATATGGTCTCGAAAGATCTCGAGGAAGTCAATTAACGCGTTCCACCGTGTAGGATCACAAATTTGGACTTGAAAAAAAAAAAAAAAATGTCCCCATATAAACAGGGGTGGCTTGGCAAGAAAATCCGAAGAGGTATAACTCGCTACGACACACGTTTACCCGAGTGATGAGTCACCTCTCTCAGACTCAAGTGCTGCCCCGGCCATCTTCTTGCGCGAGGTTTTTGTTTTTCTTTGCTCGACTCAGAAACGAGACAATTTCAGGAGTGAAAGCTTCGATTTTAATTCTATAGCGATACGGGGCGTTTCTCTTAAAGCTGCAACCAAAATCAGATCGAAAAATGTGATCCGCCATTTGCATTGACTCGAAGGTAACGCCAGCCAACGCGGTAGGTCGTTCGCCAGTGTTTCTTGGGCATTTTCAATGATGGAATATATCCAAACCCAAACGAAAAACTTAAAACGATGAAAAAATCTTTTTACAAAAACGTTGCAAGGGTTTCATGGTGGACATACGACGGTCACGTTCAATGGAACACTTTGCGCAGTATCACACAGAGAAAGGAAATTTTTTTGAATCCAAATTCATTCGCGGTAAAGGAGGTTCACATGTAATACGGTTTGCCTCTCCCGGTGTTTCTATAATGTCTCGCTATAATTGGACAAGCCTATACATACATACTGTACCGCAGTAGCTTTTAGTACAAGCCACGAGGAGTAAGAGTTCGAGGACCTTCTTTTTTCACGCGTCCTCTCTAACTTCGTTTATCTCGCTCTTTGAGTCGCACCATCTTTATTCATCTCGTTATCGCTTCTCTTGATACCAAAATCGACACTCTCCTTCTAACCGCATTCGAGTACTATTCTTTGCCACTTTGACATTTTTTTTTCACCCTCCCTAGCAGCGTTGAAAATAACTTTTTTAAATGGCACACGGCGTCATGGAAAAATTAGCGAATAAAAAACGAAAAAAAAAAAAAAAAACATTACGTATGGAGCAATTTCGGTTGCTCTCGAAATTCATTGCTTATCAACGCGATCGGACCAATTATGCACAAAATGCCATTATTCGATACCGACAGATTAAAATCCGCATAGAGATCTATACTTTTCGCGAGAATCTCGTCCTCAGATAAATTAAAAAAAAAAAAAAAACTAATTCATCATAAGGGACGGTTAAAAAAAAGTTTTAAATTCTCAAAACTTCTTACTTTATTATTTACGAGTCCAGGAATTTGGGCATGATTTTAATCAAATCAATTGATCCAAGGAGCAATGAGTTGATGTTTTTTTTTAAAGCTGCACCTACGAGTGGCAATGAAAAAAAAAAAAAAATCATTGAACTTTATAGAAGAAGAATGGGTTAGAATTTTTCATGGCGTTCGAGTGCAGCAGGGAACATTGAGACGTTTTACTTCACTCATCGTTAAGCCTGTCTCCTCGCTATATTCGCGAATTCGCCTCGTCGCAATTCGGAAACTTCGTGCCGAGTTTATTACGTGGGTACTTCGTACACATATATATGTATATGTACATAGCGTTCCAAAAGTTCACAGAGGCAAAAAAAAAAGCAATGGGAATGAGAAGAGAGTGGGAAAAAGGGGATATAGCGTATGGAGGCGCGATTGAACGCGAGGGATTAACATTCGTGGCGCGTATAACGTATAACGCACGTCACCAACATCCACATATCCGTACATGTGAGAGACATTTTACTGTAGCTTATACATATATATGTATAAGCTACAAAAGCTTGTGTATGTGTATATATATATATATATATGTATAAGCTACAAAAGCTTGTGTGTGTGTATATATGTGTATGTGTATGTGTGTGCGCAAACTGCTGTACATATTGTATTCCAAGTCCGGAGCTTAAAACTCATGGACGGCGGGCCAAGTTTGCTGATTGTGCTGGTTGCTAGTTACACGAAGAAACGAGGCTGACTGGTATGGGGCTGTGACCACTCGATCTTCGTTCCTTCGTTTTTCATCTTTCTCGCGCTCCCGCAGTCATATACAACGAAATATGTTCACGAAACCGGCTGCTGCCTATACTCACATCGCTGAAACAAGTCTCTTTTAACACGCGGCAAGTTCCAGGGCCGTATCAGCCATCTCCCATACAGACGATTCTATAAATCATTGCTTTTTGTTTTTTTTTTCTTTTCAAATTTAATTTTTCGCATATATATTGCAAATTTTACACGCGACATATTATATCGATGGGACGCGAGCACCTCAATCGATCGGAGATATGATCCCGCAAAAGAATAAGAGTCCAAAATTTTCACACGCGGCGAGACGAGAGAGTCCGGTGCGCTTTACTAAAAATTTTAACATACGTTCTCATGTTTATGGGAGATTAGAGGGCAAGCTGTGCGGGATGCGTGAATTTCGGCACGACTTATCGTATCATCAGCCCTGTCATTTCAGTACAGAGCGATCTCTTCGTGATTTCATCCTTCAATTTCGATTTTGCCATTGCATTGCTGAGTGCAAATTCATGCTGTTGGGACGCGGGCAGCGATCGAGCTTCAGCCGCTATCTTGGAAAACACGTTTTATCAAATATCTCGTGAACCGTGCATAGCACGACAAAAATAGCAGAGACCTTTTCCGTAGATAATGAAATTTTCTACGACTTTTATTGAAAACTTTTTCCTACATTGTGCATGGTTTTTTATTTACAGCGCGGCAAACTTTTCCAAGCATGGCTATTGCCGAATATATATTTGACTTTGGAAAATTTTGCCGCGCTATTAATCAAAAAACCATGCACTATGGAGGAAAAAAGTTGCAATAAAAGTTTTAGAGAATTTCATTGTCTACAAAAAAGATGTGTATTATTTTTTTCGTACGATGCACCGTTCACGAGATATATTTGATGAAACGTATATTCCAAGATGGCGGCTGAATCAAGACCCTCCGCGTCCCGTCAACTTGAATTTATACTCGCAGGAGATAACCCTGAAGCTTTTCCCACAAGCATAATCAATTCTGTAGAAGATTGCATTGTGAACCTATTTTTTTTGGCTAGAATGACCGGACTGCAATAGCCTCGATTTAATCGAAAGTATATAATCCGTAATTTCAAGTGCGCGAAATTTCGTCTCGCATGATGTAACATGCGGATTAGAAAAGAACGAACGCCGGTGGTTCCTCCTATATATGCATAGACATAATATATATAATGTCGCAAATTGAACTTCAGGGCCGTTGCTACCAGAGGAACAGCCTCGCAAATTCTCTGGCGCATATATATTCGTTTAGTATAGTTATATTAGCTCCGCGAACGAAAGAGGAGCTCACGGGTGTATAGAGAGGGCCTACGATGCTTCGAAGCCACCCGTTGAGACCCAAACGCCGCGAAGGTTTCGCATGGAACGTCGAGATCCATAGCCGGGGCTGGCCCAGCATCAGAAAGTTGAGTTCAATGAGCCAGGAATCGCGAACCGCCACTTTATACAGGGTGTATTATAGGGACACACACACACACACACACACACACACACACACTTTTGTACATGTACGTTATTCGGAGAAGAAGAGGTTCTCTTCGCGCCCAGATCCATCGCGAGTACATCTACATGCATCTCACGCTTTTGTGAGCCAATATATATATATATATATATATATATGTGCGTGTGTGTGTGTGTGTGTGTGTGTCAGATATCGATCTACCAATTACGAAGAAGAAAAGAATAAGTTAATCTACCTCGTGTGATCTTTGTTCGTGCGGCAAAAGATTTTCCTTGCTCCGACCATCTCAAGGGTCACATGTATATATGTATATCTACGCAGTTTTAAATATTCACGATTGGAATCGTTTCACGATATAATCGCAACTTCCTCAACTTGGAAATTCTCGTTTCAGCTACGCGAATATATATCTGCGTCGCGAGCAAACGATTGATCGATAATCAAAGACAATTCATCAATCTCGCGTTACAATTTGTCGAATTTTAAGGAATTTGAGGAATTTTAAGGTTTTCATTCAAATGCAAGAAAAGTTATCGCATTTGATTGAAAAACAAAAGACGAGAAAACGTGTCGAATTATTTTCAATCCCCTCCCTCAAAAACTATTCCAAACGAGAGAGGTTTTTGAAATACTTTTCAGGTCACCTAAAAAAAAAAATATTCAGTTCATTTATAAAAAAAATATCTTTTTTTTTTTCGATTTGTGATTATCAATGGCAAAAACTCCGATGCTCCATCAGCTCTTCGTAATAAATTCACTATGAAAAATATGATTGTCTCGACGATATTTATTCCGCGCATATTTGTTTCAACTTTTTTTATGTTCACATATACATAGTCAGAATATTTTTCTTGAAAAACCATCGGCTTGGTCGTCACTTTTTAGCCAACGAAACGAAGAGTTTAAATTTTCCAATTCATTTGAGACACACACACACATATTATATATGTATATATATATATATCCATACACTTGTACAAATATTATAATCGAAGAAGAAGAAGAGGAAAAATAAAAAAATAACAGCCTCGCGCGAGTTACGCCGGATCCTATCTTATCTTGTACGAACGGCGGCGCGGGTGAGTTTACTTATGGCCATGATGAATAAGTGATATTGCGGTATCTCGTATTATATATATGTATGCGTGTAACGAGTGATAAATTGACGCGAGATGGGCCTCGTCACACAGATTCACTCCAAATATTTTTCTGCCATACGGTTTATCAAAACCGTCTGAAATTCATTTTTATCCTTGCCTCTCAGAGCTGATGGGCAGTACTTCAAGTACCCGGTACTCGTGATGTACTGGGAGTACAGTACTTGAAGTAAAAAGTAATTTAAAGTACTTTAAAGTAGTTACGGTGTCATTGTCAATGCATGGCTCCTGTTTTAACAATCCGTGTATTATGTTCTTTTTTTTTCTTTTTCAAACCGGGAGCTAAATAAATCTTAATTACTATCGTCAATGCTATTTTTTAAAATTATTTCCAATTATTCGTTTAAATATTTCCGTTCCAATCTGCCTAACTTGAGTGAATTGCACAATGTGAAAATATGTTTCGATACAAAAAGTACTCGAATCAAAATAAAATGAGTTTAAAGAGTACGTAAGAAATCAAATATAAGTACCGGAACTTACGAGCTGTATACCTGAAAACTTGAAAAGTATTTGATACTTTTGATACTTTACGTATTTGGTACTTCAATTATTTATGTTAATTGCTACTTGAAATACATTAGTACTTGAAGTACTTTCACTTTAACGGAGCTGGACAAATTTGCCCAGCTCTGTTCCGCCTTCATTTTTCTTCATCGTATTCCGAAAAAAATTGTTTTGCAAAAAAGGTACACTTTTCGTTACGGAATAATGACGAGTAGTACGAAACAATAAACAACACCGATTGGTCATTATTATTTAAAAAACAATATATATTTGTGCAAGCTGCAGCCTGCACATTATACTTTTGCATAATTTGTAAAGAATATCCCGACATTTTATTTTTGATGAACAAATCGCAATGGGACAAGTATCGTTGATTTTTAATTTTGCAAGAATCGCTCAAGGCGTGTTTGGATTTTATGAATTTTCAAATTTTCGAAAAATATCCGTGATATCGCTCCAAAATTGTCGAAAAATTTTAGACTATCGAACCAAAAATATTTACGCAAGTTATACGCTGGGAGATGGGATATTAAATTGCGCAGGAACAAAACGAGTTTCAAAGACAAGCGGGCAAATTGAAAAATTGCACATTGCTTCCTCATTGCAAAGCTTTTCTCTACTCTCCCAATAAGAAAAAACGTATAAATTTAGGAAGAATGTCCGTCTAGAAAACGTTCATTATACGTATATACGTAAAATAAACGTTTTCTATAGGCGGCCATTCTTCTTGAATTTATACGTTTGTTCTTATTGGGCTACGACGAAGCCAAAATTACGAAAATCATTTTCACATTTACGAAACTACGAAAACGATGAGGAAGCAAAATGTGCAAGCTTGTAATTTTCATACTTGTTTTCATTGTATTCTCACGAAGAAAGTCTTGCGAGAACGTGGGAAGAAACTTTTCAATCTCCGGATATTTCTCGAGTGGTTCATGGAAATAATCGAGAAAAATCATTTTTAAATGGCTTTTGGAATAATTTGGAATATTGTTTGGCCTAATTGTTCCTGCCGCGAGGATCGGAAGAAAGAGAGAGAAAAAAAGAAAGAGAGAGGGAGAGAGAGAAAGAGCAAGAGAGAGAGAGACAGAGAGGAGCACGAAAAATTCCGAAAGTAACGAAGCAGCTGCGTGGCGATCGTTCTCGTCCCACAATCCTGGGGCTTCTCACATATACATAGTCCCAGCTTCTTTTCCTTCTCTCTTGCGTTATTCTGGGGCCCTCAGGGCTATCGCGCATGGATACACACTTTTGGTCCATCCTTATCGTTTTTTATTTTTATTTTTGCCTCTCATCTCAACGTTTTTCTCACTCTCTCTTCCTCTCTCTCTCTTTTTTTCTTGGCTCTCGCTCAATCTTTCTCTCTCTTTCCATATCTTGGGCCCCTTTGCTCCCACATCGGAGAACAGTTCACTCTCTTTCTCTCTCTCTCTCTCTCTCTCTTCTCGCCCAATTCTTTTTACCGACTCGCGAGTCCCAGTAACGCAGCATCTTCTTCTCACCCTCTCTTCATCTCTCTCTCTCTCTCTCTCTCTCTCTCTCTCTTTCTCTCTCTCTCTCTCGAGTCCCATAAATAAATAGCTGTCTCGAAAATGCCAGTTGCCTCGTCCCTTGTCGAATTTATTAATGCAATTCGTCGTACGAATTTCTCTGGATGCTTCCCTCGCACCGCTCGGTCGATCTTTCTCTACGCGCACCGCGTATCGTCCGCACGAGTATTTATTATATAAAACACACACATATCGACCTACACACATTGAAATAATGTATATATATGTATATGTATTGCTTTATTATCTACTCGCAACGTGTACGATTCTATGAATATTTTTATACCATTTTTTTCATGTTTCTTTCCTCTCGCTATAAGATCGAAAAAGTTACAGAGAGTAGGGGGTATAATTGGAAAAAAAAAAATATAGCAATCACGCAGAGGCAATGTAAGAGAAAAATTGAGCGACGAGAGACACGAGTCGGCGTAAAACTCACCTCCCGTTTTCTCTTATCGCACCGAGATGGCTCTCCTGCTCCCGCCCCGCAGCTACGATAAGTTATTGCTAATTAAAGAAAAGTGGAGGGAAAAAAAAAAATGAACACACGCAGCGTAACGATCTTGCCTCTCGTCGGGTCTAAAGACTCTGCTCGAGAGAGAGAGAGAGAGAGAGAGAGAGAGAGAGAGAGAGAGAGAGAGAGAGAGAGAGAGAGAGAGAGAGAGAGAGAGAGAGAGAGAGAGAGAGAGAGAGAGAGAGCACACACGCGGTGCCGCGACGAGAGTACCAAGGTAGATATGCGTGTACCAACGTAATATGAGCGCATATAAGTACTCTTTGATGGCACATAAACGCGGGTTACGCCGTGGAAAAGTGTGTAAGTAAAGAATCCGAAAGGAGCGCGCTCGTCGACCGAGAAGTATCCCCCCCCTCCGACATGTTTAATTAGTCCTCAGGATGCACATAACACTGTTACATAGGGAGCGTTTGGTGCTTCGCAATGGTACATTTTCACCTCGATTTTCACATATACGAGATATGAAAATGAGTGGCCAAGTTTTCGTCGTTTTTTGTTTTTAATTCACATAACTCGGGGAAAAAAAAAACGTGTCGAAATTCCGGTTTATATCGTTTAAACAAATATTTCGAAAGAATCTCAGTATACAAACAAAAAACATGAGGAAATATTTTCAAAAAATTTTTTAATTCCGTCAATAGTCGTCGGGTATAGGGACCGTGCACGCTAATGCACTCTCACCAAAGTGATTCTGCGATAGTCGTGTACGTATCGATGGTTACATTCCATAGGGGCGTATAAGCTTCGCTTATACATAACCCATTTGGCATTAGTCCATCGATATAGTATATTCATTTTCCCCCAACAAAGTGTTCGTTCTGGACTGTAGTTATCGTAATTAGTATGCGTGTACACGAGTACGCATTCTTACTTTCGTGAGAGTGTATTAGTGTGCACGGTCCCTATACCGATCGAAGCAAGGTCTGTAATAATCGCTTTAACGAACCAAGTCTTTAAGCCCTTTAAGTTGGGTTCTTACGCAGTCATTTAAAGTTCGAACTTCAAGCTCTCAAAATCTCCGAAGATAAATCCTCGATGCGTCAATAAAAATACACGACGCAAAATACAAATTTTCTTTCTCTCTCATTTTTTTTTTACCGCACACTGAAACCTCTCTGCCCCGCTGCGCTAACTCGTTTTGCCAAAACAATAAATGACCGAGACAAATGATCGCGATTGAACGATGAAACTCGAATATGATCGGGCAGTGATTCATTGCGAGAACAAAATTGTATCCGTACACAAAAGACTTTTAAATCGTACAGCGATGATGTTATGGACTATGCATATATATACGTATGCGAGGGACTCTCAAGTGCCTCGTTACTCACCCGAGCGTGTAACTAATATACCGAGCCTTGCAGTTTTACGTGCAAAACTATCACTGTATTATGCACACGGAGGTTTGTTACAATAAAGTATCCGAGAAAGAGGCACTCGAAGGTGGTACGATAAGACGCAGGCTGCAAAGAATCAGGAAGAGTGTGTGTGTGTGTGTGTGTGTGTATGTGTGCGAAGCTTTTTCGAGATTTAGACGTACGTGGGATATATAACACGTATACATGTGCAGGGAGAGACATTTCCAGGCGATTCGTGTTTATTGCAGTACCGTGAATCCCTAACGCACGCGACTATTCGTACACGCGTCGTTATAAGTATATATATATATGTTCTGAAAATGGCTCTTCCGTTGAAACACTCGCGAATCTTTCCAGGACCCCTAAGATCGAACACACACGGAGCACTGTCTCTTTCGAATCGCTGGGCCTTTACACGCGCACACATCATGCATACAAAATATACACAGATCTAAAGGGCTGTGTACATCTCCGTGTGTGTGGTACTTAGCATAAATGACCTCGTACAACGCACTTGACGCCAAAGTGGTGTCTTTCTATTCGAGCTCTCGAGACTCGCAGACAACGTAGAAACGGAAGAACTCGTTGGAATGGTACATATATACGAGAGCACATAGGATGCACGTTGAAAGAAGAAAAAAAAAAGGGGAAAAAAAAACCCCCACACAACCATATCCATACAACCCATATCGTGAGTGGAGGCTCTATATAATGCATCCTCTCTTATAGTCACATTCAGCGAATAAGCTCTCGCGAAAAGGTGGGAGATCTGCGGGTAATGCATTATATACGAGAGTGCGATCATTATCTGATACGACCGCGCCGCGTTATTTAATTATAATATGAAAAGTCCGATAGCTCTGGCTAATAAAATATTTATAACGTCCAGCTCATGATTTCATCTTGATTGTTTTAGGTATAATGAAAATGTATTATAATGAGGATGTGTGTATCACGGGATAGAATAATCGCAGGAATATACATGTATATATATAATATATATATACATGTATATTCCTGTATATATATATATATGTTATGTACAAACCCCGCAATCGTACAATGCGCGCATTGTACAGACTTTTTGTACAATGCGCGCATTGTACGGAGATGTTTGTACAATCCTGGTTTATGCGGGGTTTGTACAAGTTATTCTGTACAGTGCGCGCAATGTACGTTTCATGCCGTACACTGCGCGCATTGTACGAGAGTCTTTGTACAATCCGGCACTAATCACATGTATTGTATATGTGTGTGGGACAGCGAATAAATACGTTTCATAGTAATGAAAATTGATAATTATTCTCTTTGTCTGCTGCAAGAACATAATACATGCAAATGAATGTATCGAGTCTTATACTGTACATTTACTTACTACTTATTGCAACACGGACTAGAATTGTGACAACGCGAGTTACATAAAACATTGTTCTTTCTACAGATGCATCGGTAATTTTTACATTTAGTAGTACAAGAGCATCGGGGGGAAACCTTGCCCTCCCACCAACGAAGACTTGTTATTGGCTGCTCTAACAGAAGTACACTGCAAATCCAAGTGTGTAGTTTTTACACAGTTATGTGTGTAATTTCTTGTAGTCACTTTTTACTCACTTTCACTTTCACTTTTTACTCACTTTCACACTTAAAGTGTGTTATTTTGTAGAATTACAAACTTTAAGTGTGTTATTTTGTAGAATTACACACTTTGAGTGTGTTATTTTGTAGAATTACACACGTGAAAGTGAGTAAAAAGTGACTACAAGAAATTACACACATAAGTGTTTAAAAACTACACACTTGGATTTGCAGTGTAGTTTGTTGAGGGACATCCTTCTCCTGGAGAAATTCAGCCGTAGCTGGGGCTATTTGATTCCTACTAAATAGTCCGGAAATAATTCTGCTCTGGGTTCCGATCTTATAAAATCCATCTTCAGTTACTTCCATGATGATCCCTGTATCATAATACTAGCTTTAATAATGATAATCATAGTAAGAGAAAAATCATGGAAGTAACTGGAGATGGATTTTATAAGATCGGAACCCAGAGCGGAATTATTTCCGGACTATTTAGTAGGAATCAAATAGCCCCAGCTATGGCCGAATTTCTCCAGGAGAAGGATGTCCCTCAACAAACTACTTCTGTTAGAGCAGCCAATAACAAGTCTTCGTTGGTGGTGGGGGGGCAAGGTTTCCTCCGATGCTCCTCTTGTACTACTAAATGTGAAAATAACCGATGCATCTGTAGAAAGAACAATGTTTTATGTAACTCGCGTTGTCACAATTCTATTCCGTGTTGCAATAAGTAGTGAGTAAATGTATAGTATAAGACTCGATACATTCATTTGCATGTATTATGTTCTTGCAGCAGACAAAGAGAATAATTATCAATTTTCATTACTATGAAACGTATTTATTCGCTGTCCCACACACATATACAATAAATGTGATTAGTGCCGGATTGTACAAAGACTCTCGTACAATGCGCGCAGTGTACGGCATGAAACGTACATTGCGCGCACTGTACAGAATAACTTGTACAAACCCCGCATAAACCAGGATTGTACAAACATCTCCGTACAATGCGCGCATTGTACAAAAAGTCTGTACAATGCGCGCAATGTACGATTGCGGGGTTTGTACATAACATATATATTTATGTATGTATATATTATATATATTTGTATGTATGTATATATTATATATATTTATATGTATATATTATATATATTTTCTAAATATTAATTACAAATTTTACTCGCGAAGAAAAATTGATATTCTCGTCTGAGAATAAGTATATATAGAAAGCGATTCTTTCGAGAATAAAAGTCTCGCGATTCGCACCTGCTTGATTCGTAATTATCGTTTTATCTGCCTTGGTATATATATTCATGATGCGAGATGAGAGGACATTTTTTAATGGAGAAAAATCATCGGGGAGCTATGTGCATATAATGTTTTATCTTTAGCGCTTTTGTTTTCTCAGCATCGAGCAGAAAAAAAATTACTCGGAAACTTTTCGTCGTTAAGTTACGCGAGTATAATTAGACTTGAACTAATCGTTCACGCGATCTTTCACTTGAATGTCACGAATTTTAATGCTATATATATATGCGGATAGAAATTTTACAATTTTACGAAATCCGACGATCGATATACGCATGTGCGCATTTATACGCGTTCGTAGTATCCTTTCTAGAAGCACGTGTAACGAAACATCTTGGGGTGCAACTTGTCAGCCAACATCATTATTGATATTGGTAAGAAAAAGGGAGAGAGAGAGAGAGAGAGAGAGAGAGAGAGAAAGATGGTGAAAATCAAACGAGTATGCGCGATATTCTCGAGGACCGCGGCTGTCTGCTATGGACGTCCTGGACGCATACACGTTTTATTGCGACTTCTTTATATCTCACCCGACTGTGCAATAACTAATAGAGATCCTTGGCTCGCGCAGAAAAATAAATATATGTATACCCCACGTGCGTATATACCCGCGCATATAAAAATGCATAAATATGAACATAAAAGTATGGCAAGTGCATCGCTCTTGCCGTGTCTGTGCTATACGGCTTCGCTTCCACATCGGCGACTCTTTCACGTTTGCCTCGGGCAGCCATCTTGATTACACGGCACACAGACGCTCTGTGCTCAGTGTACTTTTTTTTCCTTAATTTTATTCCGGTTCTCGCCCCCCCCCCCCCGATCTTCCACGAGAACAGCAGGACCTCATAAAAAGCGCGTGTGTGTCCTTACAAGCTCTTTTTGGCAAAATAATATGCGAGAAATTTTATTATTCTCAATCGCGCGTGATTATACACATTATTCCAATGATAATTCGCAGCGAATGTATTTTACTCCCGTGATTTCGGGAGGGAAATTTTTCTATCGTCAGCTCAACGCTCGAAATATAGATTATTCTTCGTATTGCCTTCCGTCATCGAAAAATCAAACAAATTAAATCTTCGCGATATCAATTTGTCGATACGAATATAATGTCAATGATCGTAGAAAAGACAGCGGGAATTGTCTTTCGCGTTATAATTTTTTCCACGTTGAGGAAGCTTTGTTTTCGTGAAAAAAAAAAAATACATTTCGATTTTTTGATGACATGTCTAAGAAAGACAAACAGGTATTCGAAAAATTGAAATTGATGTGATCGCTCGAACTTTCGTAAATTTAAGGATATTCGCCTAAAGTTTTTGATATCAATAGATCAGGGGAACTAACATGTGTGGTATTTAATTTTTGGCAAGAATCGCTTGAGGGGGTAAAGATTTCATAAGATTTTGAAATTTTTGAAAAATGTTTGATTGCTCTAACTTCCGTAAATTTGAGGTTGAGCCAAATGTGTTTTTTTTTTTTCTATGAATGTTCTATATGAGACAAGAATATTCCATAATAAATCTGTCATGAATCTTTTAAGGGCTTCGGATTTCATAAAATTTTGAAATTTACGAAAAATGTCCGTGGATCGTTCGTAAATTTGAGGATTAATTAGCTAACATTTCTAACACAAATACACTACAGAACGAGGATGTTTGATTATATGAATCGGCAAGAATCGTTCAAGGGATTCGAATTTTATGAAATTCCGAAAATTATCGAATAATATCTGTGATCGCTCTGACTATCGCAAATTTGAGATTATGAAGCCAAAAAAAAAATGTACTCAGATACGCTAGGAACTTGTATATATATTGCTTCCTCATCATGTTAAAATGTTTTCTCCATAAAGAAGCACCAAACATTACGAAAACCATTTCCACATTTACCCGAAATTACGAAAACTATTTCCACATTTATCCGAAATTACGAAAACCATCTCCACATTTACTCGAAATTACGAAAATCATCTCCTCGCAGAGGTAACTTTGCAATGAAGAAGCAAAATATCCAAGTTCCCAATTCGCATGGTTTTTTATTTCTATTAATGAACGCAAACGAGACGGGCGATTGTGTGGCGAATGAGAAACAGCCCCGGGTACGATGAAGTATATATATTCAACGAGATTTATAGTTGAGAAGTAAATCGACACCTGTCCTGGAGCATTTTATTTTATTCGGTAATAACGTACGTGCTGAGAAGGGTGAATTTCTTGTGTTAAATTTTTTTTTTTCTCACCGAGATTGGGCACGATCGTCAGCGTTTAGCCTGTCCCAATTATTGCCAATAACTTAAGAGATAGATCAAGAGAGAGAGAGAGAGAGAGAATTTGCGGAATGAGCGCGAGTATACGAGTGCGCGGTATCATTCACTCTCCCGCGAGGATAAACGCAGCAATTTCGTTTAATGGCTCGTAACGAGGATATATATATGTATATATGCAACGATCTCGCAAGCCCGAACTCGATCTACATGGACAAGTATTATATATATATATATACATACAATATGTATTGCAATAGATATATGTACTAATATTACAGCCAGTGTGTCGGAGTCGCTTCGTGCATTTTCATCGCGATGAGACAAGAAGATCGTGATCGAATTTTAAATCCTCTTGAATTTTTGATTGAAACAATATACACGATTGGCCACGAGAGAAATTATGATCAACTTTGATATAAAAGAGTTGCATTAAAAAATTCAGAATTCGTATTTCAAAAAATCACTGTCAAAAATATTCGATTGGTTGGGAAAATATAAGATTGGATAGATCTATTGATAAAATTGAATATTTGGAAATGAAGAGAGAAAAAAATCGAAAGGTAAAAATCACGAAACGTAAAAATTACAAAATTTTTTCGAGTCGTTCCGATTTTTTGCAATCTCTATAGTCCATTTTTTCCAAAGAATTTGATAAAGG
Source organism: Rhorus exstirpatorius (assembly GCA_963564615.1). Taxonomy (NCBI): domain Eukaryota; kingdom Metazoa; phylum Arthropoda; class Insecta; order Hymenoptera; family Ichneumonidae; genus Rhorus; species Rhorus exstirpatorius. Next base: position 31,796,767 of record OY751314.1, on the reverse strand, counting down.
ACTCGCGATAAATCAATGATTTGGATGATATTTTTTTATTTTTGATAATCAACCGAGACCACACCTTAAGCGTATCGCGAATGAGAAAGATTAAAAATATTTTTTTTTGTTTTTTTTTTTCATAGAGACAGACGTTCATGACTTTTGCAAAGCGTGCAAAAATTCTTTTAGACGTTTTCTCCATGTCTCGCAGTCGGACGCAATCTCTCCGTTGTGTCTTTCAGGATATTCAATTCGAAACGCCGTTGCATTCGCGAAAGATTATAGGAGCCATTAATTCATTTTAGCATTCCACCGATCTCCTCTTTCGTTTCCTCTCTCGTGTGGCTCACACAAGCCTATGTCATATTATTCTTGGCTGTGTGTTCGCGTGTCTCGTCTCGCCATGTCTTGGGCTGTATTGCAGCGTGTGCCACATATACAGCAGCCATGGCGGAGTGTAAGAGAGCGATAAAAAGGGACGAGAAATGTTCACCGGCAGAGTGAGAGCCGAGGGTGTAAGTATTTGCTCAACTATATATAGGCAAAAACGCCAATTAAGGACCTCGGATCATGCGTCACTATACCTGCAATCGCTCTGTAACTTATACATTTTGCATTCCATATTTAAATACAAGTCCCCAAATTTTTTCAGATTTTTTCTTAGCTTATAACGGCTACTGTTGTATGATTTTTGTAAGATTTTATATATATGGAAATGGTATTTCCGTGCAACCAGAAAACAGAAACTTTAAAAATAAAACGTAAATAAATAATTGAATAAATAAAATGTAACTTTCAATTGAATTGATTACTTGGCAATTTTTTATTTCTTAATTATTATATTCCAAGAGTTTTTACAGAGAACCCATCGTGATTTTGACAAATTTTATGTAAAGTTTTCTCAGCTTTACGAAAAAAATATTGGAAAAATTTTCAAAAAATGTACAACGTGAGAAAATTGGTTTTTTAGGGTTAAAAGTCAATTTTAACCGGTACAGGGGCGTCAAAACAAAATCTAAATTTTTTTTTCTAAAAGTTGACATTTTTTAAAAATATAAAAAACATATTTTTATTGAATTTTCTTGCTGGACAATAATATCAAGATAAATTGATGAAAAAAAAAAAAACCAAAAGGCATGAAATACCCTATAATACAGCAACCGGTATAAGCTAAGGAAAAATCTGAAAAAATTTGGGGACTTGTATTTCAATACGGTATACGGTCTACAAAGTGGGTAAGTTACAAAGCAATTGCAGGTAGTGACGGATAATCCGAGGTCCGTAATTGACGTTTTTGCCCGTGTATATATGAAATGCACGCGAGAACCTCTGTCATTGCAGTCGTGCAGTCCGTGACCCAGCAATGCCAAAATGATTCGACGGGACACACGAATACTATCAACGAGAGAACGACACAATTCCGAAACTAAATTCGTCCGGTAGGGTCAGATCCCGCACGTAAGAAATGTATATTTTTGGTGCAGGGCCCAAATGTACAATGATTTAGCTACGGTACTAAAAATCTACGCTCTTACGTGCTCTGGGTCTGACCGTACCAGAAGAATTTAGTTTCAGAATTGTGTCCTTCTCTCGTTGAACGCGGTATATATGTTTTATGTATGCTTGACTCATCTCAATTAACAACTTTATGAAATTTGTTCGTTGTAAGATTCAAAGAGATTTTAACATTTTAAAAGTACGATTGAAAGCCCTGCATAAGGATTTTCAGCCACGTGAAACAATATGAAAACCTTGTAAGACCTTGGACGAACTCACAGTAAAATATCAGCTTCGCGAAAGTAAAATTTCAACATTGCTGATCGATAATTTCAATTTCCCGAATTCTGTAGACCAAGTAAAAGAAAAAAAAAAAAATTCGATCGTCTTTCACTCAAACCCAACCCAATCCAAATCTTCCTACTTCAACGAGAAAAAGGACATATATTTCGTGCGAACTTAACTCAGGAACCGAAGACTATTTTTCGGGACCTTCTAACGGAATACATGCATGGGTCAATGGCGTTCGCAACATATTTAACAATCTTGAATATTACAAAAAATTCTGAAAAAAATCACAAGTTTTCTTTGAGGTTTCAACTACAAGTTTAATCGTTAATAATATCATAACACTAATTTTGGAATTGTTAATTTGATCGTTGAAAAAAAAAAATTCAGAAAATGTACCGTAATGTTGAAATATTCATAATTTTTGTCAAGTATAACTTCTTTTAAAAAATCCTTTGAGGTATTTTTACTTGAGCTGATGTATATACTTTTAGAAAAAAAATATGCGAGGCTTCGAGAATTAAAAAAGGGTGTTTATTTAATGTCTTCGGGTCCAGGGTTAATTTCATGAAATTCGCAGCGAAAAATAGTATCAACTCTCAAATTACTTTAGTCAATCGTTCGCTCCGCGAGTCCCTATATGAAGTAGCGCTTGGAATGTTCCGCATATAATATGAATGCATAATGTGTGCACAAGGACAATAAAAAAAAAAAAAAAACAAACGACCACGACTGAAGGGAAAAAGGGCTGCGAGAAAAGAAAGAGAAAACAGGGGAGAACTCAACGGAGTGAGAGAGAGAGAGAGAGAGAGAGAGAGAGAGAGAGAGAGAGAGAGAGAGAGAGAGAGAGAGAGAGAGAGAGAGAGAGAGAGAGAGAGAGAGAGAGAGAGAGAGAAAGAGAGAGAGAGAGAGGTGGGAGGGGGCAATGAAAAAAAGCATGTAATATAAAAGAGTGGAGAAATAAAGGAAAGGAAAGAAAATGCTCGATATGAAGAACGATGTATATTAACTCGAACGAGGAAAGAAAGGGCCGAATACCGGAATATCATATGAATAATACCATGAGTTATTGGACCGAGGAAGTGCAGACAAACTTATGAAGGAAGCAACGAAGAAAAAAAAATATGTATATATACATTATCCGTTCGAACTTTGTAATTAGAGGACATTGTCTGGTCTGCACTCGCGCGAGCTCTTCGGAATTTGCCTTTGCATATGGCAAGAATGAGAGAGATAGGACGATAGGGAGACGGCTGGAGAAGTTATTTTTTTTTTTCTTCCAAATGCAATAACGGTGCGAGAGTTCAGGGTGTATGAGAGAGTTGCATTCATCATACACACACATGTAAACATATATATATGTATATATATATGCTGCATGAGAAAAGTAAGTTCGAGCCCTTGGTCCCCGCAGGACACATGTGTGAAACACATGCGTTTACGCTCCGGGAGTCCCCTTTGCACCGACTCTCCGCATTTTCCCTCACTTCACTCGCTCCCTTTTCTCGTCGAGAAACATATCTTTTCACCTCCTATTCAACGCCACACTGTCAGCCAGAGAACTTTGATCATTCCTCGAAGTTCTTTTATAATTTTTTTGTTTTTTTGTTTTCTAAAGATCCTTCATATTTACCCTCCCGGACGGCTGTCCTTGCCGACCCTTCGTCACTCACTCTCGCCTTTTTATTTTATTTTTTTTTTTTCATCATCACACTCGACTTCATATCGTCCTATTCCCAGTGATTTCAATGCACGAACGTGTTGATCGAAGATTATTACGAAGTGATTTGGAAATTTTTGCCAGTTTTCAGTGGCGAATTTACAGGGAAAATTTGCGGGGGATTGCAAATGGTCGAGGCACGGTAAGAACGATAATGACGACAGGCATATATATATATAGGATATATGTTACGGATCCTATACTTATTAAGGGCTCCTTCATTTTGACGATCACTTCTAAAGCTTCAAACGAAAGATTTCGTCGTACGAACATCGTGATGTACGCTCGCGGACTTTATTTTTTCTATCTGGTCAATCGAATTAACCCGTGTCTCGCTCTGAGGGTACCCTCGAGCCAAGTATAAGACTCGTAGAAATATTTAGGAAGGCTTCTCTCTTCGCGAGAGATCCTCGAAGTGCTGCACGCGTTCCAGCTCATTCTCGTTCCATCCAGCTCATTCTCACGTTCCATCATTATGTACCAGTGTATGACCATTCGAGAGATCGAATAAATTTCTTTCGTTAAAAAACGAGTGCTCAGAATGAGATAAGTGTCGGAGGCAAAGTGACGATTTAATGAAAAAAAAAAAAAAAAATTTGTAAACTTTGGTTCGAGAATCGCGTTTAAGGTAATTTTACAAACAAAAAAATTTCAATACATCGTTGAGGACGCAGAAAATTTTTTCACATAAAAAAAGTTGTAAATTAAAACTTGCACATTGCTTTCTCGTAGTTTTTGTAATTTTATAAATCTTTATTTGTCTCGCTCATTAAGCTTCTTCTGTGAGTAATGGAGTTTTTCAATTTTGGCTTCCCTCATAGAGGAATCTTCGTGAGCGAGATGAAAATGCTTTATAAAATTTCGAAAATTACGAGGAAGCAATGTGCAAGTTTCAATTTGCAACGTTTTTTTTTTTTCAATTATGTACCAATACAATTCAATAACGTATCCACGTTCAGATTCAAAAAGGGCTCAGATTTCATAAAATTTGATCCTTTTCATTGATTGTCACCATCGATTGTCCCAGTTAGTGAACATTTAACAGAGGATCCACGTTATTTTTACATTTTTAAATCGCATCTGAGTACGATATCCAAGAACTTTGGTTTCATATCAACAATTTCGTTAATGCTGAATGTAATAATATTGATTTTTTTTTTGTAAAAACGTTGAAAAATCAGGATCAATGAGCAAATTAAAAACGCGTATTCGACGTCCGAGTTACTGACAACCCGCCGACTTGCTGGCCCGCGGATAATGACTCGACAGAGTCCCAGTTAATAAACAGTCGGTAATGAATCCGAAAAAAAATAGTTATTTTACTTTTATTTCACGTTTACTTAGTTCCATTTACATTTATTTCATGAATAAATGAAAAAAAAATTGAATAAATTGCGCAGAATTTCTAAGGGGATTGGATAAAACTGGAAACTGTTTAGGTTACGGAACACCATATTCAACAACTCGAATTCAACTTCCAAAAATAAATTTAATTTTGTAGAAGATTGCATTATGAATCTACTTTTTTGGCTAGAATGACTGGACTATTTTGTCTGAAAGACGTCTGATGTGTATATGACTGTGAAATACATACACGTTAGTTTCTTAATACAGGATTCAGAGATGCTACAGAGATAATACAGAAGCAGAGATATATACAGTTCCTGTATCGTATTTATTATTTTTTATTCGATATATTTATATATCCTTCCCAGAGCACTATGTACAAGTATACTCGTGTATAGGATTACGAGAAACGTATAATATATATATATATAAACGTATATATAAACGTATATATATATATATATATATATATATATGGATCTATGCGTGTTGAATGATGCTGTACACGGATACGTATACAAAGTTCGTTACAAGGAGCGTGTCGTCTTGTACAACACCCCCCGGCTGTGTGGGCAATCTCTGATGAGACGTGTCACCG
>OY751314.1:31424754-31791135 GCA_963564615.1 Rhorus exstirpatorius | reverse complement strand
AAGAAGAAAGAGGTACTCTGCATCGTATATTTCGCGAATTGACATGCCTCGATGTGCTTTATAGCTGCTAACAAAAGGTCGCACGTTTACGTATCACACGTATGAGGCATTTTGTGAACGCAGAATTCCAATCTGCCTAACTTGAGTGAATTGCACAATGTGAAAATACGTTTTGATAAAAAAACGTACTCGAATCAAAATCGAACGAGTTTATAGAGTATGTAAGACATCAAATGTAAGAAGTGGAACTTACGAGATGTATACCTGAAAACTTGAATAGTATTTGATACTTGATACTTGACGTATTTCAAGTACTTGATAACTCAAGTACTTCAAGTATTTACGGTAGTTGGTACTTGAAATACACGAGTACTTCAAATATTTAGTACTTCAAGTATTTACGGTAGTTGGTATTTGAAATACACGAGTACTTCAAGTACTTGCAGTAATTTGCACTTTGTACTTGAAGTACAAACATACTTTGCCCAGCTCTGCCGCGTATATAGATATTTTGTGACATCAGTCGTTTCAAAATTACCGTAGTTTGTTTATGAAAGAATTTTTTTTTTGCCGATTAAACAATGAGCTGCAATTTTCAAACGATCAACCCCACGAAATTTTTTTTGAGTAACAAAATAAGACTTCATGCGGTAAAATGGGTGAAAAAAAAGGATTATTCTTTGAATAATCTTTTACGAAAATCTACCATCATACAGATTTGCATTCGTCAGTTTTGTAGATTCATCGTTGTTAATATTTTTCTCATTTAAGAATACATATAATATACAAATCAATCTTCATTACTGTTCATTAGTCGACTAAACTTTGTGAAAATTTAGCACTCTCATTTGACTATACAATGTGGAGCACAGCAGCTACACCTTAAACGGTTTAAGGACCGTTGAGTTGGCCTAAAGAAAAGAGAGACTTCATAAATTTCGATCGATTGTCATGAAATAAAATGACGTAACACATCAACGATCTGATTATGACTGAGAGATAACGAATCTTCGGCCGAAATCGCGATCAAAGACTCCTAGCTCATGAGCTCGTGTCTTTCTTTTTTTTCGGATGAAATCGCCAAAGATTCTACGCTATCGCGGAGCTGCACGGCTAAAAGTTTGATTGTATCTCACTGGCTGATATATCACGGGGTGTATACACATAATATCTCCGTCGCCACTGTGCGCTGATACAGGTCGCGGATTTTTTTTCACGGATTAGCTTTTATCTTATTACAATATATTAAATATTAAAGGAGTCGATCGATAAGAGAGACGTTTCAGCGGCATATTATGTGCGATATGGTTGATCCTGACGTTATACGATGAAATATTTTTATAGCCGCCTCTTCGTCGATATACTTTGGAGACAAAAAATAATATCGTTACCAACGAGAAGAATATTGTTAGATCGATAAATATTTCTGCAGTTTTGAGAGTTATAACGCACGAAGGAATAGCTCTTCGAATGATTGAGCTTGATGTAAAAAAGAAAAAAAAAAAACAAAAACAAAAACAAAAACCCATGCTACAATTAAAAATAACGGTAGTGGTAAGGAAGCTTTTTAACCCTGAAAAGAAAAAGTCTTTTTTCGAAATTTGTTTTTAAAAAAATTATATTCAGTTAAGCTTTCCCTGCCATTCTGCGTAAAAAATATGAAAAATTCTACAAACTAGAGGGAGCTAATTGACAAAAAAAAAGGTCCAAAGAACAGATCCTTTGAACAAGGTAGGCATTTTTTTTTCTCATTATTGGCAGTGAGATGAGGCTATCCGTGTATAGCCGCACCTATATATGCTATCCAGCTAGAGATTCTCGAGACTCGGGTGTCCACCTACGTACCTCATCACTATACTCTCGTCACATATACTTTTATCGATTCTTCTTACCTGTTTTTTTTTTTTTTTTAATTATTTTTTCACGTATCTTCTTTCCTACTTCGATACATCTTTTTACCGATCCGCATACACAGTTTCGAGTATCATTGCTATGTATAAATATATACATAGGTATATATGTACACAATGATCTCTTCAGAGCAGCTCGTGGTTTTGTGGCGATCTCTCGCGCGTCTCTCCCTCTCTTTCTTTCACTCTCGATCAACCGCGAGAATTCGCGTATGCTCCTCACTTAATAAATAATACAACGTATCGTTTTTTAAATGCACACATGGTATAGGAATACGTCGTACATACATATGCCATGCGGTATTATAGAGGGAGCTGGGAGACACTCGAGCGTGTTGAATATTTTATTTATACGCTCGGCCAAGATTAATGGTTGCTGCACCTGAGCTCTGAACGTCCGTACGCGTTGATCTTAAGAAAGAAATGAGAATTAAAAGCATAGCCAAGTGCGTATGCGTGCATATGTGTACAGGGTGGCCCAAAATTAGATGCGGAAAATGATAGGGCTAATAAAGGGCGTCGAGCTGAGTAAATTGATCCCAATAACATGTGGTCTGCGAAGTCGCGTTCGCGAGATACGGCCGATTAAAAAATCCCGCTAACCACCGGCATGTAGGCAACCGAGTACACAGGAATCATCGGTTCTGAGTCTTGTTGACAAGCTGTGTTTGGCGAAAATTCAATGCCAAGAGTGTTTTCGTTTGAAATTCGTAAATTTGAAGTTGTATGTTCCGCATCAGCGTACGCGCGCGCTTGTCAACAAGACTCAGAACCGATGATTCCTGTGTACTCGGTTGCCTAAATGCCGGCGGTTAGCGGGATTTTTTAATCGGCCGTATCTCGCGAACGCGACTTCGCAGACCACATGTTATTGGGATCAATTTACTCAGCTCGACGCCCTTTATTAGCCCTATCATTTTCCGCATCTAATTTTGGGCCACCCTGTATATTCTACAGTATAATACAGACGATCTTATGGCACATGTGTATATGAGATATAACGCGGTATGTGACACGACGCAGGTATGTACTTTTGACTAATTGTTCGTGCACTCGTAAAATATTAGACGGCCAGACCCCGTAACGGTGAAAGTGCACATATATGTGATACGAGCAGTCCAGTCATTTTAGCCAAAAAAGTAGGTTCATAATGCAATCTTCTACGGAATTGATTTTGATTTTGCTCGTGAACCGTGCGTCATAGGACAAAAATAGTATGGACTTTTTTTTGTAGATGATGATATTCTCTACAACTTTTATTGGAAACTTTTTCCTGTATAGTGCATGGTTTTTGATTTATAGCGCAAAAAATTTTTCCAAACATCACCATTCTTACTGTTACATCAATCATTAACTATAGCAATAACCACGTTTAGAAAAGTTTGCTGCGCTATAAATAAAAAACTATGCACTATAGAGGAAAAAGTTTTCAATAAAAGTTGGAGAGAATTTCATTATCTACAAAAAAGTTTTCAACTATTATTGTCGTACAATGCACGGTTCACAAGATATTTGATAAAACGTGTTTTCCAAGATAGCGGTTATTGAGGCTTGAGCTCCCTCGTCCCGCCAACTTGAATTCACACTTAGGGTTGAAAAAAGGTTCCCTTGAACTTTTTCCAAAAGCAAAATCAATTCTATAGAAGATTGCAGAAAAAATGGCTAGAATGAATGGACTATTATGTTGCAAGTATAATAACGCGTTCATAATTTATTGAAACATTCCATAATGCAATCAATGCTTTCTCCAACACGTTCGAATAACGACGAGGGAAAGAAACGAGCCCGAGTACTGTCATAAAAATTATTTTTACCGAATAAACGAAGAAACCGGTTCGGAGATTGCTTTTATTACTTTCCGGCCCAAAATTTTTCGATTTTTTTGTTTCTTATTCATTTTTATTTTGGGCTGTAAATAAATGGATTCCGTTTACCGATGGATAGCATACAGTTATATGCTAATTAGAAAGCAGAGGAAAGGATTTAAAAAAATATGTTGATCTCTGACTATGGCAAAGTTGAAGTTTATTTCAAATATTAAATTTAAGTTTATTATAATATTATTATTATTATATTAATTAACATTTGTGCGTTCCAACGCATTTCCTTGCGAGTTTCTACGTATTAACCCTTCCCATTTGATCCTTCCTATCACTCCCAGCCCGCACTTCGCTAAGCTAACTTAACTTTCGTAGCATCCGCAGCTGCTTTTTAGCTACACTGTATCGTATTCGCCGTGGGCTTGGGGAAAATGCGGAAAACCCATACCGATACAGACGGCCTTGATTTTACTGAGTTCCCGATATGTTATCATCAGAAACTCACTAAAACTGCCTGCCGCTCGGTAGTCAGCGCGCCAAGCCAGTGCATGGCTAAGCGTTCACCCATCCAAGTAGTGGCCTCGGCCATTGCTGGCTTAACTTGGGAGATCGCCAATATTATATTGTAATAATATTAAATTAAAGGTCTAAATGAAAGTTTATTTCAAATCCAGTTAACCCAAATAAAAAAAAAATACCCGAAAATGTCTTCGACATGTGTGTAACTTTTGGAACATATATTGATCAAAAATATATTTCTCGTATACTCTGAATGCGTATTAAATGTATATATATTTTTGAATGTACTTTATACATGTAGCATTCCAAACAAAATATGTCTACTTCATTTCCATATTTTTTTTCCCCTCATAAAATTCATTTTACATGAACATAAATCTAATTAATTTGCGCATTTAAATATATTCTGGAAATATAAATTTCATGTCTTGCCTTCGAATGGAAATTTAAGAAGTTTTCCGGGGCAAAATTCATCGAGATCTATGAAGTGTAGGCGAATGCGATAACTAAAATATGTGACTTATCGAATTATAAATAAAATATGATAGCGGGCGAGAGAGTCGAGGCGAGAGTTCATGGAACTTGGACTGAGAGACTATTTGGCATATAATACGGGCATCAACGTGTACAATTCTATGGCTGTGACTCCGGATTAATAGAGTTACGTAATTCGATATAACGAGAGTCTTTCCAGCTCATCTCATCCTTTCATCGGGCGTTAGCTCGTATTCGAGGGCTCGGGATCAACGTTTTTTTTTCTCAGCTATCCATAATCTCTCTCTCTCTCTCTCTCTCTCTCTCTCTCTCTCTCTCTCTCTCTCTCTCTCTCTCTCTCTCATTTTTGCCAGATTATATTTATATTTTTTTTTTTCGCCGCTCGAATCATGAATATACTAAGTATAAGTTTTAAGTACGAGACTTGTACTTAAAAGGTATGTATAGTCCGTATAAACGAAGTGAAATGGACTCGGGACATGTGTGAGCGTTATACACGGATCTTGATGTGTTGAGTACATATAGCAACGACGATAGATCGTCACTGTGAATTCACGTGGCAAAAGTCGATAATAAAATACAAGTGTTTGCCAGGTGGAATTTTAAAGAGGTGCTGCCATTGTGACGCCTTTCCCACTCCTGGCTCTTCGCCACCCAATCATGAGACATTTTGATTCGACTGTGTGTAATCTAAACCTCATATTTCCCGTACTTGAAACGTGCCTTGTGACACGAGTGAACAAAATATCGAGTCTCTCTAATGCTCTCTCTCTCTCTCTCTCTCTCCCTTTCTCGATGTCATCTTACAGTATGATGATTGATAAAATAAAACATCGAAAATCGACGAGATTGTATGACAAGATCAATCCAATTTTTTGACATGGCTGACGAAGATTAACCTAATATATACGTGTAATGGGGACTGGTTCGGATAAAATCGGTCAAAATTATCGGGGGAAGCGGCAGTTTAACGAATCACGAGGGGATCGGTATCAGAGATTTTCGGGAGGGTTATACAGAGTGTATATTATCTACTTTGTTTTTTTTTATTAAGGCTCAAGCTTGCACGATCTATGAATCGCCTGCCTTTAAGCAATTTTACAAACTTAATCCGTAAGCAATACACGACTTTTCTATATACATTTCTCAATCTTATAGACGTTTCCAATCGTTATAACTTTACATGCATCATACGGCTTAACTCTACACCCTACAACTTTGCAAAAACGTCGAACCACAAAGTTCGATTAAGCGTGTAAAGATCTTCTAGACGAAGATTCGCGTGAATGGATAAAAAATAATCGAGCAACGTGCGAGTATCAATTTTAGAGATGTTAAAGTATATATTTCGAGCAAAGACGAGTCTCCCAAAGGATTCATGTGTCCTTCTCGGCAGATTGTGTCGGTGCGAGGGATGAAAAAAAATTTAATAAAAAACATGAAAATCAGCCGATTTCAATGCAGCGAGGGATCCTCAGATCGTTAGCTATTTCGTCAATTAAACGAATAACCGCTATAACACCCCTGCATTTCTCGTAAAGCATGTACATTGCATATATATATATATATATGTATGTATAATGTATATGTGCATATAATTTCTGGGCTCTGGAATCGAAATCGAATGGCAACACGGGAAGAAAAAGATACACGCGAAGGTACAGCAGGGAGAGGAAGATTAAAGTGAGAGGGAAATAAGAGAGAGATGAAAGACATATAAATATGCGAAAGTGATAGAGGAGAGATAGATAGAACTGACAAGAGAAGCCGAGCCCACCCTATTTTTACAGCACAGATATTTATCTGGCTAATGGCGGACGGCAATCGGCCGTAAACAATGGCTATCCTCCACGATTCTTCCTGAGGTCCGCAAGCTTCGATGTACTTTCTCTCTCTCTCGCTCTCTCATACATTTTCGTTTTTTTCATGATGCGTTCCTCGCGGACTAATGTTTTACCGATCGAACGTCCAACCAGCTGAATAATATATATATATCGTATCCATGTTGCGAGCTCTCTTTCTATCTCTCATTCTGCGTTACGATTTATCGATGCTCTCTGATATATCGCGATACGCACGGGGCTTAACTGACATATATATGTATATAAGAGTACATGGACAGAAAATATATTGCTCGTCCATGAATGTATGCGCACATCCGTTTTTCATAGTTCCCTTGCGTTGAGATTGCAGGAAGGGAATCCGCGATAATCCGACACGCACATACTCGGCGAAACTATAGCACGAAATTCTCTATCTTTCTTTTTTTTTCTTTTATCATACCTTGCTCTGTTTTAATGCGATTTCGTGAAGTCACGAAGACGATAATCCAGAAAAAAAGGACTTTATTTGATTCTCAAAATTCATCCGTCAATTAAAAGTCGTGAAAAATTAAATTAAATTATTTAAGAAAAAAAAAAGTTGACGCTTATTCCCGTGATTGATTTTTGCGTCCCAATATATTCTCGGGGCGGCCATTGTGACCTTTGAAGAGCATCATAATTGTTTTCTATTCAAAGCGTATAACGAATCTGTGAATATTTTTTGAATCTTTCGGGTCGAAGAGAAAGTTACACGGAATTTAAGATAATTGCGATGAATCGATCATTGCCCCATGCACACTTTATTCGATAAAATTATAATTACTTGCAATCAAGATATATTAAATTTTTCTTTATTCATGCAAGGGATCGAAGTGTCAAAAGCTTTACTTTTTTTTATGTCTATCCGCATGAGTTGCATGTACACGCAATCGTCCATATTAACCGGAAGTCAAGGCGAGACTCGACGCGTGCGTCTCCCACTTTGGACGAACTCTGTCTCTTCGATGTTCAGTGGTTGTCAACTTTTTTTTTATGAACAATGATTAAAAAAGAAAATCATTGCACGGGAGAAATGCTCTTTTTTTTTCAGGGAGGGCAGAGTCAATGATCGATCATCCTCGAAACTGCCAAACGATCATGAAATATTTCATAATTCAGGAATTATCGACTGAATTATACAATATGAGAAATAATTGATTTGTTCGATTCAAAATAAAAATTAATCGTAATCAAGTAAAATGTACTCGATTCTAAACAAGCTCATCTCGTCATCGTGATTTTTTCATCATCGAAATTTTATAAAATTCTTAAGCTTTGCGCAATTTGCAATCGTTCGATTGTATATTGTATAGCACAGGCGACTTTTTGGTAAATTTATCGTTCACCTGTTCCCGTCGAGAATATTCAATTTACCGGTGCGCTAAACAGTCTGCGTTCACGGCGCAAAAGCGGGACGAGTGTATAAATATAAAATATCGAATTGTGGGAAGACACGACGAAGAATTTGGCTTAGGCTCATATCGTGTGTGTGTGTGTATGTGTGTGTGTGTGTTTTACCAACGACCGTTTTGGAACGAAGCCACGAGAGTGACTAGAAGTGCCACGAGTCCACGAGTATAATTTCAATGTCGCGAGCTTTGTATTATTAAAACCGTGGCGCCGCGAATGACCGTTGCACTTTTAGTGCCTATATTTAGATGAACGAGAAAATATATATTCTCGTAAAATATACACGAAAAATCCATACATTATATGAAAGCTCTAAAAAAAAAAAAAATTTGTAAAATACAAATCGATTTTTCTTTAGGTTTGTCCTGAGATTATTAAATTGAAATAATTATTTTTCTTTTTCGTGAAGAAATATAATTATATATTTCGAGTTTTCGATGCCAATTGTGTTTAGAATGTGCCAAAACATCGAGAAAATATGTTTAGAAAAAAATTTTAATTGCAACGTCTCTTGAACCGCTTGAGCTACCGCGCCGAAACTTTGCGCACTACTGAAACGTAGAACTTCTCTTGCTTGCTGAAATTTTGAAATTTAAGAATATCAACTCATCACGCGCCAAAAATTTACACATACGCTAGGAGACAGGACATTAAATTTCCCAAGAAAAAATCGAATTTGGAAAAAAAGCGTGCAAATTGGAAACTTGCACATTGCTTGGCTCATTAAAAAGCTTTCTCCATGAGGAAGTAAAAATTACGAAAGCCATTTTCACGTTTACGTAACTACGAAAACCAATCGCCTCGTGTAGAGGTAACTTTGTAATGAGAAAGCAATGTTCAAGTCTCCAATTAGTAAGCTTGTTTTTTCAAACCGAGAAAAAAGAAAAAAGAAAAAAGAAAAGTCTAAATTCTGACGAATTACTTTTTTGTGGATATTTCTGCGTGAATCTACTTGAGTTTTTTTTTTCGAACGAACTCTTTTCTATTCCACATTTCAACTTTCCAAGCTCCCGCAGCCCTTCGTCACATCTTGACGGTGTAAATTCGCCTGGGGTACGGGAAAGCTGTGGAAAACCCGTACCGATAAAGTCGCTGCCTACAAAGTGCCCGTGACAGTTAATGAGCAGTAAACTCGAGCGCGATCACCAGGGGGGGGGGGGGGGGGGGGCTCAGAAAAGTGAACTTCTGGGCAGATAATTTTTATTGGCCCATTATCGTTACTAGGCTTATAATATGAGCTCTGTACACACAGTTTGCCCCATATTGTATATATGTATATCTTTTTTGAGGCTATTTGAATTATCGAATGAGCCTTGTACCTTTAGTCATTAAAAAAATAATAATAATTATTACAATATCTCATTGAAATCATGCTCGACACTCTCGACAGTGAAATTACTTGAAAAAAAAATTTTTTACGAATAGCACGTAAAATCTACGTGTCGTTAACGATCGTAAAAATTGAAATCAGATCTGCTCTTCGTTGAAAAAACAAAAAAAAAAAATCACCACAGTCAATTTCAGTGTTGCAGTAGCGAGAATGAGGAAAAAAAAAATTAATTTCAATGTTCATTCAAACGCGTTAATTTGTCTATAAGTTGAATGCGATGCTGGAACCATTTATCGTACGACGATGTCCCCCGCATCGGGTTAATTGCACCCGTTTTTACGAGAGAGAGCGTATATAACATACATGATATTTATATATACATATACATAGGAGAGCAAGATTCCAAGGGGGGTGAGTGGCTCGTGGCAAATTCCACACGTCGCTTTTCTCGTTATCCTGAAATAGAACAGAGGCGCGAGAAGATGGAGGCAAGAGAGAGACGGAGAAAGATAGAAATAGAGAGAAAAAGATGAGAGATAGGGAGAGAGAGCTGCTGTGCGTTTCGCGAAGATTGCTTCTCCACTCGTGAATCTATATATAGCTATGTATATATGTATAATACATATAATTGGTCCATTTTATTCCAAATCGATCAGCGCTCCGATGCTAATTATTTTTCAATCGATTCAAAATTCGACTTCCTCATATATGAACAAAAAAACGTACCGAGATTTTGACGCCAGATTGATCAAATTGTTGCAAAAAGTTGGACCCTACAAAAAAATTGTTCCAAAAAGTTAGACCCTGGGTCTAACGGCCCAGTTACTGAACCTTTAAGACAGAATCTAGGTTATTTGATTTTTTTTATCACATGCGGTTATGGTATTCCAAAATGTTTGTTGATTTTCTATAATATGAACAATTCTGAAGACGAGGATATTTTCTTTCGGTAGAAAAATATAATAGAATAAGCGTAAATAATCATATTAAAAATACAATTTTTGTGTCCCAGTTAATGGCCCCGAAAATTTTGAATGACCCAGATAATGACAACACCGAGACCCGATTAATGAACATTGCGAAATGAATCAAAAAATTTCTCAGAAAATAATCGTTTAATTTTGTTTTATCATATAAAATGTTGCCAAGATAGTTGATCACGGAAATAATTTATATTTATTCAATAAATGGGTAAATATAGAAAAAAAATTAATTCATTGCGGAGCATACTGAATTTATGAGTAAAGTGAAAAATTGACAGGTTTATGAAATGTCGTTCATCAATTCGGACACGCCTCGAATTCAATGTCCGAGTTACTTTTTATTTTCTAGATAAAAAAATAACTCGTTGATCATTTTTAACGAGCTTGATACAAAATTTGGTAATTTCTGCAGAATAAACAATACTTTCTGAGCAATTTTCTAGTTACATGACAAAGATAATCAGAGAAAAACAATGTCGAATTGCTCTATAATTGGGAAGCGTTCATTATTTGAGCCGTTCACCTTATTAATGGAAAAAAAAAACCGTCCTGACAATATTCGAACTGTTATAACGTGAGAAAGAGATAATTGGGCAAAATTTTGCGCGCAATTAGCGATAATTTTCATAAAAATATATTTGTGGAATTCCAAAAGTATATTTGGCCGAAAAAAATTATACTACTATATTGGCTAAAAATATTATTTTATTCATGTGTATAATGAGGTGGTCATTAATTTTTAACGGATACGTGCCACCCCTTGAACCGATAGATAATGATGAGAAAGCAATGTATAAATTATTTCAGATTTTTAGATTGATTGGAAAGGGTGCCGATATCGATTTAAAATTGGAAAAAAGGTTTTTACTGGAGAAAAAAATTTGTCAATTTTCGATTTAAAAAAAAGAACTACTTTTGAATCAATTCGATCGGGTTCGAAAAAAGTAGTTCTCTTCCAAAAAATTCTATGAAATTTATTCTGGAAAAAATATTCTCCATTTTCGAGTAAAAAAAATGAAAACTATTTTTTTATGACCAAAATCAAATTAATTCGAAATGAATTTAATTTTCGAGTTAAAAAAAATATCTTTTTCTGACCAAATTAAATTGATTCAAGAACAGTTTTCTTTTTTTACTCGAAAGTTGATAAATTTTTAGTTCCAGTACAACTTTTGTTTTCCACTTTTAAATCGATTTTGGCACCCTTTCCAATCAAGCTAAAAATCTTAAATAATTCAGACATTGTTTTCTCATCATTATCTATCGATTCCAAGGGTGGCATGTATATATTAAAAATTAACGACCATCCTCTAGTGTATAATTAAGAAATGAAAAAAAGTCTGTACGAAAAAACCGAAAATTGAAAACAAACAAAAAAAAAAAAAAACGCTTGCTCACGAGGCGATGAGCCATGTCGCGGTCGTCGAAAATGATGAGCAAAGCTTTTATTAATTGCTTCACCAAGTGAGCAACGTGTGCTCAATTAAAATTAAAAAAAAAAAAAAAAATGTGTCTTTCGCTTAACGGGGTTACGATTTTTCAAAGTTTCCAGGGCAATTAAATTTAAACAGTCGACGCGTCGCGATTATGCATCGTACGAAATTATTTAACTACATAATTAATCGTCTCGAAATATTTTTTCACCTGTATATGAAAAAATTGTTTGTCAAGTTCTCGGAATAATTTTTATTTCTCCATGTCAAATAATCAAAATTGATTTTTCGAATTTTATGCTATTTATAATAATAAAAAATAAAAAAAATACTGTCGAATGATTTTTTGGATATTTATATGCTGTTCAATTTTGAGAAGTTCGAAGATCAAACGACTTAAGCCTAAAACGAGATAGGCCGAAAGATTTTTGCTCCGAAAAATGTCGACGTGGAAAATTTTGTAAAAGCGAGAATTTGAAGAAGGAAAAAAAAAAAATGAGTGCTCGAGGTCTGTCTCGATTTCATACGTAAGCGATATATTGACATGATTAGGCTCAGTTTGGCGCGGTTGAACCGTATAATTATCAAATCGTCGAGTATTTACACGTGCGTCTACGTCTCACTCAGTTCGCTTCGAATGAGGTTTCTTATTTTATTTTATTTTATTTTTTCGTTCCAAATGACTCTCCGTCTCGTTCTACCTTGATCAAAGGCTGTCCCCGTAGCAGCTATTACGTGCATAGGTAATAATGTTCGATAAAAGTTTGGCCGATTCTCGCTGTCGTTAAACAAAAAAACAAAAAAAGAAAAAAAAAAAAAAAAAAAAAAGAAGAGCTGCTAAGCTCTTGATGCCGAATGAGTGTTTAATTTAGTGTGTACATATATATACATGTATAAAAATGTGTATATATGCGTATAGAGGATTGTGCAAGTGGCGATCGAAACTTCTACGGGGCCACGTCTGCTGAGCTGTGCCGAGCATCAGAAAGGATCGGCTCGTAGCAGCTGGTCAAACAACTCGGAAGCCTGTTCAGGGATCTTCGTGGGCTTTGCTGGTTTCTCAACGGTGTGCTAACATATTGTCGCAGGTATATAGATATATATATATATACATACACACAAGGATCCCTTCAATTTTTATAAATATTCACGCGCATGTCCGAAATATACAAGCCTTAATGCAACGAGGACGCGGTATCTCATAACGATTTTGCAAAGTAATTAAATAAAATACCTGAAATACTGACGAATTTTTATGAATTTATAGAGAAAAAAAAAACACCTATAATAAATTGTTGCGTAATTAAAAAATATATTTATATATTATCCGCATTGCGAATGATGAGAAATATATTTTTTATACGATTTCGATCATTTCAATTTTAGAAATTCCAATGAGACTGCGCAATCGCAATGGGAAAGAAATTATTTCCACAAAAATATATATCCGATTTCTCTTTTATCCCTCTTGCACATCATACGTAGTACTTTCTAAAACTTTTCGTGAGTCTTCGGTCGTTCACTAATCAGAAGACCGTGCATTTTCGAGCTCAGTGCGAGAGTACATTGTATTTGAAGCTCCACGACGATTTTCAATACGATACGATCGATACCGAAGAATTTCCATGTACGATTGAATAGCAATATTTATCAAACAATGTTACATCTGATTAATATAATTCATTTTTGAAATTACAAAAGTGCCATTTCGACTCGTCGATTCTTCAAACATCGACCATTCATGTGCTCTCAGAGACGATTGCGTGAACAGTCTACGGTCAATATGCCAAGCCAGAAAATGGTAATTAAAGGTAATAAGCCATGATACATATAAGAGCCGAATGTAACGTCTTAACGATTTTCAAAGCAAAACTACAGATACGATCGATAACAACGAATTTGAACACAATAAAAAAGAAAGATGTTCTAACAATTTTTAGGTAATAAAAAAAAAATGCCATCTACTTGACGAAATTGAGAAAAAAAAAACCTATCAACATTCTTTATGATTCCTGTCGTTTCAATTTTTTGAAATTGTCAACACACTTATCAGCCATTTGAGAAATTCCATTTTGACTTGTGTGTATCTTAAAAATGAAAAAAAAAAAAGAAAATAATAAAATATAATTCGTCGTCAACTTTTGCAAATATCATCACTCCGTGCTCGCTGAGACTCTGCATGAACGATGTATAATGAAAATATATACTAAGCCTCGAGGAGATGAAAGGTAAAAGCTGATTTAAGGGATTCGTCGAGGAGAATATTTATTTATAACATATATCCTGTATATACCTACGCAGCCGCCTACCATCGCGTGTGCAGTCCGTTAACATCGCGAATGTCCCGGTGTACAAGACTCTCAGGAGTTTCATCTCGCTGTACACATTGTACATAGTAATACCGTGTGTGTGCACACACAGCAGCTCGTATATATACGAAAAAAAAGATGCTCGATCGCACGCGAAGTTTGAGAAATATTAATTAGTCTCTGTCGGACTATCGGCATGCGCACCCCGGACATATCTTCGGCGCGCGGTAACGAGAATACACGCGTGGGTCTTTTTTTCTGTATTTTTATTTTTTAAATTGATCAACGACGTGTTTTATGACTGAGAGAGCCCCGTTGTCCAGATCCGTAACGTCCCACACATATTTTTCGACAAGGGCAATTTCGTTTGATTGAATCAAAAATTCGATTAAAAAAAATTGCAAAGTAC
Organism: Rhorus exstirpatorius; assembly: GCA_963564615.1. Classification (NCBI taxonomy): domain Eukaryota; kingdom Metazoa; phylum Arthropoda; class Insecta; order Hymenoptera; family Ichneumonidae; genus Rhorus; species Rhorus exstirpatorius. The sequence continues at coordinate 31,776,655 of OY751314.1, read as the reverse complement.
AAAAATTACCGCTACGCCTGTCGATCGGTAATTAAAAAGATAGTCCAGTAATTCTAGCATTGTAGCATTTTGGTTTAGGAAAAGGTTCAGGGGTGTCTCCTGAGTGTAAATTTGGCGGGAATTGAACTTGAGCCGCTATCTTGGAAAACTCGTTTTATCAAATATCTCGTGAACCGTGCATCGTACGATAAAAATAATAGAAACCTGTTTTGCGGATAGTCAAATACTCTACAACTTTTATTGAAAGCTATTTCCTGTATAGGGCATGGTTTTTGATTTACAGCGTGGCAAACTTTTCCAAAACGGTTGATGTAACAGTAAAAATGGTGATGTTTGGAAAAGTTTGACGCGCTATAAATAAAAAACCATGCACTACACAGGAAAAAGTTTTAAATAAAAGTTGTAGAGAATTTTATTATCTACAAAAAAGATTTGTACTATTTTTGTCGTACAATGCATGGTTTACGAGACAATTGATAAAAAGTGTTTTCCAAAAAGGCTGCTGAAGCTCGACCTCCCGCGTCTCGCCAACTTGAATTTACGCTCATAGAGGACACCCCTGAACCTTTCCCAAAAACAAAATCAATTCTGTAGAATATTGCATTATATGAACCTACTTTTTTGGGCTAGAATGGCTGGACTATGGGTTGTCGATTTGAACAGTAAACCGCTCTTGTGTCAGTTATTTTTTTGTCCTCGCTGATTTCAAATTAATCGAAAATCAATGAATCGTTCTGAATTAATTTTTCTTTTTTTGATCCTCGATGGGAACGATGACCATTGTTGACAGGGTGGGGGGGTGAAACTATTTTTCGAGCGGTTTTCATGAAGCAGTCATGGCCGGGTTGTCTCGGAGGGTGCGTTTCTTGTCGGGGTGTGGGCCACGATAGGGGCTGCATCGCGCGGGGGTTGCTCGGCTAATGCCATCCTATCACACCATGTGGCGTGACGCTTCGGCACTACCACCATCACAATTTTTATATTCCAATAACTATATTCCGTCGGAAATAAACGATCCAAGGGATTATTCACAATGCAAAAAAAAAATGAAGCTATTGGAGCAGGAGAAAGAAAAGAAAAAGTCTTCAAGATTACATATGGCCCGCCAGTTTCTTGAATCTTAGATGTGCGATCCATCAACTTCTATCGCGATCGCGCTTACTGCCACGGCATTCTAGTTCATCGGTGTAGTTTATATATGGGAATGAGATCGGACTCTCGTAGGGATTTTTTCGGGTCTGGTCGTAAAATGCGTGGATGCATATTGTCAACCGTAGGATCTTTCTCTATACGGGATCCGGGGTCTTTAATTTAGGGAAAAATTTGACGGTAAAAATAGAAATCGGAATACTGTCACACGAATAATTCGTTGACGCATATACCGAATATCGATTCAGTCCAAATGGGAAGGTCACTTTACTCTTGCTGACTGCCTCGAAACGTACTGGGAACAGAGGCCAAAGGAGTTAGCGATGGGTAGTATATGCGAACGATAAAGATGTGACACACATGAGAGGAGAATCTTTCTCTCGCGTCGAGACGAACGACGAACACGAGAGTAAAGTTCTCAAGCTATTACGGATGGACATTCGAAGTTTTCACGAGACAGCTATGTGTTATAGCGAAGCATATCAGTTTTAAATCATGCGGACCTCGATGCGAACTCAAAACGAGACGCGCTCCAAGAGGAGAAAGTCTCGATATCGCGACGTTGAAAGCCCGACTTCGTCTCGAGGTCGTGTCGCTTGAGAGTCGATGCAGCACGCGATCGTGCTCTCGCGTCTGCTTGTCGTCTCGTTCGATGTCTGCCATGCGCTCATGCTACAACGATTTTTGACGAATCTCGCGGACACTTTGAAACATCGAAGAGTCATCGTTCAATGAATTCTTTACATGCGTTTTTTTTTTTTTTTTTTCGATCGAGCCTCCGTTCGATTGGATTGAAAATTCAAACTCCCCTCTGGGACGCGACTATGTTGGGCCTGATGTCAGCTGCTTGGGGACGATTTTTGGGGTATTTTTTTGGGGTAGACGATTTTGGGGGTATTTGCAAAATTTGCTGAACGAATTGACAGCAGTAAAGAGTTGATTTGTATTGCAGCATGCGTTCTTAATCTAGGAAAATTATTAATAACGGATGGATTTGCAAAACCATCGACCGATAAATGCAAATTTCCATATCGATACGTTTCCTTCGAGATTTTTTAATGAATAATCCTTATTTTTTTTTTTTTACCGATTTTAATGCATCACGACTTTTGTTTCGTTCCTCGAAAAAATACTCTTAATCGCGTTTACAAAATTACAGCAGTTTCTTTACGAAAGAATTTTTTTGCCGGTGTGAACGATATGGGCTGCAATTGTCAAACGATCGAACCCCGCAAAAAATCTACTCGGTGAATTTGTAGAGTACTTTTTGAGGAACGAAATAGGCCTTGATGCATCAAAATCGGTAAAAAAGAAAGTAAGGATTTTATTCTTTGAAAAATCTCGATGAAAATGTACCATTATGGAAATTTGGATTTGTCAGTTGATGGTTTTGCCGAACAATCTTTCACTGCTGTTACAATTAGTGCACTAAGCTCTGCCGAAACCATTTTGTGAAATTTTAGCGATTATTTGATCAGCGCGGAGCGCCGAAGTCACCTCAAATACTTGGCTCTATATGATTGATCAAATACGTTCTTACGATACTTTGCCGATATAAGAAGAAAAAAAGTAATCTAGATTAAAGGTTTTATAAAAAAAAAAAAAAATCGAATGATTCTAATGACTTTTCATCGAAATTACGGAAACTCCTGACGTTTCTGGACTCCCTGCAGGCTCGCAAAATAATTTCATATCATAAAGTTTGCGAACTTTATAGTTCGAGGGTGCCACTTTTCACTTTAGGGCGTGTGTTGGTCAGTGTTTAACAGTTGGATCATGCATTAGGAACGTGTTTCCTTGTCGTATTTCACGCTGTAACGTCTGGACTTACCTAAATATGTGTGTGCGTGTGCGTGTGTCTGCGTGTATATATACATCTATCAATACGCATATGACACAGACGATATAGTAACAGTTGTACAATAGAAGTTGGAGGTACAACACCCTCGAAGGGGTGCGGCTCAATCAATTACTACCTACGGTGTGGTTAGCAGCAGGGCGCGGTCGTGGAGCGCGCGTGTGCTCTTTCCTTCTATATGGCTTTGCACGATTTTATCCGCGTCCGTGTCGTAGCCGTTGTCCATAGCCACGACACAGAGGAACCTCTCGCATGGCAACAACCCTCTCGAGACACAACTGTACACCCATTATACTTATATATATATAAGATCAACCAGGAGAGTCCGCGAATTCCCGCGGGTGTGCGAAACGAGAACGGCGCGGAATCGTCATCGCCCTTCATATTCCCCGCAACTGACACGCTATACCACATAAGTCATATTTTGAAAAAAAAAAAATTTTTATCGCAAAAATTAAACATATCCACTTCTATGTTACGATCGAGAGTCAAGGTATATTTTGCTATTGGACAATTTAGTCCGCATGGAGCATTAATTGTGAAGGGTGGAAAGTGCACGCCTCGCCGGACAATTGACTATATTATACTCTGAAAACTCCTATTAGTAAAAAAAAAAAAAAAAAATCGTTCAAATACACAAAATAGTTTCATTATAAGATGTGGAGAATCGTAGCTTCGAGCATGATGGCCGATCACAATGAATTCCCACTTTTTTAATGGGAGAATGTTTAATCGTAATTGCGGGCCATTACCTTTTGCTGGATCATATATACTTTCATTAAAACTAAAAGATAAACGGAAATTAAATGAATAATTCGGAAAAATAAGACTTTTTAAAATGATTCGTACGGCACAACGATCAAATTTGATCGTTTTTTTTTCCCCTCGATAATATATATAAGAAAATTGAATAAAAGGAAGTGCATTATTTGTAATATGATGACGTTCGTTGCCCTGCAGCAAGACCTTCATCTACGTCTATACCGAGTAATTTATTTTCTTCACTTGATCTCTCAGGACACGGTGACTCATACACCATAATAATGTACCGATTTATCTTGAAAATATTCACACTGATATCATCGAAAAATTCAATGATTTAGCGTCAGGTGCCTGTCACGATGTATCGAGCTTCATCGGCACATAAATTAAAGCTTCAGATGAAACGAGAATTACTTACAGACTATATAATGAGTTATGCCGTGGTGTTGGATAATAGGGCGCAACGAGTCGTAATAGGACACGAGAAGATAATCTTAATGGAAGACAGATCCTCGTAATCGCCGGAACGACTTTCCGTTTTACCTTTTTTTTTCTCATATTTTCAATTTGAAAAAAAAAAAAAAAAAAACGGGAAAACTTTATCTCGCCTCTTTTTTTTTTCACGTTTCTCATCCGAGCGACACAAGCATTTTATATTTCGTTGGATCACACATATTTTCGAATTTCCGAGGAGTCTAGCTCTTTATCATTCTTTTTCTTTTTCGTCATTTCTTCTTTCTCTCTCTCTTTCTTCTCTTCGTCTTTTTTGTCGTCCTATACACACTCAAGACTCCATGGTCTCTTGGGGATATATCGCAAAGCGAGGCATCCCTCCCGAGAGCCAGAGTTTCTCGGCGATGTAACACGCTCTAAATATAAATCCAAGGGTGACACTTGTTTCGAGTAAATCAAGCGTCGTCCGAGAACCAAGAACGCACAACGACAGATCACGCAACGTATATATACATATATATATATACGCACGAGCTCCTCTCGGTGTATAGTAAGATCTGAGAGCGAGAATATAAAAGCGCGAATTTGTGTCCGCGAGAAAAGTAACGCGCTTAGAGAACACGTCTTTGAGTCTCTATGAGATTGAGCCCGGAGTACGAGAGAGAGAGAGAGAGAGAGAGAGAGAGAGAGAGAGAGAGAGAGAAAGAGAGAGAGAGAGACAGAGATAGGGAGAGAACGAGGCGGATAAAAGAGATGCGGACGAGCTTGGTTTGAGATAGAGAAAGATGAATACATTGATAGATAGCTCTTGTGGATGTGGATGCTGGAGAAACACACGTGGAATGTTAAGGTTCGAAGCGAGGACTCTCTTTCGTGTACAACTAATAATACTTGTATATACGAGGATAGAAAACGATATACATAGAGGCTATTTTATTGCTTTAAAAATATATATCTATATGCACATTCGTAAATGTAGCGGTCTTTCTCCTCTCGCCAGTTTTAGTCAGTGCAGAAGAATTTAATGATTTGCTCGCTCGATTGAACCTTGAAAGGGATAAAAGATCGAAAAAAAGTCATCAGATTCTTCGGTTGCGCCTTTGACGCGCGAGTGCAATATTACGCCATTGCGAAATGTCAAATTGCCATGCTCGGGTGAAAAAATAATATAAAAATTGAAAATAAAAAATCAATAAGTGGCGATAATTTTTGAAGGATTATTGGAGAGAGTTGGGCGCGTGACTGGAAGAACAACGAGGAAAGATCGCGAACTTTTTGATACGATCGCGAAAAACGAGTCACCGGAAATTCGGCAATGATTCATAATAAACGCTGAGTCACAAGTGGAATGTAAATGGAAAATCATTTCCACATTTGCGATTATGCAAACACAGGCAAAATATATATAAGGTACCTGCGGGTAACAAGGCCTATCGACTATAATATAAGGCCTAAGTAACACAAAAATCGTATTTAAAATGACCGCTCTTGCTCAAGGTGACACTAACAGATGACTATTGCACGAATATGTACTTAAATGATGATTATTAATTATTATTAAAACCTGTTGATTAAATTCAATATTTTTCTAGGCCTCATTACTCGCAGGTACCTTATATAATAATATATAAGTGTGTGTGTGTGTGTGACTCTTGTACTTTCGATGATATAAGAATGAACGAGTGACTAGTTTAGCTCACCGAAGCTTTCGCTTATAATATGGTTCGAGCTTCCGTGAATTTGCAAAGGCAAAAAAAAAAAAAGAGAACGGAGAAAACAAAGCGTCGAAGTTTTCGACTAAGACGCGCACTAGCTAGAAATTTCAAGTCGACAAATCGTCGCTGTTGACTCACGACGAAATGTCTGTCACTATTTTTGTCATCATGGAAAATGTATTTTCCTCATGACGTGTGCGATATTGCATTGATCTCGTATCTGGTATACACGAAAGCGAAAGAAAGAAAGAAAAAGAAGAAGAAAAAAAAATAGCATAATTTATCCACAAGAGTTATTCCGGCATTGTTGCCTTCGTAGATAGTCAGAACGTGTGATGAAATCTTCACGAAAATATATATTCACGAAGACAAAACAGATATAGACGCGTTTTCACGAGAAAATATCCGGATGCGATCGTTCTTTAAAGTCACTACATTTGAGATTAATGCATAATGCAACAGAGAGATGAGTCTCTGTTCGTCGCTTTTCCTCAGGCGATCCCCTATCATTCCGAATAATCGACGACTTTATATATATATAAAAAAAGGCGTCTCGAAGTTTCACGAAAAATGTTGAAAATTTTTTTTTCTCATCGAATTCTCGCGCAAAAGTGCCTTGCCTTGAATTCCAAATCGGATCGTCAGTATTCGATATAGACATTGCAATCTATGAAAATAATCACGAAGTAAGTATGTCAAGCTTTTTTTTTTTTTTTAAATTCCGCTCAAGTGTCAGTCATTCGTTTAGGTCAAAATTCCGAATTCAACGCACAGAGGTCGACATTGATTAATTTCCAGAATGCCATTATAGTAAATCGTAGCAAAAAAAAAAAAAAAATTATTTAAGAATCAGCCAACCAGCTTGGTGGTTTCTGATTATTCCGTCAATGATACTATAATCGCGATTGCAATGTCTTTTCCATTCAAATTGTGCTCTGCGACATTTCTGATGAAGTTGATTATAATTTCGAACGAATAAATTCGTATTTTGAAGAAAAAAAAAAATCGATGATCTGGAGTAACTATAAATTCGGTTAATTCATAATGGAACAGGGAGATGCTTCTATGGGGTTTGCTTTTCATAAATTTTTCGCAGATTCACGTACGTCATTCGAGATCGCGTACATATAATCGACGGATCCTTCTTGGCATTCTCTGCGGATATAGGCGCGTGATGACGTTAATGCGAGAGTTTCGATCATGTATGCCTTGTAGCTCTCGCATATACTCATCATGTCATGTGCTTGTAAATCCCATACTCACATATATACATTGCAGGCAATGTAGATAGGTATATTTAATTTGGTTAAATGAGACGAGTAACATTTTTATAGCGGTCGGAGTAACATGTGACGCAAAATGCACACCACGATCCGCGTTCGTGTGTCTGACGTTGATGCATAAAATCGTCATTATATGAGAAAACAGTTTGTCCCGCGGTGTGTCGCGGCCTATTCGGGCAATATAAAACTTTCGAGAGCAGAGCGCGCGAGAACGAAAAACTCGCTGCATGTGGATATCTCTCTCGAAGGCTTTACAAACTCGCGAGAATATATAGAAAACTCGAATCGCGGTTTATTCTCTCTTTCCTTCGATCTCGCGACCGCAACGACACACGAAAGAGGACCACGAGAGAGTTGCAGGCATCAGCATCAACCAGAGAGTGTGCACCCTCTCTACGCGTCTCTCGTGTCTCGCCGATTTCCATTTTTTTTTTGCTTCTCACAAGCGTGTCAAGAGCGTTACTTCTCATGCATCGTACATATGCTATGTATATACGGTGAGTCTCTCCGGGTGCCCCTTGTGTGTCTTTCAATGAATGTAATATGTGTATATCGGTTTCCTCGACGCTCGTCCGGGATGTAAGCTGGCTTTTATAACGTCAACTTTTGTACACTCGGGTGCATTGTTATACAATGGAATGCATGAACATCGGATATCTAATGCTTCGCGTGAATCGGTACAACTATAGCGTCGTGAATGGCAACTTTGACAAAGCTTTGAACATCATGATGGCCCGGCTCAACTGGGTTAAAGTCATTGTATCATTTTTCGACGAAGTAGTCCGGTAAAATGGTGTGGGGACTCATTTTTCTTCTTTAATATCAATTAACGATTCTTTAATATCAAATGGGCATCGGATAACATGATTTGGTTGTGGATAAATGAAAATAAATTAGCATTCGCAGGCTCGGCTTAGCAGAGGAGTCCAACGACAGTTAACATGGCAGTCTTCCTGACGACTGCGACCCCAGTCGGAATTTTAGTCCTCGTCAAAAGACCTCATGATACTCACGAGAGAAATTTCGAAAGCTAATTTTTTCTACGTTAGATTGTAATAAAGCTCATTCGATTATAAATGCCGTTGCGCAGCTTTGATTCCAAAAGTTCTCCGAGAAATATATTGATTATAATTTTTTGTAATTAAACATGGATCAAATCATTGAACTGTTTTGAGAATTTCGAGTTACAATTTATGCCTGAAAATTTTGAAAGTGGAGGTCTTGTCGAGTCTGGTTCTGTTTCGATCGAAAATTTTTTGAGAACTTCAAGGTTCTCGAGGGTCTCGAGGGTATCAATGAGGCCTTGCATACATGTATCAGCAAATCTGAATTACAATGGAATAGTTGACTTCGAGGTCTTAACAAGGACTAAAGTTTCGACTCGGGGAGAGTCAGTAGCAGAGCGTTTGCATAGACATTACTATAGTTACTTTTTTTGCCACCATGAATGCTGTCGTCGAAATGGCTCTCCATGATCATGCACGTAGAAAAAAACTCTGCTATAATGGTAGTTCGAGTGAAATCACAACTTTCTTTATCGTGCAGTGGAGCAATTTGAAACTTCTGCAAGCTTAAGATCTATTGGCTATCACCGCCGATACATCTATAGATGTATCGGCGGTGCATATATCGGTACGTGAGTCGAAAAGTATGACACCTCAGATTAATGCCCGAAACTATGACACCTCCATTTAAATTTAACCGGAGGTGTCATAGTTTCGGGCATTAATCTGAGGTGTCATACTTTTCGACTCACGTACCGATATGTGGGAAGCGAACAGTAAAAAAAAATCGTTTCAATTGCATTTGAAAATATACAATCGTATGCAAAAAACCTTTCTCAAGTCCCTCCCTCCCTCCCTCTCTTTCTCTCTCTCTCTTTTGCATTTATCTGGAATACTCTCATGAGGTCTGATGAACCCGAGTAGCTCGCTATTCATCGTTATATCTCACCACCGGCATCTCTCGTGGTTGGTATCTTCGCTCAGGCACGTGTGACCACCTTGGCCGAGAGAGGAGCTAAGATATTTTTTTTTTTTTTTTTCGAGGTCGAGGATCTCTGACCGCGCGAAACGATCGACCATCGCCGCATTTGCCCGGGGTGGGATTATACAGTCCCGAGACGAGTTTAGCTCCTCCCGAGATATTATTATACATGCGATATACGTTGAAATATCATATTCTGCACGGATTCCTCGGTGGATTCGACGAGAATACGTATCACACGTGGCCCTCAATTTTATTGCCACTCCAAAATAGAGAGATCGGGTTTTGCAAAAAATTGCGAGTATTTCGTTTTTTTTTTCTCGCACTGACACGAATAAAAAATAAAGTGAAAACGGAAAGATGGATATTTGAAGATGACGGATTTCTTCGTCAGTGAAGTTTCGATCATATATTTCTCATTAATTTCCAATTTTTTTTTTTCGCGAAATTCTGCGATTACGATATACTCATATTTATTCTCATTTTACTGTCTGCCACTTTTTTTTTTTCAAGTACCCCATCACTTGACTGTCTAGTATTATTTGCCGTATAGGATCTCGTCGACATCTTGTCTGAGAAATTTCATTATGGCAGCTCGAGTTTTTGTCTCGTTATGCAAAGACGTTACAATTTTCTAAAGCCAATGTATATATTTCTCGACGTTCGAAATCATTTCAAGTTACTTTTAGCAGCAAAAGACTCGAAAAAAAAAATTAGGCATCGTCCCAAGAAAAAAGAAGAAGATTTCATAATTTCTTATTCTCTCTAGAACTAAGATAAAATGTATAATCGGCTCTAGAACGTTTTTCAGTTGATTTTTTTTTTTTTGCTCTTTTACTTCTTCAGAAATATATGATAATTATGTTGGCGTGACGCGGATTAGCGTAATAGCGAGCGAGGCAATGACGTTGAGGGAGTATTGAGGAGGAGGAAAAAAACAAAAGTCTCATACGAGTCCCGCACGAGAGGGTTGCATTGCGCGAGGACCGAGAGTTTCAGTTCAACCTCGGTGAAACTACCCCCGTGGTTTGCATGCGAAAGTTGGGAACCCTCGTTATACACAGCAGGACTCTGGTGATAAGGTGCTCGAGAGGTGAGTTTCGCGCTCGCGAGAAAAAGAGATGGAGCGATATAGGTGGAGGCTTCGCGTGCGACCCAGTTTACCCCGCATTCGATGAAATTCTCGTATACACGCTGGCACATACTAAAGTTCTCCCCGATCCGGCTTCATTACACCGCAAAAACTCCATCCACGATAAAACCCTCGCAAATATATATATATATATATATATGTATATATGGGTCACTCCATGTTAACCTGGACAGGCTGCGAACCCTCACCCTCTTTGATTTTTTTTTCAAATTTTTATTCCTTGTTCAGTAGACTCAAAGAAAGGCGATTTTTGTTGGATTTTATTCTCAAGTGTGTCTTCGGGTCTGCTGAACAAGGAAAAAAAATTAAAAAAAAAAAAAGACATTTTATGTTTCAGAAATTTTTTTGAAACTCATCAATTAAAAATAGAAGGAATCCGAGGTCCACGATCAGTCGTACATGAAAATGTTTGTTTTTTTTTACGAAGAATGTTTCAAGAATTTTTTTTCAGAAAAATGGATCATATGTCATACCCGACGGAAATCCGGTTTTTGATATTTAAGCGACGAGATCACCGTTGAAAAAAAATTATCATCCTCGTTAAAACTACGTTTCATTCCGAATCAATTTCATGTGTTTGATTTTTTCAATCCGACCAGCGGAATCGAAGATACAGGGGCGTGAAAGTAAGAATAAAAGGCGTGAGAATAAAATTAAAAAAAAAAATTGAATAAAAATTGAATAAAAGAATAAAAGGAGTGAGAATAAAATTTAAAAAAATCACAAGTGTTTCTTTGAGTCTACTGAACAAGAAAAAAAAAAATTTTGAAAAATCAAAGACTGTGAGGGTCGCAGCCTGTCCAGGTTGGCATGAAATGCCCAATGTATATATATCCGTAAATAACAAGGGTATATACCTATTAAATGGTAGGTATAACACACAAGTACCGCAACTCTTACGCAGCTACACCACGAATATTGAGTCTCGTGACCTTTTCCAAAATCGCATACCAAAGTCATTAACAAAGCGAATCTTTTTTTCTTATCTTTATTTCCCGAAAAATCACTGTTCTCTTCAATCCCAATGACATTTAAATTCCCCACACTCATACGTTATAGATTGTCAAAAATATTCTGAAATGTTATATACAAAAGTATAATGGGAAATTGCAAATCAAGTATATATGAAATAATATTTAATGTACGATAATATATGATTATATTGAGAATGAATAATTTTTTCCAAATTAATTAACCGAATATTAAAATTAACGTCGTTGACATCAAAGATTCATATACATGAGAATAATGTCCCCTGGACGGCTGAATGCAAAATTCATAAAAATTTTTTGCAATTTTTCTAAAACTCAATTGAAAATTACTGTACCGGTAATTACATTAAAAAAAAACGTATTATTAAATTTTCAAATCGTGCATGGTAGGATAAAATTCGCATGCAACTCAATGGGAAATCATTAAATGAAAATTATATCTCAACCATGCCAACTGAAATTAACATAATTGACATTGAAAATTACAAAATTCTTGGACTAACGCCTCTTGCGTGGATTTAATTGTTTTAAAATTTACCCTATTAGTATAAGTACAGACTACGAACTACTATTATTATAAGTGAATATCGCAAAGATTTACTTTGGCTAACAGCAGAGTCTCATTTGCAAGCTCATACGTCCGTTGATAAATGTAGTTCACGAAAACGCCGGTAGATGGCGAGCGGACATAGTCGCTCTCAATAGTAAATGCACAATGACGTATATTGATAACGGGCTCATCCGACAAATTATTTTTCATCGTTAAGTAAATTTTCAAATTTATTCACTGTAACGATTAACAATTATAATGATTATAATTGTATAACGATTAATAATTATAACGATTATTAAAAAAATGACCGATAATCGCTTTCAACTGTTATTAAGAATATTCACCTAATAAAATGAATTTTTTTTAAAGTGATGAAACTAATTATATTATTTCAATAATTTTATAGCTCGAGCAGTAGGGGATTTTATTTAGTTTTCATGTATATACAATTAGCGTTGCAATTTTTTGTCAATTAAGCTTTTTATTGACGGATAAAATTGAAAGATATCTACACAACCGTTAAAAATCCAAATTTTCAATGAAAATTCATGTTTTTCGAGACTTTTTGTTCGCAAAAGCATTCGTCCTTGTTCCCATGAAGTCGTGTCTCTGTGAAAATTATTGCATGTGCCGCCGTTCGTGCGAATAACTTATCGTCCCGAGCTCACGCTAGGGGATAACGAAGCTGCTTATCTTTCGTTAAACGCGACCTGAAAGTTAGCCGACCATTGACACTACAACCTGTCGAGTTCACTCTCTCTCTCTCTCTCTCTCTTTCTATCTTTCTTTCTCCTCGCTCTTTGGTGGTACTCGTTTTTGTACTTTGGTTAAGGTTGTTGTGCCGTTTCTCAGCCAGGGGATTGGGTTTGGGTTGGTTCGCGGTGAGCGGTGCATGCATAGACGATACAATGTCGTTGCACCGCTTACGGGCGGGCGGGTCCTCTTTCATTATCAATATCCCTAAAACTGTACTGTCAAAAATTCTGAAATTTTTACAGAATATCCAGGTAATGCCTCTTAAAGCGTATTGAGCTCGGCGGTAACATTTTCTCGGCAGATATAACTCACATACTCCAAAATGGTCGGAAGTTCTTCATAACGATAATGCAATTAGTCTACGAAACACGTCGACTTTCCGATTTTTTTTTTTTTTTTCTCAAAAAACGGTACTGTGAATCGTACCCAAGTTTTACATGAAAGTAGATAAAGGGGTCATGCACATTGTGGAAAAATTTGGTCTGAATGGTAACATTTTTAAAGATCAGCACAGCAACCTTAATAAAACTACGAACGACGGTGCACAGTGAGCTCTGTGCGACGCTCGCAAGCCTCTCGTCGTTCTCAAACCCGTATAGACATGGGCTTTAAGTGCATCCGCGATAAGATATATTATATATGCTGCAAAGTGTATATATATAGTTCAGAAGCAAAGCTTGGGTAGTCTTGACTTTCTGTAGACCAAGTTAAAATACAGTTATTGGCCATTATCCAACGTTTTCACGATTTTGTGGTAAAATCACTTTTTGGTTAAAGAGAGCTACAGGTATGTCAATAGTCGACGCTTTTCCTTCTGAAACGGTTGGCCAATAACCCTATCGGTTCGTCATATATTCCGTCCTCGTATAAGCATACATTGGAAACGATATGTGAGGAAATATCGTATATACATATAGAGGATAAAAATATGAATGCAGAGGCGTTTATTTCTACTCGGAAACGCTTATCGTGTAAACGTCATCCTGAAAAATTTATCAATTCTCTTTTTTCTCGCTTTTTTTCCTAAACAATATAGTTTTACTTTTCGTTCTCAAAATTTCAATGTGTTTCAAAAACTCCGGAGCATTGGAAAATCACATTTGAACGAATGATCAAATGAGCCGTTCGTTCAAAGAATGACCTAAGTTAAATTTGGTCGTTTTGAGAAAAAGCTATTTAAAGATTCAGCATTGTATTGCAAGCAATGTAGGCGCGCAGTTTGAACTAAATAACAAAAAGGTTAATAATGGCTGAAATATTACAAAACTTGACAAAAATACTTTGAGGGCTAATACCTACGCACTGGTAACTAAATCCAAAAAACGACCTGAATTGACTTAAGTGAATCTTTGAGCGAACGGCTCAAATACGAATGTGTCGATTTGTATAAGATACTTTTACTTGACTGAGACGCGACTCCGGCCCGATATTCATTCATCAAGAGCTCAAAATAATCGTAAATGTTGGGCCACGAGTTTGATCGAACAATGAAAAAAATTTTATTTTCTCCCCCTCTCTTGTAAATTGTAAAGTTAACTGTAAGATTTGAATGTTAATTCAAATTTCATAGCTCAAGGAATTTCATTAATTTTTCCTCGATATAAAATCGACGAAACTTGCCCGGTACTCGTGAGAATTTCGCAGATAATGAGCATCGTTCGTGTATTCTCGTCAGCAACAATACCGCTAGACTTATAAGTAGAATGAGCGATAAGAATCTAAACGATAAAGGCAACTGGTGAGCGATAAAAAAAAAAGAGACATGTGAGACCTTCCTCCTGGAGACGGCAACCGCAGAGTTTCTTATCAAGATTAAGTAATCGAATCCTCAGCACACACAGGACACCATGGAGAATCGTCAACGATTTTTTTTTATGAAAATCGTCAAAGCAATGAGTCTCGATCCAAATATTCTTTAGCCCAGTTTTCATTAATATTTCGGTATAAAACTCAAAGTGTATTTTGGCATCAACAAGATATCAATGAAATTCGAGCGTGAAGCTCGAGTATCGAATCTGCATACGGACATGTTGGAATACAGAGTGCCTTGATTTTAAGTCAATGCTCCTGCAAAGCCGACTGCCGGTGCCTTCAGCCTGGATCTATATATACGTGTTAAAGAAGAACACTGAGGGTTTTTTGTTTTTTTCCTTCAAATTTATCTTCCAAAAGCTCCCTTTTGTTCGTTAAAAAGCCACGGTCGTGAATCATTCTGTACATACACCGCGAGCCGCGAGAGTGTAAACTGTCATGAACGTTTGAGTTTACGATATGCCGGAGGTGTGTTTATTTGAGGTTAACGTCGTGGAATTTGCGCTACCATATAACATATAAAGTATATTTTAATTTTTTATTTCTTAAACCGTCACCAAGATAAGATAGAGTGCAGGTTGCGGAGCTACCTAAATATTCAAGGTCTTTTTTTCCATGGGTATGGGTTAAGTTTCGTTCAGAGTCCTCGAGTAAACGTGGAAAAGAGTATCGCGATAGAGTTTTACTTGTTTTGTTGGTATCTCGAGAGACAGTATAGCGAAGAAATTTGTTTAAAAACAAGTCCAAAAGGGAGTGTGTCGTGTCCGTGGTATAATGCCACGGGAAAGAGCTCACTTCGAAATGGTTGCTGCCAGAGCAACTTCGGAGTTTGAGCGCGTCGATGAAGGAGGACGATAAAAATGAGATGGGGAAGGGCAGCAGGGCGGGTTGATCAACCGGTCCAAGATCCTCGACCCTTTCGAGTTTAGCTTCTTCTCGCGCGCCCCCCCCAGTCAACGAACTCCGGAACGTTCGTTCGTTCGATCGTATATATGTATACATGGTGTATAATATAAGCTCCGTGACACTGACCCGGCGTCACGTACCTCACACTGACGCTTTTGTGTTTGAAAAAAAAAAAAAAAAAAAAAATGGTACACTCGCAGCGTGCACGACGCATTGTCGTAATGAGAGTTCGAGGGTGCATTATTTAGCTCAAAATTTGTAAAATACCGTCTGCCGCATAACACAAAGTAAAAAGGGAAATGGGAAAGTCACTTTAAGCGACTTTTTAGATTCTTATATCGACTGAACGAATCAATCGACTGAATCAATCTGCAATGCCGAGAAAAACAAATCTTTTTCTAGGGAAACCAAACCATTTTCTGGCGAATCATGAGTATTTACAGGCTCGGTGTAGCCGGTAAACGAAAAAGATATATTCCTACTTAAAAAATGAGTAATTTAATAATTAATGACATGCAGAGTATTCGAATATGCAACAAGATAAAAGTTTCGTTCGAATATATTTGATTGTCTTGCTATAGGCCATGATTATTTTGCATTGAGACGGTAAAAAAAAAGACTATCTTGACGCGTCTGAGTCGTAATTTTTATATAACGATCATAGACCATTCAGAAAATCGATTGAACTAAAAAAAAATTGCTAAAAAACATTAAAAATCATTTTCTGCAGCACGGAGAACGAAGGAATTTAGTTTTCCAATTATATATGTACGATCTCCTTAATTTTTCGGGCAGATATATTGTAAGATTCGAGAGGGAAGAGCCAGCATGTGTATAGGGTCGACAAACTCTACGGGGTCAATAGCAGGGGAGTGGCTGACCGTATACAGTCGTCCCCCTGAGGGCTGTATATCGTGTTCCTCTACTGAATGGCAGACTCGAGGACAGGGTGAAGGTGAGAATGGACCTTTTTTTTCGCTAGCTAGTTCGTTACGTCTCTTTTTTATATACCATCGGCTCTTGCCAAAGATACTTCCGTTTTTTGTTTTTGTTTTTTTTTTTTCCTATTTTAATCTCCGAAGCCGCAATGGCACGCGACTACCGGAGACACGGATGCGACCAGCCTGAAGGTTCAATTTAAATCCGGTCGCGGTCGGAATGAAATTAGCTGACCTTAACGCGCGAGGAGCGCGGCGGTTAATGAACTTGATGGCCGGCTATGTACGAGCGCCCGAAAATCATCTCGCAGCAATTAAACGATATAGCTTGCTCGTAATTTTTCAAGATTAACGAATCACCATGAACAAAATAAGGCTTTTCGAAGTTTTGGCTACCTTTCGAAAAATCTTGACCATTTTTTTGGGGTAGCCACAATTGAATCTCGCTTCTACATACCTCATCGTTGGTTGAACGATACTGCTATCGAGTCCCATCGCTTTTAACATTGTCATAGAAAGGATTGTTTTTTTTCGTTCAATTCGAAAAATAAAGAATTTCACCTCATTTAAAATATGAACTGATTGTGATCATTGGTACATCAATGGAGATCGAACATTCAAAATCTCATTAAATCCAAACACACCTCAAGCAATTCTCATCAAATTCAGTACAAAGAATTCTGGTCACCCAATCCATCTGTGTATGCATGTGTGTGAGTGTGTATTAAGTTTCAGCTCGATACCTCAATAATTATTATAGAAGTTGGAGCATTATAACGAATATTTAAAATAAAAAAAATCTCATAAAATCTGAAGCTTGATTCTCATATCACAGGAAAAAGGTATACACTGAAACTTGTACATTAATTCTACGTAATTTTTTTTTTTTTTCAAGATTCGGTCGGATCGCACAATCTTAATTTTTTCGTAGCTGCACTAAATAATTTCGCAAATTTCAATAACGCCGTCTGTTTATCTCTTCGAGAATCCGAGGCTGTACAGGAGTCTTGTGAATTAATCGTATCGATTAACAACGGTATGGGGGGGAGGGGGGGGGGGTATAAAATGGCTGTTAATTGCATATAGGTTTTCTCGCTTGCCTGCTAACACTTGGCTCACTTGGGAGCACGAGAGAGAGAAAGAGAGAGAGAGAGAGAGAGAGAGAGAGAGAGAGAAAGGAGAAGAAGGCCAAACAGGATGATGGTTGCACTGATCGAAGCTTCGAGGTCGACGGGCTTATAAGCAAAGATTTTTTTTTCTTTGCTGATGTTGATATGGTGCGTGCGAGGCTAAAGTTATAATACCATCCTCGCGTACTCGCATGTGGCCTGATGACGCGGCTTTAAAATAGCCCGTGCTCGTTATTTTTCGTGCTATTAACAATTATCGCGACGATGACCAAAGTAAAAGACCCGAATTGAATAAAGCCAACTCGAAGCAAACGTAAATTTGTTTTAAATTCAAGAAAATAAACTTGGCTTGTTTGCGAGTTGGGTTATAAAAAGCTATGCAAAAGCTTATTTCATTTAAATAATATTTAATTGTATACTTATTATTACAATTATGCTCTCAATGACACTCAACATTAGCTCAAGGAAAACATTGTACCGTTGAAATGTGACTGAAATAGAAATAATTTTCTGCGAAAAAACGGCATATATATTTTTTTTTATAATTTTACTATCAATTATGCACATATTTAATTATAAATATTTCCTCAAATTTTAGCCTAAAAAAACGTCGAATTTCCTTCGCCAGCTGCAACGACACGAGTAAAACTGCATTACAAAAAAAATTGCTCACATCTTTCCGTGAGAAAAAGTGGATCTTCCAATTTTGGGATTTCTCGTAGAGGAAGCTTTATGCAAGTTCCTAATTTGAATGTTTTTTTTTTTTCACGAATTCGATTTCAATAATTGAAAATTATTAACTATATAGAGAAAATTTGTCCGTCACTTTTCGGCTAAATCAATATCGTTGTACAAATAAACATTACTCATACATCGTCAATGGGTCTTACGATGTAGTGGCTATCACTTTAACGAACATTCGTGTCTCCTGGTTTTTTTTTGTGGCAAGTACCGGCTCGATATTAGCCAATTTACGAAAGTTCGAGCAAGCATATCATTTTCCATGAACATTCGAAAAATATTTAAAAATTCAAAATTTAAGAAATGTTAAACTCTTCAGCGAATTTTTCCAAACTCAATACCGAAAATTGTTGTGCCCTGGCTTATTTATGCGTATATAAAGTATTGCCTCGGTAGCGATAAATTCGCAAAAGTTTGAGCGAAAATATAATTCCCATAAAACTCAAAATTCTACATGATTCAAAGTTTTTGAAAATCCAAATCCATATAACCGTTATTTTTAAACTCAATACCTATATTTATTATGAAACTAGCTGGCTCGATAGTGGTAAATTTACAAATGTCGAACTTGAGATACCACTTCTCGTATAAATTTAAAATTTCATAAAATCGTAATCCTTGGATGGATTGTCACCAAATTTAATACCGAAAATCCGTGTCCCCTAGCCCACACGTGTAAGAAATTTCGACTCGATAGCTGAAAGTTTACGAAAGTTAGAGACCATCTTTTTGAAAAATTCAAAAATTCCATAAAACCTGAAACTTTCGATCAGTTTTGACAAAAATTGTAACAAACTATGGGGACTCACTCCCCTACTTATGTGTAAAATTTGGGCACGTCTTCTTGCAGTCAAACCTCGGTCCCTGTCCCCTCAGTCCCTGTCCAGCTTGAGTCCCTGTCCAGTCCGTAACTTCAGTCCCTGTCAGCCCTTTCAGTGCTGTATTGAAAAAAGATGTATCGAAAATTTTCGTCGTTCTGTGACGCATGTGCCCGGGGGCATAAAGCCAAATTCTACGAACCTGCAACTCTCACGCGATTGGACGAGCGTCTTTCTCAACAGACAGCTGTTTCGTGGACAGAGGGACTGAAACCTTCGGTCCCAAGAGTTGACAGGGACCGGGGTTTGACTGTGTGTTTTTATTTTTAATGAAAACAAAGCTTCCTCTATGAGGAGGCAAAAGAAAGAAAAAAACAAATCTTGAAGATTCCTTTGGGGCTGCGAAAATGTATAGTTGAGTATAATCGCGATGCACATATGTATCGGAGATACGACGCCACAGGTGCTGTATGCTGATTGAAATTGGAGCGTCGTATAGTCGTAATAGTAAAAGCAGTCAAGGGAGAGCCACCGAATGGATTGGATAAAGACCTAGATGGCAATGATGATCAGTGAAGCAATCTTTCTCTCGCCCGATATGGATATTCCTATATACTGTTATAACTATATATATGTATGCTGCTAAAAAGCAAAATGGCGCGTGGAGCATTGAGCACGTACAGCGATGTGGATTACGCTCTTTTTCTTCTTGCCAATTGCTCATATATATCTACTTTTTGCCGTGCTCATAATGTTCCTCTAATACTATAGTCACGGGACAGTCGCACCGCGCTGTAAAGTGTATACAGTCGAATTTGGTTATAAGCAATCCTTCGGGGCTGTAGGGGAAAAAAAAACGCCGAAGAGTCGTAAAATCTGGCTCCCCCACTACAGCGCATCAATGTAGCGTTCTTAATGTGTGTGAGTGCGTCGGTGAAATGCGCAATGCTGCTGGTTATAAGCAATTGGCTTGTGGTGGGGGACCGCGCTGAGCGGACTCGAAAAAAAATCGGAGGGGAAATTGCTTATAACCAGATTGCTTATAACCAAATTCGACTGTAGTTCGTGACTTCCCAGTGATTGGCAGTCTCCGGCAAAGAGTCTTCGTCAAAAATACGTATTGGCACCTCTGTCAACTTTTTGTTTTTTTTTTTTCGGTTCGCACCTCAGTACCTGAGGATCGTATACACCGTTTGTTAAACATTGTATACAGGAGAAAGATGCTGTATAGGCCCTATATGCGCTATACTCCGTTGCCAATGGTCATCGCGACAAAAACGGGGGCTCTCGACTTTTATGCATTATGTTCTGCACGTGCACCTCTTATATATAGAGCGGTGCAAGAACGGCGAATTGCGATATCGCAGCACAAATGCACCATAGGACTCGCCGCTTTCAACCGCACGCACTTTGCTCTCGCGGTGCAAAATGTTTTATCGCGTATATATATATACACACAAGCTTTTCGCTTCGTGAGTTATTTTCGTAGAACGGGGCAAAGGTCTGCATATTTTGTCGTTTTTTTTTCTTTTCCTCTTCTGTTGCATAATTCGCGTGTGGAACGTTATAACCAGCTGACCGTGTTCCAGTTTATGTCGAGTTTCGGAATTCTTGGCTCTTCGTAGGTTCGACGCGATATTCGGTGATTTTGTGTGTGCGTATTTTTTTTTTTTTTTTTTTTTAAATTATTTAAGGCTCTCGCTATTCGGGCTTGAAGATTCAAGAATCAGCGATAATTGCGAGGATCCAGTGCTTGGGTCGAAAAAATTTGCGACCAACGATTTTCTAGGGCTATGGTTGGGATTCGCGAATTGTAAATGCATTGTAAATTGTAAATTTGTATATGAAACATGCGCATTTATACCTTGTACTAACGCAATCGCGAGTCGCTGGCGCGTCGAAGTAATAACGTAAAAGGCATCGAGAGAGAGAGAGAGAGAGAGACAGAGCGAGGTACAAAATAATGTTTTCCGGCCTCCGGGAGAAGGCAAAGGTTAATCGAGGAATGGACTGCATTGTAAGTATGCAAGTCCTCGAACCGCGGATCATACGAGAACGAAGAAAAAAAACCACGAGCGGGAGAGAGAGAGAGAGAGAAAGAGCAAAAGATAGTTATGCTTACAGATATGTATGTTCGTATTTCTGTCGTATTCATGTTGAACACACCATGAATAAGGCTTACATACATTGCTCGGCTCTATTATGATGTGTACAAATATTTACAAGTCCTCGTTAGACTATCGATAGAGACGCGCTTATAGCATCGCGAGACAGCATATAGCTTCGCATTATAATGCGAAGTAATGCTGTGTAAATTACGGAAAATCATTGCTCGTTCGTGCAAACGTATAATTATCGTATTGATATGGAAGAAAATATAGGATAATGATGATCACGAATATCGGATAATCCCTTGAGTATCGTTGGATTTAGACTGGCTCCTGAATAACTAACATATGAGGGAGAGCCTTGCGTTTATAACTATGTAATTACTTGGCGTCGAGATGCTACCGCGTCTCTTTTGATATTAAGGAGTTTCGTTGAGATAAGCGCCTGAATTTAAAATAATCGCAGTTCAATATTATCCAATATTGTCATTATTAATTTTAATTTGCTACGTATGTGCCATATTCCCCTTAATTTTGGATATTAACGGATAAAACGTAAAATATGAGACTCTCGATTACTCGAAAGTCACCGGATGCGTGTCTATATATACGTGCTATGCACTGATGAGAGGTTATACTTGCCTTCTTCCTCTGTATATAACTTCCTCTTTAACGCGGGTCATCGAATTAAAATTATTCGCTGAGCATTTCGAATCATATCTTTCTCTTTCTTTTTTTCTGTGAATTTTCGAAAACATTAAAGTTGCGCTTTCGGACGGAACAGAGCTTTTTTCAAAGAACATGCGAGCACCATAATGGCGATCACATTGTGATTCAAAGACTTCAACTTATTCATTTTAATATCAACTCTACGGTTAACATATATATATTGCTCAAGGATTCTTTGCAGTACGTCCATGGAGTTTATTTTCCATGGAACATCGATCTCCTACCGTTTTTTTTTTTTTTTTTTTTTTTTTTTTGAGGATACTGATAGAAATCTTCGTGCAGCCGCGTCGTTACTACGAGCGAATACATTTTTATTTCCACATGTACGTATTCACAAGAGTGGCGTGGACGATCGTAAAGATTTTCCTCAATGTATATTAATGCCGAATGCGCGCTTCTAATATAGTATGAGCTCGGTCTTGCCCGAGTGCAGAGGTGGTAGACGTCGTGAGGTCGAGAGGGCCAACCTAAATATTCATTGAAAACGTGCGGCATGTATGCCCTAAACATATAGTTGCTTCCGGCGCGGCTATATACTGTCGGTGGCCCGACGATGATGCGTTGTAAGCGTCAACGACGACTCTACGGAGGGCATCGGTATGAAAATATGTGTATTCACATTTGTCTTAAGGATGTATGAGCACAAGGTGGCGGGAAATGAGCGGAAACGTGGGCGCGGGTGAGCGCGGTGAGCGAGGGGCACGCATGAAACAAGAGAGAGTCGGACCGCTCATTATGCGACACCCGCGAAAAATTTCCTTAAAATCGATAATTGTATGTCAAAAGGTTCGTCAACCCCCATTTTTTATGGAACGTATGTAATCGTGATAGTTTTCTGAACATTTAACAGTTTTAATATTGATCGTATCTGATCGTGAAAGATACGAATTTCTGTTTCAAAGTTGCGTCAGCCCAGAATTCGTATATGGCGTGGGATAAATATCTTGATTTCACGAATTAATAACTCGCGTAAAGAGTCGTTGACCCACTTTGAAATTTTACAGGTTTTATCATATACACTTCTGCTACACCATATAAAAAATTCAGATTTTTATATGATCGTGAAGCTAGTGCTCATACATCCTTAAAGCAAACGAATGAAAAATATTGGGACTCGGATTGCTGACCCCCTCTCTATCCGTATATCGAGCGTTTATATGCGAGATATTGGGACGGAAGTCACCGCTTTTTTTTCGCGACCCTCCCCGAACTTCCCCGAAACTTTGCCAGCTTATAGAACTAGGTTGAAGAGACTTTGAGTGAATTATTTCAAATTTTTAAATCCAACCGTTTTGGAAATAATATATTTTTTTTTTAAATAAAAATATCCCTAAAAATATAGGTGACGGAAAAAAAAAATGATTCAAGCTAAAAGTTGTAATTTCTCATCATCCTTTCAATGAAATCCATGCCATAATTTTACGGTCCTTGTAAACTAGATTTTTCACTAAAGAAGATATAAAATATTTTTTTTTCACCAAGAAACACCGCTTTTATTTTGCTGCCAAATTTACTCAATTTTTGGGCACACGTGTAGATTCGGTGGCGAAATCGCCAGAGCGTCAGGCGTTCTGGACTTAAAAAAAAAACGAATCGTGTGAAATTGTATAAAACTGAAAATTACCCTGCCGAAAATTTTTTAATCCCAGAAAGCTATCGATTATTTTGTGTTAGCACTGAAAACATACATTACCATCTTGAAAAAAAATCGGTTTGACGTATAATTCGTATTGTTTCGCATCTATAAGGATGGAGAAATCGTTCCCGATCCTTGGAATCGTTGGGTGATGTGTGCAACTTGTGTCTTCCAAATTTCATTTATATTATGAAACTCTTTCCCAAAACAATAGGTCTGTAATACAAGTTTTCGACTAGCATCGCTTTATCGTTTTTGAACAACGCTCTCTCTCTCTCTCTCGTAAGTAAACAAGTTTTTGTAATACCTGCATCGTTTTTTTAGACCAGAACCGGTTGACGGTCCCATTCTGGCGATTTTTCTACTGAATCTACTACATATGCTCGAAGGTTGAGTAAATTTGGCAGCAAAATAAAAGTCGTTTTTTCTTAAAGAAACAAAATATTTTTTACCTTTTTTAGTGAAAAATCTAGTTTACAAGAACGATAAAATTGTGACACGGATTTCATTGAAAAGATGATGAAAAACTACAACTTTTACCTTACATCATTTTTTTTTTCTGCGACCTATATTCTTACAGATATTTTTACTTGAAAAAAATATCGTAATTCCAAAACGGCTGGATTTAAAAATCTGAAATAATTTCATTAAAAGTTTCTTCAACCTAGTTCTACAAACTGGAAAAGTTTCACGGAAGTTCGGGGAGGATCGCGAAAAAAAGTTGCTGGACAACGCTCATCGCCTCTCGCAGCTTTAAAATGATAGTAAAATTCATATTTTGAATTCGTTATTATATATGAACATTTGAAACTTTAGCTTTTTTTTTTTCTTAAACTTGTATTCAAATAAAATATTATCGAAATATGAATAAAATTTTCGTAGTCATAAAATTTTATGTGGTAAAAAAAAAGGCGATATTATAGGTAATATATATATATATATATATATATATATATATATATATATATATATATATATATATAGTACCTATAATATCGCCTTTTTTTTTAAGCTTCCGCGATTTTCCTTCGCCTCTGGTGCATATTACCTATATAAATTCTCGTTGGTCCATTCCCCGAGCAATAATGACCCCGGGGTGTAATTCAAACGTATATACTCTCTATATACACACACACGTATATGCATAGGAAAATAAGTGAGTGAATTGCCGAGTTGATGACTTTCAGTAATGCAAACGCTATACAGCGAGTGCTAAATCCCCGTGTTCATATATGCGCGACTTGTAAAAACAGCGAGATATGATTGTACTTTTTTTATTTTTTTTTTTTTTTGGCAAGCTTTCGACGATCGTTTCGCAATGCAGAAATTTCCATCGTGTTTTATTCATGCATATACGTACATTTGTGTATGTATGCATCAGCGAGTATCGTTGTAACTTGAGTTTTTTTTAACAATATCAACAAAACCGAAGCTTCAATTTTTTTTCGCGATTTCAAAAAAACCTCTGAACAATATTGTAGAAAGTGACAGTTGTTTTTTTTTTTTAAATAAAACAAAATCGAACATTCATGGCGATAAACTGAATTAAATCCAGAAATAAATTCATAAATGAAATTCATAAAATGAATTCTATTCGATTCGAATTAATCAATTATTCGGACGATATCGCGTCGGTGAATATGAAAATAAAAACAGTAAGGCAATTTTTAAAAAGATATGATTCAGCCTAACAAAAATATTCCGTTATTTTTCCATTGTATTATATTTAAGGGTTCTTTTTCAAAAATTCTTCGAATTTCTTTCGTCGAAAAATCCTTCCCCGTTCGGTCGAATATCCCATACATTTGTATACTCGTACTTTTTTAATGGGTTTTTTTCTTCTTCTTCTTCTTCAATGACTCGGCGTCGAGACTACTTATAAATGTATTTGTATACCGTTTTTATCGCGATCTTTATGGCATGCGAGATTATCGCACGTTTCCATACGTGCACCTCTCTCTCTCTCTATCGAACTCTCTATATATATGTATTAAAATTACATTGAAATACACTGTGTATTGAGCACGAGCACACTTGTTACAAGTTCGAAGCGAGAGAAAAGAGAAGAAAAAAGGTTATCGTGTCAGGGGTCCACGAGGGTTGAACGCGTTACGGGTCGTCGGAAAGCAACGAGTAAACATCCTATCTCTCGCCATTCTCGCGAGACTTCTGAGCCAAGAGAAGTCCCGCAGCATCTTTTCCATAATTTTTTTCTCCGTTAAATGATAAGAGCGCTTGGGAGCAAAAGATCCTTTGCGTAAGAGCGTGATGCTGCGCCTTATTTTGCACTCTTTCTCTCTCTCTCTCTCTCTCTCTTTCTTTCTCTCGACAAGACTCCGATTCGCGAAATGAGAAAAAAAAATAATAATAATAATAATTCGAAATAAATTTGAAGCTGTTTTACTTTCTTAGATTGAATTTTATTTTTATCGTTTCGTATCCGTGGAAAAAGTTAAATATATATACCAATTGACGCGCGGTGATTCGATTAACCGAATTATGAAATCCGAGAAAAGAAAGTTTTAAACCGCTCGAATGATAAATTGGGCGTAATGATAAATTCGGTCTTTTATCAATTTTTCGTTATCGGTTCTTCGAGATTGTGTCCGGGATTATATGGAGCCTCGATGGATACTTAAAAAAAATCGTTTTTTTCTTCTTCATCTCAGCTGCTTATCGTTTATCGAACGTCGGAGTAAAGTGCGGTACAATATGATCGCTGGTTTTTTTTTTTATGTTCAGCCGAAAAAAATAAAAATATCTATTCAGCTTATTCGATTCGATTATCAAGAATAAATGTACTGGGGCGTCAACGACGCGACGAGAAGTACATAAATTGCGGATATAATCGCGTGTGAAAGTCGCTTCGTTAAGAATCTTTTTATCTTCAAGCTTTTTACATCGAATCATGACTATATTTATGGATTATTTTCCGGGAGTCACGAAGCACAGAATCGACAGTTAAACAATTTCGTGCCCTATCAAATTTTTTCGTTGCTACGAAACGGAAAAAAATTATGATTTTACGATGGAAAAAAAAAATTCAAAGAGATAAATAACGGACAATATTGGTGTAAAAAAAATGGTCATAATGTTATAAAAATGAAAAATTTTAAATACCACGGTGCAAAAATGAGATTGATATGTCTAATTAAAATGGTGATTAACTAAGGTGAATGTCCCAGTTAGTGAACATTTATAACGGAGAATTCACGTTTTTCAATCATAATCTGAGTACGAAATCCAAAAACTTTGGTTTCATAACAACAATTTCGTTCATGCTGAATGAAATAATATTGAATTTTTTGTAAAAACGTTGAAAAATTAGGATAAATGAGCGAATTAAAAGTGCGTTTTTGATTTCCGAGTTACTGACAACTCGCCGACTTTTGCTGGCCTAGATAATGACTCGACAGAGTCCCAGTTAACAAACAGTCGGGAATCAATCCAATATAAGAATAGTTATTATACTTTTATTTCACATTTACATAGTTCCATTTACATTTATTTGATGAATAAATGAAAAAAATGCAATACATTGCCAGAAATTTCTAAGGGGATTGGAGAAAATTGAAAACTGTTTATGTTATGGAACACCAATCAACAACTCGGACACGTCCTAAATTCGTTGTCTCAATTAACAACGGAATATAGATGGAAGTGCCGATTTTTGAAGCTAAATTCATAATGTATATACCAAAAATAGTAACTACTCTGAACTTTTTCTAGCCGAAAAGTTGAAAACTGAACCTTTATTTAATCAATACAGGGTGTCCCATTTTAAAAAATATGCTCAAATATATATCGAAAACTAAGCATTAATTTGAAAAATGTTTCGGGCAAAAGTTGTTGTATATGAAGGGGGGCATCAGATGAGCTTCCCAGTTTTAGAGTCCGGGGCTTCTGCTGGGCCCATTGAGACCCAATTTTTGTTCTTCAAATGGAACCTCCTATTTTTTATTCCATTTTCTTATTTCTCATTGAAAAGTGAGTAAATTTTACTCCTAGTAATTTTTTTATTTTCGTCTTCGAACAGGCCCAAAACGTTCTTCGAAGTTTTCTCGTGAAAAGAGTGGCAATATACGTCAATATTTGCGAAGAATTTATAAACGAAAACGAGTTCTACACGATGAACAGAATTTTTCAACATTGAAAAGTGTTTAGGCGCTTGTTTGCATTGTATTTTAAGCAAAACAAAAGTCGTTCGTAGAATTTGTGTTTACACTCAGATCAAAATAATAATCCATCAGCATATTCCTGTTCACCTGATGCCAAAGTAAAAAAAAAAATTCGAACACCTTAATTCGAAACACCTCTCCGCGGTGTACATCGGGTAACGCTAATGCCGGCGG
This sequence comes from Rhorus exstirpatorius, assembly GCA_963564615.1. Taxonomy (NCBI): domain Eukaryota; kingdom Metazoa; phylum Arthropoda; class Insecta; order Hymenoptera; family Ichneumonidae; genus Rhorus; species Rhorus exstirpatorius. Next base: position 31,748,825 of record OY751314.1, on the reverse strand, counting down.
TTTTTAAGCGCTTAGCAATGCTTAAAAACAATGCAAACAAGCGCCTAAACACTTTTCAATGTTGAAAAATTCTGTTCATCGTGTAGAACTCGTTTTCATTTTTAAATTCTTCGCAAAGATTGACGTGTATTGCCACTCTTTTCACGAGAAAACATTGGATAACGTTTTGGGCCTGTTCGAAGACGAAAACAAAAAAATGACTAAGAGTAAAACTTACTCACTTTTAAATGAGGAATGAGAAAGTGAAATAAAAAAATAGGAGTTTCTGTTTGAAAAACTTAAATTAGGCCTCAATGGGCCTCAATGGATGTTCATCTATGATGTCCCCCTTCATATACAACAACTTTTGTCCGGAACATTTTTCAATGTAATGCTTAGTTTTCGATTAATTTGAGCATATTTTTTTAAATGGGACATCCTGTATATTTAAACTATCATTAAATATATACCGGATCGTTCGACAACTGGGACGCGTTCATTATCTGGGCCGTTTACCTTACGGTAACCAAATAGCGAATATTCGGTTCGTTCGTATAAAATATTCATCATATTGCAAACCAACAAAGAGTCTTTATTATTGACTATATGATTTAACTTGATGAATTGCAAATTTGTTTCGGTACGAGTTATCGTCAATTCGCCTATGGATACATACGTCGATCCTTTATTTTTTTCGCGTCATTAAACATCGTGATATTGCTAGAAAGTTGTATTTAACGTTCTTTCATGCGAATAATATCCATCCACAATTTGCTTACCGACAACAAAACATTTTTGCCTGGATCACCCCATATATATTATGTACATATGTATATGCACATCGAGTCTCGTACGAGACTGTATAGCGCATCAGCGCAAATGGAAATTACCGCGAGAGAAGGCGCGAGAACCATCGCGATCGCGCGACACGCCACGGTCGGCCCATCAGCGAGCCTTTGGCCGTGTGTATATAGGTTGCGTGTGCTCGCCGCTGCGGGCGCTGATGGTTCTACACGCGGCGACCTCGGCTACTGGATTTTTATCTGCTCTATTAATAATATCGTTTGACTATACACCTGACGCATTCAATATTATTGTAATTACGAGCCCCGCCTATCTCACTTGACTGTACCAGCTATATACTTGCACTCTGTACTTATAAACAGATGTACATATTTACATATGCGTGTATACGATGTATACGGGGTGTTCATTTTGATTTTGTTTCTATGAAAATTAATGGAAATCGAATCTTCTACAGTGCACAGTGATAATGGACGTTATAGGGATTTGAATTTTACGAAATTTTTAATCGTTGAAAAAAAAAAAACAATCATCAAATTCCTCAAGGAATGTTCGACGTCTTACTATCATACAAAAGAAAAAAAAAGTGTTGCCTGAAAATTATATTTTCACACCACTTTCTTTTTTGTTGATCATGAAACTTCCACAGGCTCAGGACAAGCACGCGAAAGGAAGGCACAAATTTATTTTCGAGGCGCTTCCTTGTGACGCGATGCTGGGGGGAGGGGGGGGGGGGGGGCTACTGAAATTTCGGGAATAATGAGATCTTGGGGAATGGCAATGTGGCTCAGACTTTTTTTTTTGCTGTAAATTTCGACTCTTTTGGTGATATGTATGAAAATAGTTTTTCTTTTTTTCATCGACCTTCCATGAATAATTTATCAAGGGAAGCGTATATTATATTGACTATTGATACCCTAAATTTTTCACGGACTGATCGTTAATTAGATTGTCCATCAAGGATTTGAATGTAATTGCACCGATATAAATTGGAGTTTTTAATTTTTAAGGATCTCTTGAATACAAGGAAAGTTAAATTTATCCATTCCTTAAACTTTTAGGACCCTCACTGATCGCGTTTAATCGCGGTTATCGACCTCGGGTCCTTCACCCTGCTGGGACCGCGAACGAAGTTGAAGGGCTTTGATTTTTATCCGAGTCCTTTTCATACCGAATTGCATGCACGAAATACTTCGCGATCTCTCGCGCCCCCCGTAAGAGCTTGTTAATTTCAAACGGGTCTTGAGATATCGTATGCATAATATAAAGGAAAGTGGAATGGCGTTTATATAACGACTCGTAATATATTATGATGTGATTTATATGTCCGCGGATCTCTCAACCTTGGATTCACTCGCTATCCATCTAATCGCGTATATATAGTTGTGATTATTCTGACGAATTTATTGAAAAAATTCTCAATGTTCATGCGCAGATACACAAATGGTACTATATATAAATGCATACCGCGATTTAATCGTGTGTGCCTTTCAACGAGATATGACGGAGAGCCCTCTGGCGAATGTGAAACCTCGAGTGCCTTTATTTTATTTTGTATTGCCTTCATTTTGAGAAAAAGTTTCATCCGTTTCAACGATATTTTTATATTCGTCCATCGAATTTTATTTCAGTCGGATGAATCTTGGCCAATCCGATATTGCAGAGAAGATGAGAGTGACGATTCGTTCGAACCTATATAGATACGTTAGTACCGAAAGTTTCAGCGAGAGAGCCTCCCGTGGGACATCGCAGTGCCCAAACGGCTGTCCGTTGTCCTGATCAAACGAGAGACACCATAAGAGACCGGTCTCCCCATATTAGTATATACGCGGTGTCGGGCGAAGATATTATATACCAAAGCGAGGCCGAATATAACATTTATGTTTTTCTCCAGGGTTCTTATGCTTCAATAATGCTCGTCTCGAGAGAGCTTGACAATGACGTCATTTTGGGGGGATGTCATCAAACTGCACGGTCATCCACGCGGTTCTAATTCTATATATATCGGCATCAGGGACACCCGGATATCTATATTGTCCGGCGATTATACCGCATATCTGGGTCCATTCAGGACCCAGACAATATTGCAGAGGAGAGGCAACGTTCTTTCTCGTGTAATTTTTGTAATTTCGATCAATCCATATTTCTATCGTTCCATTATACTTTTTTTCACCATCATCTTCAGCCTCGAGCTCGACTTCAATCAAATTTACACAAATTGGGTCCATTAATTTCGTTTCTCATTTTATCGTCCAGTTCGGAGTTCCCGCTGAGATGAAAATAAATTCGGGCACGAGAGCCCCAATGATAATATTGTTTCGGTGAAGCTTCGAGTAAACTTTTCACAAAGATTCATTGGTTTGAATAGGTGTTTTTGTTTTCTTTTCATCATTGAGAGGAACGGATTGAGGATTCTCATCCGGAGATTCGAATGCTAGGGATGGCAGTGTCACGGGAAATTCGCCATTTTGAACGAACAAAGGGGTGGTCCACGGAGGGATGCTGCGGTAGGGGATGCTCTCCTGGGGCTGTATCGCGAATCGTGGATGTCCGTTAGTTCCGCAAATTTCATTGGAGTTTCACTTTGGAGGGTGTGGAAGCTGCGCGGGTGTTCAATATCGGTGGAATAAAATTTCTAAAGCAACCGGGATAGCCGCAACCTTCGATCGTGAGAACGATGGAGAGATTCGCGGTTTGGAGAAGATTCAATCCTTGGCACGTCGCTAAAAGAACAACAACTGCGTCGTTCTTATTCTCTCATTATAATTATTATTGTAATTGTTGAATGCATTGATGTGCATTCAACAGGACAAAACAAAAATGAGGAATTTTCGATCTTGTGCTTTAAATTTCTTTGCAGATTCAACGCGCAATTGTCTTACCGGGGACAACGATGGAATGCACAAAATTTTGGAAAACAGAGGCCGCGTTTTTGGGGCCAACTCACGAATCAAAATGTTGAAACGTATTCCAATACGTTGCGCCAGAAAATTTTTGTATTATTCGTTAAGTTCAAGTTCAATAAGGCAAGCTTGGTCTATACGGCGATTTTTAATACTTCGGGAATATATCATTTTCATACTTTGCTGAGATGTCTTTTACGTATTTGCTAAGATCAGTTAACTTTATGCTCATCTGTCTCAGCATAAATTTTTGCAAAAAATGGTCTTGATTTCTTGAAAGTAATAAGCTCCGATACATATATCTCGAGTGCTCTGTTGAAAAGTTACCTTTTCGGTATATATTCTGCTTTGGATTGTAGAGAAAAGTAATCACAAGTCCCGATATATAAAGTCATGAATAAAGTTATCGCGTGGAACACGGTTTGTTTTATATTTCCCAGAATACCAGATCGCACACGACCTTCATTCCTTTACCCCTGTTTTACACGACGAAACTTGAGCTCGATTTTCTATCTCATTTTCTCGTTTTTTTTTTCTCCTTCTGCTTCTCTTTAATCTGATTGTTAGAACGCTTCTGCGGCCGAACCCGCAACGGGTCACGGGGGTGGCAGCGAAGGGTGCGGCCTGGGTTGGCTGCGACCATGCGAAATCAATATCACGCCCGATATGTTCTCTTACTCGTACTCTCCCTTGTTCAATCTCCTCTCTCTTTCTCTCTCTCTCTCTCTCTCTCTCTCTCTCTCTCTCCCTACCTCTCTCTCTCTCTCACTTTCCACCCTTCTATTGTATGCTGTGCTATTCGAAAGCCTCGTTCCAACTAACTGAGTTGCCATTTCCCGTGTATACGCTCTCCCGAATGACGTAAATTATCCCTGCTGTATACGAGCAACCCCCTGAAACAACATTATTATGGCTAAACACGATTTTTCTTCGTTCTGGCCCCTCGCGAAGCTTTCATTTCACGAGCAAAAAGAAAAAACAAATACTTCGCGAGAAGCTTTGAGAATTTTTTTTAATTGCCGAAGAAAAAAAAAAAAAATACACGCGCACACATTTAGATGAGAAAATGCGTCGGGAATGTGCCCTGAGAATGATGAATAATTCGGGGGTGAAACGAGAGATGGAAAATTTACGCGAAGCTTATTCAATTATTTCATAAAGCTTCTCTCATCAGGGACAGTCGTGAGGAAATAACGTGAATGTCATCATATAGGATCTTTGCACTCTCATCAAAATCAATCGCTTAAAGTTTTTCAAACAAAAAAATTCTATTAGCATGAAAATTTATTTGACATGCAAAATTCAAAGTTCGAATGAAGTCATCGCTGTATGCGTGTGTTGTGTGCCCGACGCCACTTTGAATTTATTTCCGGCGATATAAAGTAATAGCGTACAGTGTACATTTGTATGTATGTACGCGTACAGGAAAAAAAAAAAGAATCGGTTGCGACGTACCTGATGCGGCATTCCCAAGGATTTCTTTCCAAGGGGTCCAGGCCTTTTTGTCATGCTAAACGCGCATTCCATTTATATTTCTACGATGTAGGAGTTAATTTTATTGTAAACACTACGACAGAGAGAGAGAGAGAGAGAGAGAGAGAGAGAGAGAGAGAGAGAGAGAGAGAGAGAGGTATGTATAGATGTCTAGCGGGATTGCCAAATATAACCCAGTCAGTGCAAAAAGTTTTTACCGCCGTTGGTACATTCGTACCGCGAGGGAGAGAAGACATCACGAAGAAGAAACGAACGAACTTTAATGCACATGTCGATTTCCTATTTCCTCTCGCAGTTAATGCTTAACAGCTACTTTTTTTCGAGTTACGTTCATAATTATCTTTGAACGGAGAGAGAGAGAGAGAGAGAGAGAGAGAGAATGATACGGTAATACTAAAGCCTGCGTTACAATCTCTTCGTTCAGCATACGAAAATTTAATTAAATTTTTTCTTCATTTTACGAAATTATTTTCATCACAAAAGAATTGACGCTCAAGGCTTCGTTATTTTTCGATCTCGGGGCAATTTTATTTCCGCCCAAGTGTTTGTACTTATTTGCGCGAAGATCTCGTCTCACAATGCAGAAACGAGATTTCAATATTGCACAAGCGCTTGTGCGCTTGTGTATGAAATTTTTGAAGTATATGTCACAATATTTACTAGAATAGTTTAACGTGGGAGTTTCGAGGCAAACACGATCTCTTTTGTTAAAGAAATAAAACTGACGATGGTTTTTTGTCGTTGCAGGAATCGTTTTTCAGTAAAAAAAGAAAAAATGGTCATGGAACGACGGAGAATGGTCGATACAGTTCTACACTTGTACCTTTTCGTATAGTTTCTTAGCAAATCAATTTTTACGATTTTCGTACCGAATAAAGATATTACTTGACATTTTTATTTTTATTTTCTTAATTTCTAGTAGCAATGAATTGAGTTATATTGAACGTGCGAGCATTCTGAGAAAGAATCTTTTTTTTTTTAATGACACAAATGGAAAAAGAAAATGTTTTCGCTTTACATTGTTTTGATTATTTTTCCCATTCAAATTTCAGCCAATTTTTGCAACCAATAATTTTGCAACCAATAAAAATGCAACCAATAATTGCACCGTTCGACGTTATTTTGTATAGCCTACACGGTATTTAACTGATAATTTTTGATAATTTCACTGGTAATTTTTTATGTTGCTTGTACATAAAAAACAAAAGATTTTCCAATCCAATTAACCCTCCATCGAATTCTGTGACTTTTAAATTTTGAATTTTTGACTGTGAATTTTGTCTAATGGTGCAATTCTATTGGCCGAAATTTGGATGGGAAAAATAATCAATGATAGTTTCCAGTTGGATTGGAGCTTGCAATGCAAGCCCAGAAAGAGGAAAGAATTTTCAAAACCATCCTCGATCTACTGTGGCGCCACTATCGCGTTTATATTGTGAAAAAAATTCTGAAATGGTGAATGCACGTGCCAAATATATGCGTCGTGAGAGCACCCAATATAGATCACAAAGACAATGGAAAGTCTAACGAGACTTGCATGTATCTCGAATGAACTCGTTGAATTTCGTGTTTGTGAGTAAAGGGCAAATTTAACCATTCCTGCTGTTAATATTGAAATGTTACGCGGTATGCTAGCAACCCACGACTCCCGGGTTAATTTGAAACTGAAATGACACACGGAACAGCTCGTCTCAGTCGGTAAGAAATTCGTTTCTCTATTTGCCTCGTAAAGGTGCTACATTTCGGGTAAAAGAAGAGCGTCATTCTCTTCGTATTTCAACAGAGCGGAAGACAACACTCTTCTTTCTGTACGAAATGTCATTCGTTACGGTCGTTACGGAGAAAATAGGAGAAAGATTCAGTAATCTTTCTTGCACTCATGGTGGCTCGTTCATGTGTCAATTTCACCTTAAAAGAGATGTGCAACACCGACCGAGCTTGTCAAGAGAAAGGCATTTGTTAAACTCTGTAGCTAACAGTATGGAAATGGAACAACTCCGTTAGTACATATCTATGGTGGATAAAAGCACTGTGTACTCTCCCCACCACATTTTTTTCATCATTATGCTGCATGCTTTTTCGACTGCAGACACTGGAGACAGTGCGAGACTCGAAAAAAAAAACAAAACTGCATCCTCTCTTCAACTTAGAAAGTGTAATTATTAAAAGGTGCAAGTAATTATTTTAAACAGAACGATATTAGAAAAGTATTCCTGGGGTACATGAAAGTATAGCATTCATAATGAACTGAAAGCTTGACGTTGCGATGAGTCGTTCTTTTCGGTTTTTTAATTGCTAAAAAAATCCCAAGATATGATTAACTGAATATTTTGTTTGAAGTTTGAAGCAACTAATTTTTGTCTTCAGAAAAATCTTACTGAAATCGATTGAAAAATAAATTGAATTGGAATGAACAATTATTATCCAGAAATCATTGGAGAAAATCAACTTTAAAAAGGTATATTCGATTCTGAAATAATTGTAGATCAATTTTCATGGCTTATTATCAATTACTGTTGTATATATAATAATTTAACACAATTTATATTCCTTTTATAGCAACTTTCGGATTGGGTATAACAGTTCTGCCATCGACTATTTTTGCCCGCAATCTTGCCGACTGCTGCTCGATTATTCCTACAATATTGTAGTTCATCAATTTCCCGTTTCCACTAGCTCTCGTATTCACAAAGTACAAAGACGCCCCGCCAGACATTTCCCGCGTTTTCTCTACGCGAACCCCTTGCACTTGACCCCGGATCCGTAACCGCGATCGAAATCTCTGTCATCTGTCATCTGTCATTCTTATTGTCCCTCAACTTGATTGTCACGGCAAAATCGCATGTTTTCTTCGTGATTAATAATAATAATAATAATAGTGTCAATAATGGAGCAACGAGATAGAGATGCGATTGATCGTTTTTGCCAAAAATTTTCATCAAAAATAAATATTTTAACCCTGTGGCCTCGATTGATTCAGAATAAAGTTTTCAATCGGGATGACGTAAACGTACCTGCATGGGAGGTGAGTCTTTTTATTATCTATTTTTTTAAATTTCTATTCCATAAAACACGATATCACGACAACATTCCATGCCCTATTATATTGTTTCTGGACAGAAAAAAAAATTCATAAAAATTACACTAGGCAATATTTAAATTTGAACAAAATTAAATAAAAAAAAAAAAAAAAAAATTATGGAGTATGAAAATTCAAGATTTTTTGACAATTTGCAATGACTGTTCCAGTCATTTACGAAATATTCATCGTAATGTCGCAAAAATTACTCCAACGTTTGGAAAGTTAGATTATGATTTTAAAATTGTTTCTCGATTACTTTCTTCATTGTACGGTATTTTTATTTTAATTTTTTTCTTTAAAATTGCATTTATATTACTATATGATCTTGGTCAGATAGTAATCCTGGGCTGTAGTTAGCCGAAGGTCATGAATCTGTGTTTAAAAAAAACGTAAAATTAACGGAAAGAACGAATTATCGAGCGATCGATAGTTGTTCAAGCTCATGACGAGCCTTGAAAAAGAGCTCGAAACAATTACAGAAAAATTTGGCTCATCGAGATACCGTTCGCGATATATTATCGACGATAAAGACTCGAGGGCCCCGTGCGTTTGAAAATTTAGCACTGAGCTTGCGTCAAACGGATCAACACGACCTAGCCGATTTACTTCAGGGTCTAGAAACTCTGTCTTCGGACAGTGACAATTATTCATCGACAAACAGCGAGTCTATCGGCGATGATTCCGTGTAAGCCACAGTTAAAGTTTTATCGCCAGTTCGCACATTTCCATTCGTTTATGAAAGCGCGCAGCGAGACTTTTCTTTTTTTTTAATTTTTTGCTTCACCCGCTTACGCATTTGTCCAGAAAACTTTTCGATACGATAAATACTTGTATGCCTGATGTAAAATTTTTTCAAAAATTATGCGTACAAACGTAAAGTTTATATTTTGTATAGTATAAAAGTTTTTAACCATGCTTGTAGGTATATTTGTACATTTACCAATTTACGCTCTCCCTTCGGCCTAAATTCATTCTTAAATTTAGGCTCGTAGAAGGGTATAAATTGTACGTGCCTAAAAAGCTTCCCTTTGTGTATCCTTGCGCGAACCCGAATATCTTACAATTAGCTGATTAGAGTACAAATACATCCCAACATACTTGAAAAATTTCAAGCCAAATTATCGAACATTTATCCTAAATTTATGAGTTTGAAAATCGTTAAATTTATACATAATTGAAAAATTTCAAGCCAAATTATCGAACATTTATCCAAAAATTATGAGTTTGAAAATCGTTAAATTTATACATAATTGAAAAATTTTAAGCCAAATTATCGAACATTTATCCAAAAGTTATGAGTTTGAAAATCGTTACATTTATACATGATTGAAAAATTTCAAACCAAATTATCGAACATTTATCCAAAAATTATGAGTTTGAAAATCGTTAAATTTATACATAATTGAAAAATTTCAAGCCAAATTATCGAACATTTATCCAAAAATTATGAATTTGAAAATCGTTAAATTTATACATACTTGAAAAATTTCAAGCCAAATTATCGAACATTTATCCAAAAATTGAGTTTGAAAATCGTTAAATTTATACGGCACTTTATTGAGACGACAAGACCGGCCACATTTTTGTCTAATGAATTATATACCGAATAATTCTAGATGTCCGATACAAACTGTGAAAAATTCTTAAGAATCCGTAATGACGAAAAAAACAGGGGGGGGGGGTCACCGGATGTTTAAGGTGGTTCTCCCCTATTTAATGATGAAATACACGGGTAGTCCGTGAGCGGTCCCCGACTCTCTCTTGTTTCATGCATGCCTCCCGCTTGCAGCGCGCTTACCCCCCCACCACTGTCCGCGCAAAAACCACCTTAAATGTACATCGGTGCATAGTATCGCCCGAGTACTTTTACCAATTACAGCTATGTGAGAAAACTTGCGAGAGGAAACTTTGTGAGCGCATATATATTTTCAGAAACGATGATTATCACGAAAAACTTCACGACGCTACGCAGCCCTTGCGTATCAATGTACGAAAAGCTACGCAGTTTTGCGATAACCCGGATTTAAACATAATAGGAAAATATCGTATGAGAAGTCGACCGCGCGGCTATGTTCTTATAATTACGAATATTCGCTACGAGCTGAAGTCCAGCAGAAATGCTGCTGAACGCGACGAAGCTAGCTTGAAAAAGTTATTCGAGGACATGGGTTTCGATGTAACGAGTAAACTGAATCTGATCGGAGCGGTAATTCCATAACTATTGCCATGTTTCGCCGTTACTATAATTCGATGCAAAATTACAGTTCGATAAGGGCAAATGAAAATTTACACATGTTCGCTTTAATTTATAATATTCAATCATAATTAGCCTTGTCGATGAATTAACATCATATTGCAGGAAATCAGGAAGACCGTCGACGAGTTTTCTCGTCGAGATTTTCACTTGATCGACTCGTGCTTCGTGATAATATCCGCTCATGGAGGGGAAAAGATTAATAAAGGTTTCCTCGATACCGAGATAGAAGGGATCGATACCGGATTGTCCAGTGCCTCGAGCGTAATGTGTAGCGATATTGTCGATTATTTTGTCGCTGAAAAATGCAAAACTCTGATTGGAAAGCCGAAAATTTTTATATTTCAAGCCTGCAGGTTGGTAAATCAAAAACATTTTTTTTTCTAATCCCAACTATACCGATCAATTGATCCAAGTTCATTGAATACGTAAATATTTGAGGATCGATCGTTTATCCAGTCCCCGGTGGCAAAAAACTTGACTCTATAATCCGATAAATTTCAACCGTACTCAAAACAGTTTTGGTACTTTTGATTTCATACGATAGCATGGACTCGCATCAACAGCGGAGTTTCAATTTTTTTTTTTTATAAAATAACCGCGAACGCTGGTATACGAGGATTTTTTTTTAATGATTAGTTGAAAAAAAAAAGTTTAAACGACGACAATAATGCTGATTTTGTATCATTTATAATGCAATCCCGCCAATTGTAATATCTCACTCTATCGCATTGCTTTGCGTAGTACCGAAAATCGCCACTGCGATCGCTGACGTTAAATTCCCGCACTTTTCTGTTCGATGCACGAAGCCCAATAGCCCACGCTCCAAAACGACAATTTGGTAGCTCAGGTTATTGTTTTTTTTTTTTTTTTTTCAACTCATCTCGCAGGGGACAACGCATGCAGGAACCTCCAAGAGTCGATTCGGACGGTTTCGAGGAGAATGTGCCGCCTCGAAATTATTCCGATATGCTGATTGCCCATTCGACGATACCGGGTCATGTGGCTTATCGAAATACCGTAAACGGCAGCTGGTACATACAGATACTCTGCGAGGTTTTTATGAATCACGCTTGTACGACCCACGTACAGGATTTATTCAATTTGGTAATTAGTTTAATTGTATATTGAAAAAAAAAAAAAAAAAAAAAATTCACAGCGCATCGAAGCAAATGTATCCAATAGCCATCGCGCGCGGTACATTTCTTGTATAATTATATTCACCATAATTCCTTTGAACTTTAGCCAATTTTTTTTTCTTTTTTTTCTTTTTCGTTACAATGCATCCACGAGTTTCCGGTGAAATCGACGATTCTCGGATAGTATTGCGAAACGCGATGGGCAAATATATAAAGCATTCTCCAACAAACCAGCCACTTTTTTTTCGCGACCCTTCCCCCCCCCCGAAACTTTGGCCAGTTTGTAGAACTAGATCGAAGAGACTTTCCGTGAATTATTTAAGATTTTTAAATCCAACCGTTTTGGCAATACTATATTTTTTTTTTTTTTCGAGTAAACATATCTCTAAAAATATAGATCGCAGAAAAAACAAAAATGATGTAAGGTAAAAGTTGTAGTTTTTCCATCATTTTTTCAATGAAATCCGTGTCACAATTTTATCGTTCTTGTAGATTTTTCACTAAAAAAATGGTAAAAAATATTTTTTTTTTCCTTCAAGAAACACGATTTTTATTTTGCTGGCAAATTTACTCAATCTTCGGGCATATTTAGTAGATTCGGTAGAAAAATCATCAGAATGGGACCGTCAATCGGTTCTGGTCTAAAAAAAAACGATTCAGGTGTTACAAAAATTTGTTTATTTACGAGAAAGAGAGAGAGAGAGAGAGAGTTGTTGAAGAAGAATAAAGCGATGCTAGTCGAAGACTTGTATTACAGAGCTATTGTTTCGGAAAAGAGTTTCATAATGTAAATGAAATTTGGAAGACAAAAGTTGCACGCATCACCCAACGATTCAAAGGATCGGGAATGATTTCTCCATCTTTATAGATACGAAACGATTCGAATTATACGTCAAACCGATTTTTTTTTTTTCAAGGTGGGAATGTTATGTTTTCAGTGCCAGCACAAAATAATCGATAGTTTTCTGGGATTAAAAAATTTTCGGCAGGCTTATTCTCAGTTTTATGCAATTTCGCACGATTCGTATTTTTAGTCCGCAACGCCTTGACGGTTACCATTCTGGCGATTTTTTTTTTTATCGAATCGCCCAAAAGTTGAGTAAATTTGGCAGCAAAATAAGAGTCGTGTTTCTTGGAGAGAAAAAAATTTTTTTTTTACCTTTTTTTTTAGTAAAAAAATCCAGTTTGCAAGGACCATAAAATTATGACATGGGATTCATTGAAGCGACGATGAGAAATTACAACTTTTATCTCATATCATTTTTTTTTTCTGCGACCTACATTTTTAGTTATTTTTATTTGAAAAAAATATAGTATTTTCAAAACGGTTGGATTAAAAATTTTTTAAATAATTTACTCAAAGTCTCGTCAACTAGTTCTACGAATTGGCCAAAGTTTCGAAAATTTCGGGTATAGGGTCGTCGAAAAAAAGTTGCCGGTTCGGTGGATAATGCTTCTCGTACGGGCTCGGACTATCAACGATATGAACATTTTGCCTTCGGTGCAAGCGAGTTGGCATGATTCGTGAAAAATATTCTCGTTGTTTTCTCACAGGTCGACAGAAGACTGATGAGATATCGCACGCATGACAACAAATCTCAGACATCGACCATTAAATCAATGGGATTCAACAAGCACTGTTATCTGAATCCCGGTCTCTTCGAAGATTCGTAAATACGAATCTGAACAATGAACTTTTTATACTTTGTTTTTTTTTTAAATTTTTTTTACCGTTACTTCGAGTTGCTAGGTATTAAATTTTTTTCAAATTATACTGCATCGGGCACACGCGCAAAATGAATATTGCGCGTGATGCGTACGGCGCGCCAGCAATACTAAAGCGATAGAATTATTTTAATATCGAATGTATATTTTATAATGATAAAAAAATGATTTTCTACATTGCAAAAGTAGTTTTTAAGATTTATTACCCCGAAAAATGAAACTTTCATGGGGGGCGTTCTCGTTTATGAAGATTGGAAAAATATTTTTTCGATCATTATTTTCAACGTTATCGATCCAAAGGTTTTTTTAAAAAATTATAACCATTTCCTCTCCCTTAATTATCATATGACTGAATCGAAAATTCCGAAATAATTCTGACGTATCAAGGCATATGAGAAGTTTGGGTGAAAAATTGTTGGGCGACATGTGAGAGTACAACAGAGCGCTCTTGACAATCTATAGCGTAGTGTCTTATAGTCATCGAATCATTATTTGACGAATTAGTCTGGCCGAATTTTTTTTTACTTCAATCCTTCTTATTTGGAAGTATGTTTGGAAATTTTTTTTTCGACGCTTCGAGTCATTGGGTGTTCATAAATAATAAAAAATGTCGGCAACCAATAGCAGCATTTCTTTTTTTTTTTAGACATTCTACGAAAGTTTATATTTTCACCGTTGCATGCGCTGATTGTGAAATCTTGGCGCAAGAAACTGGCTAATGTCACGGAGCAAAATTATCATTGGGTGAAAAATTTTAGGAATACGCTCGGTATAGACGGCGCTAACTGTAAATGTTTTTACTTCGGAAGAATGGCACGAAAAGCCTCGGTGGTGCATGAATTTCAGGGGTGGCCGCGGTCAGGAAAAATCTGGAAATGTCAGGGGGGGAATTTTTAATTGTTCAGGGAAACGGAGAATTATTTCATTTTTGGTAGGGGAAAGATTTTTAAATTACAAAAATTAGAATTCGAACTCTTCGATCAGCTCTGGGATGAACGGTGATTGTTCTTAAAAATTTTGATTCGCATTCGCATCGAGGCATTTTCGTTGACTTGAAATATTTTTTTTTTTTTTTTCTTTTTTGACGATTCTTCGTATCGAATTTTTGCGCTGCTTCAAGGGGGAAAAAAAATCGATCGGATTCATAATCAGCGGAAAGTTTTCCGATCGCCTGTGGGGAGAGGCCTGAAAATACCGAAATTTCAAATGCCCATAATTTTGCTCCGGTTTAACGGATTCGGGCTTATCGGTGATGTTGTTTTGGAAAAGCTCAGGAGTCGACTTGGCCAATGCCGTTTGATTCATCCTGAGATCTCAATTTTTTTTTGTGAATTTCAGTTCAAAGGGCGGGTATGCAGGAAAAAAATGATCCTATGAAAATTTGTAAAAAAAAAAAAAAAACCGAGAAATAACGATCGCGAAGAGAATAAGGACCGAAGAGAGTTTCATCCCCATCGGGGATGCAAAGCAGCAAAGTTGCAGGCGATTCTAGCGAATCCATTCATGTTTCGCAAAAATTCAAAAAAAAAAATCTTTCGAAATTTCACGCCAGGAGCCTGTACCGGTGTATTTTCTTCCCCTGATGACGAATCTGTTGGGCATACTTCCTTGAAACTCAAAAATTCCATTTCAAAACGTCAAAACCGTTTTTTTTTTCCCCCAGAAATTAAAATAACAAATTACATCGGATAAAGTTTAATTAAAATTCACATGGAGATTTTGAATAAATCACTATTTTGACGATATTATAAATTAAAAAATCAAATTAATAAGAAAAAAAAAAAAAAAACGTGATGAAAAAAAAAATGATTTGTTTCGTCGTTTGTAACGATTTTTTTTTTCATTCAAACGTTCCTCAACTTCCTCCCCAAATGCATCCGCGCATTTGCGTCACAAGGGCATTAATCAAATGCAAACATTTTTCAAAACCGATTCTGTCGTTTAAAAAAAAAAAAAAAAAAAAAACTCATTGGTTGATTAACCTATTCGGATCTCAAACTAGACAAAGTTGGATATTCTTTCAGCGGAAGATCAGGAATTTTTTTTTTTCCTTATTTTTTTTCTATGGCCACCCTGGATTTGTTGCTTTTTTTTCGCTTCTCGAATTAACTCAATAACGGCGAAATACTCGATGGAAAAAGATCACTGTCGGATTTTTATTTCGGTCGAGCGAATAATACAGAAATTTTAATGACTCGTTCGGGCTATAGACGGGCCTGGCCATTGTACGGACTAAAGGTTGTAACTTTTCGACAAATTTTCGAAATTATTGAAACATTACCGAGGATCGTTGCCAAAATTACGCACCGTTTGCGTGAACATGATGAGCGATATATATATATATATATATATATGGATCGAGTAGAGAAAATAAATTAATAATTGAACAGATGAACTACGGGGGGGGGGGGGGGGGGGATCCATAATAGAGTTAAGTCATCGATAATTCTCGGTATCGTTCTCAATCAAAATGGCAAATAAAAAAATAAAGATGGTAGCGGTTTTTCTAAAAATTTGTTGCTCGTTACTTTTTTCTCCCCCTCTCATCGAGTCCTGGATGCTCTTTATCTAAGATTTTATTTTTTTTTTTCATCTTTGCGTTATAACTGGGCGCGAAACGTTTTTTCGCGCGTTACCGACAAAATACAAGAGCTCATTCAGTACAATGACTGGGCGTTTGACGAGCGTGGCTTCTTAATCTTTTCCAAATTCTTAATAACGAGATCATGCAATGAGCAATAACGATTTCGTACTTCGCTCATAACGAGCCAGAGGCTGGCAAATTCTTTCTCGTCGAGCTCTTGTACGGCTCGTCTGTAATCGAGGATGTGCGGATATTTTGCCACTTTGCTCACAACTTTCCCTCTGGAGATAAAGTACCTGGAAAGAATTATAAAAAAAAAAAAAACAAACAAACAAACAAAAAATTGTTATTAGGGTGAGTGCACCGGTGAATAAACGATTAAGCGCATGCTCAGCTTTATAAAAGGTTTTTTTTTTAATACTGGTTCGCGTCGTTATAAAACCAATCCTTAATCGTCGCATTATATAAAAAATTATTAACTTTGCTCGCGCAAAAATGTCATTTTAACAGAAATATATATATATAAAAAAATCTATCAAAAGTGAAAATAGGAATTACTCCGGTAATTGAACACTCGGATCCAATCAATGAACAGCCTATGCGCCAGTAATTGAACGGACCGAGCTATGAAATAATAGATATGTATAATTCATTGATTAGGATTTTGCGCATACTTAAAATTATATTGAGGCGCAGGTACGCGCGATTTTTTTCTCAAAAGTAAAAGTCAAGTAATATTTCGTCAAGCTTACGTATCCGAGCATGCTCGAATCTATAATTGTTTTAGGGTGTTTAAAAAAAGAAATTTTTTGATTTTTCCATGCTTCCACCCCTAAAAACTTGAATTTTGATGAAAAAAAAAAAAATATCCTCGCGAAGAGGGAGCTCTGTAGCTTAAGCGGAAGCCGCGGCTCATTGGACGTTTCCAATTATAACAGCCGATTAACGTCTATGACGAATTTTTTTTTAAGGAAAAATTTTCTCCTTAACCGGTGGACTCAATCTACTAGCTAAAAATTATTTTTGCTAAAATTTGAAGTATCGCGTAAACCGAGTTCGAAATTCCGAAAATCAATCGTTTAAGCGGATTTTTTAAAATGAAATTAAGCTTATAGTTTGTCAAACGGTTCGAGAACTTATCGATGCGTAAATATATATATATATATTTTTTTTTGTTTGTTGACAATTGAGCGTCGATCATACCTTGAGATCTGATCGAAGTATGCGGCTGCCTCGCTCTCCACAGCTTGAATTTCAGCGAGCGTGTCCTCCTGAATTGATACACCGAAATTGTTGCCATCCTCGATCTTCGGAATCATCACCGAAACCCACATCTTCAGCTGTAACGTATTCGAATTTTTCGTTCACAAAAATTGCCCGTAGAATACGGAAGAAAAAAAAAAAAAAAAAAAAAAACGTAGAAAAATCGCATCTTGATTCATTATTTTTCTTTCAATGTCATTTATATAGTCGATGAATAAAAATATCCCGTATCGTCTCGGGTTCAATGAAACAATGAATTTCATTGAACCCCCCCCCCCCCCCCCCCCGAGGACCGCGCAATAATATGTGCATAGACGTTCGAATTTCGTAGATCGAGAAATAGAGTGATTTTTTAAAATATTCTCGAATTTATCCGATTATGCATATTAATTTTTTTTCCCAATCTCATGAACGAATTATAAAATCACAGTTGGCCGGAACGAGGGCTGACACCCCTAATGATCTTGGGGTAAAAATGACCTTGGAAATTCGAAGCCTGGGATTTGGTTCTGATGATTTCAACCTCTTAATATTTTTAATCACAGAAATTTTGAACTTTAACGAATTTGATCTTCGACAAATTGTATCCTAGGGAAATTTATCGCGTGTAATAATAATCCTAGACTGCCCACGTAAAGGATTCTCTGAAAGGCACATGTAATTGTCGATGGGAAAGATAATAGCCGTGCTGATAATATATTTGGAATTTTCTCCAAAGCGCAGTGTGTGTATCGGTGTGTTCATATTTTTTTCCCCCCCAATCTCATGATATAATTATAATTATAACTTCACAGTTTGCCGGGACGAGGCTGACACCCCTAATGATCTTGGGAAAAATAATCTTGGAAATTCGAACCCCGGAATTTGGTTCTGATGATTTCAACCTCTTAATATTTTTGATCACAGAAATTTTGAATTTTGCGAATTTGATCATCGACAAATTTTATCCTAGGGAAATTTATCGCCTGTAATAATAATCCTAGACTGCCCACTTAAAGGATTCTCTGAAAGGCACATGTAATTGTTGATGGGAAAGATAATAGCCGTGCTGATAATATATTTGGAATTTGCTCCAAAGCGCAGTGTGTGTATCGGTGTGTTTATATTCCCCCCCCCCCCCCCCAATCTCATGATATAATTATAAATTCACAGTTTGCCGGAACGAGGCTGACTCCCCTAATGATCTTGGAAATTCAATGTTATCCAACGCCCCCATTAAATTTATTGGAAAAACATTGAATATACATTATTTACCATGTATCTAATGATATTAACACTTTAGATAAATTTATCTGAAATGTTAATATCATTATCTGTGTAAATGTATGCGTAAATCGTTTACTGTTCGGAAATACCAAGGTATTTTGTGAGGTCCCAACTTTTGACTTTGACCCCCACGGTGATACACGATAAATAATGTATATTCAATGTTTTTCCAATAAATTTAATGGGGGCGTTGGATAACATCGAATATTTGTCGTAAGTAGCAAGTGTTTTCATCCGTTAACCTTAGAAAACACTTGGAAGATATGGATTCTCCACCATGCCAATTTTTCCGTGGTTTGTTATGAAATCAATTAAAGTTCTCTCAAAGTTATAGGAAAATAAAAATGGGCGAACTCGACGAAAAAAAAATATTATTGCCTTGTCTTGCTGGAAAATACACGAAAAGAATTCTGGACAGTTTCAATATAGATGAGATTATAAAGTATATTCGAAAACCTAAGTTTTATGTTAAGGTGTTTTTTTTCGTGCAATGGATCGTTTTATATGTAAAATGGATTTAAAAAAAAAAAGAATAATAATAATAATAATAATAATTGATATCCAAATTTGGGGGTGTAAAATCAGATTTAAAAATTTGAAAAAAATTCAGCTTGCTTTTGACACTCGAATAACCTTTAAAAAAATGTTTCATAATATTTCGAGATCACACGATTTTTTAGTGGCCCACTTGGTGTTGTTTGCTTCATATTTGAAATTTGTTTCAAAGCGCAGTGTCAAAGTCATATACTTATGACAAGGTTTTTCTTATCATTCATCATTCGTCGCTAATCCGTTTTCCTCAATCATTCAATCTGTATATCTTAATATTGATCCTGAGAATATAAAATTAGACTTCCATGCTCATCCAGTCAATAGTATCAATAATATATATTGTCTATATATATATATAATAATAGAACTATATAAGATAATATATATTATATAATATATATAAGAATATATATATAGAATAATAAAATAATATATATAAGAAGAAACTATATATATATATATATAATAGAATAAATAGTCAATAAAACAAAAGTGTGTTTATGAACAAATATGTTTTTCCATTGTGAAGTGTTGTTATTTCGATAAAAGTTGATTTGTTGTCCGATTTTTTCGATCATCATTTTTTTTCCCGGTTAGATTTATCCGGGAGTCAATTTCGAGGTTTTTTTTTTTTACAAAAAAACTAAAAGGTCAATTTTGCCAGGTCGAAATTTCCAAGATCGAATGGCCTGGGGGGGGGGGATTTCAAAAGATCATGGGACAAGGAACCCGAACGAGAATCGAGCGATACTCACGAGATTCGAGTCTTCAAGAAGCTGCAGTATGTACGGCTTGGCAATGCGAATAATATCACAAATCGGTTTGTTGCATGGTATCGGACCGCTCGGCAATATCATAACTTTAGTACCGGCCGCGACGCCGCCATCCGCGCTGTTGTCTAACTTAATTTTCTTATTCTTAGGTGAATCTTCGGAATGATTGAGCACTATGGGATCCGGAATGGGCACATTGAGCTCCTGATGAACGCCCGTTAGATCTCTGTTGTAGAAATTTGGTGTTTGCAGGAGCTCGTTGAGCTTGACAATTTTCTCGGGAAAACCCTTGAGCAGCAATTCCTCTGCCTTAAAAAAAAAAAAAAAAAATTATCGAAATTCAAGTCGGATTATATACAGCTCCGAAAGCCCGTGCTAAATAATTTCGTCAATTGTAAAACGTGTGGGGATGCATTTTTCCAACAAATACCTTGGTCTTCAGGGAGTCTTTGTATTCCTGAACCTGTATAAAAAAAAAAAAAAATTTGAACAGAGTCCCCATCAGGTCGTTCGAAATATGATACGAATATCAAGACCGCGACGATGGCTTTGGATACTTTGAAAAAAAAAAGAAAGAAAAAAAAAAACCACCATTTTTCGTTTATTCGTATCTTATTATTTATTTGATGAATTTTATCTACAAAATAATTGTAGCTAGACGGTTTAGTCTTTGTTTCATAGTTTAGGAGAGAAAGAGAGAGAGAGAGAGAGAGAGAGAGAGACTGGGCAAGAGAATGATGCAAGGATGTGGGTGGGAAATTAAGAGATTGTGGAGATTACCTAAGGAGGGAATGAGGATTCGGGATTTGCGATGAGCCAAGGAAAGAAATTTATACGAGCTTATAAAAGAAATTGAGCAAGTAACGAGGACAAAGATTGGAGGGATCGGTGTTGAGATACATCAATTTTTTAGGCTCTATATTGCATAAAAATGACCGAAGAGGGAAGCGAGAAGGCGAGAGGAAGAGTTAGTGCGAAAGGATTGAGTAGCTTGTAGTTTTATACGGATTAAAAAGAAAAAAAAAAAATAAAGACTCTTATATTAAAAATTAACACGAGTCGGATCTAAGAGATGTGTAGGGCTGAAAAAGGAATGCGTCGATTGCAAATAAAAAGGTTGTAGAAAGCTCTACGATCGGTACATTGGACACAAATATTCTAGTCCCTTTTATATTCTGTTCTACTCTATCGCGTAATGCAAATTTTTATTCTTATTTTGCATTCCGCTAGAATAATCTCGGAAAATAGATGTAAAAAAATAAAACTGCTGACGGTTAATTATTCTGCTACTCGTTACTCATTATAATTCTTTGCTCTATAATGTAAATGATTATTATTATTATTATTTTTTTTATATTGCATGAAATATTAAAAAGATTTAATTCTTTTTTTCTCATGTTACGTTGCGTGGATAAATAATCGTCAAAATTACAGAGTACAGAACAAACGTAGGCAATAAAAAATATCATAGGGAACTTTTATAATAATAATTAACAAATTATAGATAATGAAAAAACAAAAAAATTCTTTTGCCAATGGAACAACAGGTCTCGGGTATGTAATAATTTTGATTGTAAAATTGTCAACTACGCTCCTCAGGCAAAATTGCGCTCTGCGAATCTTTCGATCGATCTCCAAGGATACAGACGCAGTTTCTGTAGCTGCATATTTGGATTCGAAAGATTCGTTGCTCGGCGAGGAACGAATGAACGCGGGAAACATTTGTTCAATGCAATTGACCGATTTGTCCAAGCGGAAGGACGCCGAAAGATTAAAATTTTTAGATACATCGGCCGAACGAAATTTCGCAAGGTTGGAAATAATTTTAATCGATCGCGTCGGTTAAGTTTTACACGATAAATGGCTACTCGCTCGTGTGTTTCTCGCTGCCTTCGTTTCTTTTCTTTTTCTATGAATCGCGTCGCTAACGGGGCTTGATAAGTTTCAAGAAGAGATGCGCAAAGTCAAATTTACAATTTAGCGGCGAAAAAAAAATGACGATTAAAAATTTCCTGGGAATGGGAAACCAAACTTTTCAAATAACTTTGGGTAATATTTGCCATAATCGGAGCATTATTACGTGAAATTTTACCAAAAACCATAATTAGATGATAAGAATTCGGTCAGTTTTTCATTATAATTAGAAATATCGATTTTGCCCATCTCCGGCCGTAAATAAATCGTGTTTGTGGGCGCATGACGCGAAATTTGTATGAATCAGTGTGGCTCGAGGCTTATGGTGTGGAGCATGGAGAAAAAAAAAAATTCGAATTCACAAGACTACAAAATCAGAGCAAGATTTTTCTCGTATTGTCGAACGAGAATTTGCAATTTTTCGTCACAGCTGCACATTGACATTGACCGTTTTTATTTTTTTTTTATTTTCACATGTAATTCAGTTAAAATTGCGTGACGGTTACGCGTGAATGATGCGTTCTTTTCTTTGAGGTTAGGGGCATCCCAGCAAAGCCGATATTACGGCGTGCCTTGAGAGCGGGGGTTTTTTTTTTCTTGTCAATGCCAGAAGCATCCGATTGTGAAGAAAAACTTATGAAATAGCAATGAAAAAATTAAAGGTTTTATTGAAATATGTATTCTGTTGATTACCACGTTAGAAGGGACCATCGTAAAAAAAAAACACAAACAATACGTTTCACAAATGCCGAAGCACTACCGGTCGATGGACGCACTAACCTAACCACTATGGCACAACTATTCGTTTTTATTACGGGGAAAAATTATCGCATCAATCTCCTTATAGAGTAATTATTTTTTTTTTTAATCGTTACTACTGAAATTGTATCGTAATTTACCTTCGCTTCTGTATTATCGGCCATCATATGCGCTCGTTAAAAAACAAAAAACTTAGAAAATATATAACCTCGCACCAAAGCTCACACCTACACACGGTCGTCTTTGTTGAAACGTGCAACTTCAAACAGGAAGTCGCCATGTTTTTCGTTGTTCTTTGACGACGGAGTCATGTGCGACTATGAAGAATCTGTCAATGTTTAAACGAATTCATTGACGTTTAGTTTTATCGTAAAAATTTCGTTACAGGCGTATTTAATTTTTTCAACAACCATTACAACCGCTTTTCATCGAATTCTCCGTATTGATCGATTTCGGCGGGATATTCAAGTGGGCTTACTTATTTTTCATCGAATTTTTATAAAATTTTTCGTCGTTTGTGAGAACGACATGTCAACCGAAGACAGTAACTGCATGAGCGAAGAATGCAGCTGTAAAAATTTTGAATATTATCTTCCAACGGAAGTTGTTTTGCACAATACACCCAACGATTGTTGGGTCTCGTATCTCGGTGGTGTTTACGATCTCACGGAGCTCTGTAATTTTTGGAAATATTGGTGAGACTTTGTAGTTTGAAAATTGATTTATCACGCGTAGCAAGCATATGAAAAAATATCGGCAATGCTTCGAAAAAAATAAATAGTTTCCTGCAATATTACGTTGAGGCATATTACATACCCCAAGCTGACGTGGGCTCTTTTGACTCTCAACGTCAGTAATTTAAAAAATACTACAGAAGTCCGTAGAGTGGACAAGAAAAAAAAAAAACATTGGGTGTGTTTAGCCGAACTAAACGTTGAGCAGACCCATTATTCACGAAGTTTTAGATAATTGGAAACGGATCCTAAATTGTGACTATACTCTCAAAGAATATTGAAACCGAATTTTCGAATCATAAGCCCGAATTCATGAGCCGAATCCCCAAAACCTTTGTTCCCATCAATAGTCGTGAAATAAGACCGATAGTGGCAAACGCTGGCAAAGACATAAGTCATTGGTTCGATCATGAGAGAGGCGACATAAGGCACTACGTGAATCCGTTGACCGGTGTAAGTGTGCCTTATTGTCCTCATGGTCCGATCCCGGACGTTGGTCCAAGCGTGCCAACGACTATGTGGCGACCGTTGGACAGATGTCCCTGGTGGCTCGATGACAAATACAAGAAAGGATATCTCACAAAGAATTCGAGACCTTGCAGAATTATCAATGTTCTCACGGGCGACGCGGCCGTTATATCCGTGAGTCATATATACGTATACATAAACTCTTCTGGTTCACATCATCCAGACTCGACGCTGCACATGCACGCACTGCTCAATTACAATTATGGAAAGGAATTTCTTGCGGTTAATGTTGGGCAATCTCTTATTCCGGTAAAAGAGAAAAAAAAACATATATGGAATAATTTTTGAGATATGATTTTGTCGTAAACAGAAAATTTTGCTACCTTGGGGTTTAGTGGCATTGCCAATTTCTATTTTATTGTAAAATTCTAAAATTCACTATGGCGGCACGTTGATGGTTGAAGTTTTAGGTAGCCCAATATATACTAACGTTTACGTGCACAAAATTTACCACTTGTTCAGTATACGGTCATAGGAGTTTCCGTCGCCGGAATAGTAACCGTTGTTTTTGTGCCATACCATAAAATAACCAACTATATAACCGGTTGTTTTGTGCAAAAAATTGACCGCTAAATAACCCCAAAAGCAACGGTTATTTAACGGTTGTCGATGGTTGCTTACAAGGTTGTTCATTGGTGGCAAAACCAACTGCGACTTCCAGCGAAGCGTTACAACACGGTTGCGAATCGGTTAGTTTTTCGCACAAAGCAACCGGTTATCTTATACAGTTATTTCATGGTTGCTTTTCGGGCTAGGGTTACGTGCTACTCGATTTCAGGAAAATACGTTGCCGTTTACGTGATCTCGAGCATAACGCAAGAAAACAGCTAAAACTTTTAGATATGGCGTGCTAAAGTGAGAGTGGCAAAAAGGCTATTTGTAAAAATTACGAAAAGTGTGTGGAAATGAATCGGGGATAAATTCATAGCTGCAATAGCTGCTCTAGTTGCGAATCAAAATAGGAAAATTGCACGAATACTTCTTCTAAACGATGAAGAATTTCGGAAAAATAGAGTGAAAGCATCTCCGAATTCGATTATTCGCTTCGATTTTCAAGCAATCGATGCTTCATTAAATTTTCGAGCAATCGATACGCTTTTTCGTTCAGTAGAATTTTGTTATGGGCCGTTTACGTGCTCTATTATCTACGAGATTTAGCTTAAATCTGGAAAATTAATTTTTTTAACTCAAATATCGTCAAACCTCGGGCACTGATTAACCCCGGGCACTGACGTCAGCTGTTACTAGGGCACTGCGGAATCCACACAGTGCCGCTACAATATAGAACCCTACCATGAAAAAGAAAAAATTATAAATTCAACGAGTGGAGGGTACCGATAAGTGTATGATACGGGCCTGGTGCTTTAATCTCATTGGTTAGTAAGAAGGTTAGGTCTTTCGGTCAGTGCCCGAGGTCCGACTGTATGTTGTCAGCTAAAACTTGATTTTCACCCATTTACGTTTCTTCAAATATAAGTTACGAAAATTAGTAGCCAATGTCACGTAAAACAGCGCACGTAAACATGGTAATATTAGTACTCCTAGCTTCGCGTCATCTCACCGTAAAAACAAAATTCAAATTCCAATGTTTGGCGATCAAGAAAAGTAGGAAAATTATATTTAGGTTTGCGAGGAAGACACGATAAGTCGAATACAGGAGCGTTTCTTGATCTTCAATGCTCATGGGGCGTCCTACGAGTGGAAATTCGAGGGCAAGAGACTCGACATGAATGGAACTCTCGCTGATAATGGAATTCTTGATGAGCGAGATCGATACGTCGCTTGCGGTCTTCCCGACGATATTTATACTCCCAGTCTCTTGTGCTATTTCAAGGACGATTTGACAGAGGCATAATTCGCATATGAAAACTCTCGTGTAGATTAAACAACAATTTACTGGTACGAACTTTGTGCTATGGTGATTAAAACTTTATTTTCATTAAACAAAAGAATGAGAATGAAATAATAATGATAATTGTTATTACTGCTTATACCAGTCGATGATACAGGTGAGGAAATCGGTACAAGGTCCTGAAATGAATTGAAAAAATTGAACTTTTCTTTGAGGTTTCGACATAAACACAAGTAAGCTTTTACCAACGGCCGCAAATTTTCTTTCTGGAAGTTTTGACCTTACTTTTTTTAACTTTTGCTCACTCTTTTTTTAACCGTTCAAGCTTAAAAGTAGACCTTATATGGTACGCCGAATTACGATGGGGGGTTTTTTTTAAATTTTTGATAATCTTTCAAAGTTCGACCATCGAAAGCTGCTAATTTTGGCATATACACAGCCACCCATCCCCCGCTCGTTTCGATTTTTTACTTGCGTGATTTTCACTAAAGTTCAAGAACAGCAAAAGCGTTCGATGAGCTACGATAAAGCGCTGTGGTATACTACGCTAAGCTTTGCTGTAGTCCCGACAATTTTTTGTCTTCCAAAAATCCGCAATGCCCGTAGCCTATTTATTTAAAAACGTAAACGAATGCTCGGGCAGTGATTCGCTCGCGTCTTCACCATCAGACATTTGAGGAATAAACATACGTGCGACAGCGTACTTTTATTCATGCTGGCATCGGCGGCGCATAGTCCAAGGTGGGCAATGCACGTGCATGGTTACGTCGGAAACTCGCTTTACTTTGAGTCTTCGCGAGACGTGCAACATATCGAGTTCTAGTTGTCGTTTATGCGCTTCTTTGGCTCTTCTCCACGCTTCACAGCAGCACATATATTTAGTTGATGTACACACGCGTGCATTGCGAGGTGAACAGCATTAAACGTCATTACGTGAGGCGGAGGGGGGGGGGGGGGGAGAAAAAGGGAGAGAGATGAATAGCGCAGATACCAGCACGACTAGTGTCCCATGATTTGCGCCCTCCAGGCTGATTCCCTACTTTGAACGTTGCAATTAGGCCCATTATTCCATTCCATCACGAATCGACCATCAAAAAAAGGTTATAAAAGGATAGACAAGCTGGAGGAATGTATTTATCGGTAAGACGGATCGTGGACGGTTGTGCTGTGGTCAACGGGCTGTTATGGACATTTAGATTCAGAACTGATGATTATAACCCCTTCAAGAAAATCCAAGAGTGATTCGACTGCTTCGGTTGCCATATGCATTTCGTTACATCTGGGATTTAATCTCCAGCTGCAGCGACTTGCACAGCGCAAATGTAGAATTAATCTGAAAAGTATACCCAGTACACCTAAAAATGTACTTGTTACAGGTCTAAGAGTCGATAGTGTCCAATTCACTCTTTAATCTCTAATTCCTGCTGATTTTACCAACAACTTCGCCTATTTTTTCTTTCACATCGTTCTCATGGGCCATTTTTTGTGTTTACGGTCCCGATCACTGTTTATCACATTCGGGAAATTTAAAACTCTGTGCACGAAACTGAACTACCCAATGTCATCTCTGTCAGAATTTAAGGTAGTCCTAGCGTTTTTGCACATAGTGCACAATCGCATGAAATTTTGATACGTTAATCTTAAAGCACCCTCCAATGCACCTGCAATGTTTGAGTATACCTTAACGACCTTTTAAACGAGAAAAATTGAGTTAAAAATCACGATTTTAGCATAGTGACTATAGGAAAAATCATGACCGCGCGGAGATTACCTCGAAATTCATACACTAATATAGTCAAGAATCACACAACCAAACGCTCATTTTGTTTTTAAAATATTGAGGATTCAGATTTTCACAAAAAGAAACATAAGCTCAACGGATGTTTGAAAAAGATTTTACGAGTTTTCGGTAGCCCCGGACGAGTTTTCGGTAGCCACGGGTACCGACTCTCTCTTGTTTCATGCATGCCCCGTTCACCGCGCGCTTCGCCGCGTCTACCCTTCCGCTAATTCCCCCCGGCCGGTCGTGTTAGGACTACCTTAAGTATTCCAAACAAGACTAACACATTGCAAGTCTACCAGACATGGAGCAGCACCGAACGTCACTTCCAGAATGAGACTTTCTCTAACATCTCTACCCTATTACAAGTCTACCAGATAACAACTCTCCGGTGTGGCTGATGTTGTCATAAAAAAATAACCCGAATAAAATACAGGCCAATACACCGGTATAACTCATGACTGGCCACGCTGGAGAGCTGTTATCTGGTGGACTTTTAATTTTGTAGAGATGTTACCAAAAGTCTCATTCTGGTAAAGATGTCATTGGTTAGAGATATATGAGATATTTTGCTAACATCTGTTAAAGTTGTTGTCCGGTATAGAGTTGTAATTCAGAGAGCCTAAATTTTGGTAGAGATGTTATTGGATAGTGAAGTTTCGGCTATAGAGTTGTAAATATACCTCGCATTCTCGCCTATACAGTTACGGCCGAATGTGAGGTTGAAAGCGCGTCTGGTGTATTCGGTGAACGAGAGTGATGGTTATGCAGTATCATTCCCACGGGGTAACTTGATACTAATCAGCGTTACATCGTCCGCATGAAATCTCCTTATTTCATCTTCACGTGCGATGCCCCGGAGGTCCAAAAGTGTGTATATATATATATATATATATATGCGTGTACATCTTGGTCCAGTCACGCACATCCTTACGTTACATACGCGACGTACGAAGATTTTTCTTCGTCCCTTCCTTGACGACGTTGACGGCGCATCGTTCGCCAGGCTCTCGGGGATAGAATACAAAAAATTAAGCTCGCTTCTCGTGTAGGCTTGCTGGGTATATCGCGGCGAAGCATTCACATTTCACGTAATAAAGTCCCATGCGAGCCTTCGGACAGCGTACGTGAACCCTGAACTTCCCGGTTAACAAGGGCTTGGGGTCCTGGAGAGGAAGCTCGCAACTGTGGCGAATGATCCGTATACGCAAGCATAGACATTGCACGCTTTTGCTTTACATACTTTACTGTACACATGTGTATGTATAATTGCGTGTGGACTATTCCGCAGAGGGTGAGCTCAAACGTATGCGAAGACCAACGCTTTTCCATCTCTGACACTCGAGCACGCATCCCCCATCTTAGAATTAAGACCTCCGCAGTCGCGCTGATTTTAATATACTTGATCGGATGAAAAGGAAAATTGATACATTAGAGTTGAGGTTAAATGAACGCGGGTGGCCCTTGTAAAAAATAACTTATGATGGCGTTGAAAATAAATAGAGAAAAATGCGTTACCCGAGTCAGAGAATTTTGTGTCCAGTCATCAAGAAAACGAGAGCAAACAAAGACGGCGCTGGTTGTATTATACGTCGAAGTTAAATTTATCCTTACATATGGAAAATACGTTACGATGCACTGCGTGTATGGTGTGTCCTGTCCGAAACGAGAGACAGCCGTGAGGATAACCCATCTTATACAAACGAAACCTCTCGCTCGTCCTTTACCAACTTCAGCGTGCGCACCGTTCGAATCACATTCCAGTAAGCGAATTTCAACGTGCTCGCGAATTAACATACACAGATATATGCTCATTTATGTATATATATGTATATGCGATAGAGGATGCAGTCTCCCGCAAAATTCACCTCGACCTCTCGTCTGTATTCCACATAGCAGCGAGGGATGGAGGTTTTTTTTTTCCACGAGTAGGAATTTCCCGCTTTGTTGGCATATCCTGGAAATCTTGTGAATGAAGAATTCTTCCTCAGCGTTCGGTTCTCAAAAGTTCGTGGGCGTATTAGATATTCGTATATAGCTCGCGAAATTTATCGTCGATACACACTCGCAGTACGTAAAGATATGTGGATTTTCACGTTACAGGGAGACAAGAACTATCACCTGTGAATATACAACCCGGGGAAATTTCTTAAATGTAAATAGAGACAGAGCAGTGTTGGTGCTAATTTGGACCGCTTGCGTTTTTTAATGCGTTTTTGTAGGAAAATTGCGACTGTGGGATACGGCAGGGCAGAGGGAAATGATAATTTCAAATATTGCAGTACTTAGATTTTTATTTTTTTTTTTTTTATTGAAATAAGCAATCTCATAACTAATCGGGTGTTCATCGTTAATCGATCGGTTTCCGGCTCAAATCAATTATTAGCAGCTTTAACTCGACGAGGTCGCGAATCATTCGGGGTGTCCATTAGTTGACTTTTCATACTGGACCAAATTATGAATACTTCTAACTTTTCGATGTCAACGAGAATTTCTCATCAACACATTAGCAGAGCAAATGAGCCATACAAATTTAGAAATTCTGGACTTTGGCTCAGATTTTTAAATTCAGTGGTTCAAATTTGCACCAATTTATATATATATATATGTTGTCCTTTCGACAAAAGCGCTACGCGCATATGGAAGCAGGTATGTGCACGTATATGTGATACAAGCACCAGATGAAATCGCGAAACGTTGGAGGGGCATTACCGTGGATCACTATTGGAGCTGTCACAGCAACGCGTTTTATACTCAAACGTTTCTTTCATGAGTCTTTCTTCTCTCGTTGGGCCCATATCGTCGTGAAGAACCTATGAATAATTTAGCAAGTCTTCGAGCAGCGTCCGAAGAGTCATTTCTCCTCTCATGTATCTCTGGTGTTTATTTCTACGTACAGAAGTATAAATTGCTGAGGTTTCGATTACCTTCCCTCTCTATCTCGTAACCGGAAGATCGTAGAGACAAATCGCATGGCGATGCGAGAACCTGAGATGTGATCGCGAAATATTTTACGGGCAGGGAGATTACTGCATTTTTTTTTTTCAAAAAGATCATCTCGATGGAGTGTCAAGAGTTTTTTCCTTAATTTCCAATCGATTTAGCTCTATGACGTGTCGTCGTATACCCGCCATGATAATTATCTTTGAGTCCAGGATTCTTTTTTAGCTTCTCAGGGACGCGAAGCTTCTTTTGCCTTCGACGAACAGTTCACAGTTCCCCTTACGTTTGTTCATTTCATCAATCGGAAAAAGTTTAATGAGCTTTCGTTTATGCCATTGCGAATAACTCACACTATAGGGTCACTTTATCTCAATTTCTAACTATCCCACTCAGCTGTCGTCACAGTATAACATTCTCGTCCTGGGCAAGTGCTACAAATTGGCCCGATAGTCATTGGCATTAGGAAAAAAATAGTTTGAAAATCATTCGATAGATTGCTGATAATATGTTGCTTGCTGAAGAAAAAAAAAAAAACGTTGAATATCGTTTATCGACATCTGAGAGCCCGACCATGAATGATAATCGATCAATCGTGCGTATCACGTAGAGATTCGCGGGATCTCTTAATTCGATAGATCATAAGTTCTCGATCAATTCAATGACGGATCAAGAGATTAATGAATGGAAAAAAAATCAACACATTGATAGTCGTCGATTGACGCATGTCTTTGAGATGCCATTCGAGATAACTCTCTCTCTCTCGCGGTATAGTTTGCCGACAGATGTTCTAGATGGGGGTTGATATATAGTTATATGGGGTATTCCACATGAAGATTCAGGTCGATGAAAAGTCGCGAATGTCGGCTTGAAAAAAGGATCCATGAAAAGAAATTATTGTTTGCCATATTCATGTCAGAGTCTTCGAAGTATTCCAAACAGTCGGAGAATCATACATATTTAGAAAAAAATGTCCAGTTGGATGTGCGTGGATGTATATGTGGCAATCATTCACCATTGTTAAGTTATGATTGATGATTTTGGTTAAAATTGACGCGAGAACTCATGTCAGATTTTATGAAATTTTCCATTTTTTTGAAACAAAAAATGATCATAAAAACGCTGCCACTTCAACGAACATTAGTATAGTACCTAAGATCGCATCAAGAGTAAGGATTTATTTGATTCGGATACACTTGTTCCATTTATTCGAATACTCAGCCAATAAATATTGCACTTCCCGTGGACTACTCCATGCACACTGTACACATATTTAGATGTTTGTGTGTGTGTATGTGTGTGTTTGTAGCATACCTGCGAACTCTCAGATATCGTGTCATGGCACTAATAATAAGACTTCTGAGAAATCTCAATCACGGCAACGAGAGCTCCGTGCCTCCGAAGCCCGCGCAGCATATATATCAGTGCGCATATCGCGAGATGAATGGCATCAGGGCCAACACATATACACATATCGTCGTCAACTTTGCGCATACTCACGTTTTAGCATCACCCAGTTTCGATTCGTAGAAACAGATGTTACAATCAGTAAAATAAGGGGATCGGGTCAATTAGTTGAACTGATCGAGCGGGGGTTACGTCTATAACGTACATATTATCTTAATTAGGCGAGTATGCACTCGCGGTGCACGACGAGAGAGATATATATCATCGCTCTTATATACACGATATATGCACCGGTAGTTATTCGGAATAATACAGTAATATATGGTCATCTAGAGGCAATTGTGGACACTGCAACATTGAACGGTATGCAATTTTGCCACAAAATGAGGCTACACCGTAAAGCTTACATTGACGAATCCGTATTGGCGAGATTTACAATTGTCTTTATTGAATCAATTTGAATTTTACCAAATTGACAATATCTGGAATTTCATCAAATGGAATAAACTCATTCGGGTAGAGGGGGGAGATTATACTTGACGCAATGACCTAACCAGATGATTATCAAAAATAGTTCAAGTCAAGCGAATGCAACGAATAACTCAAAATAAATGGGCGCCGCGGTTGTTTGGATTTAATCGGCTAATTTGCTAATCGGCTAGCAAATTGGGCATGATTAAAGTAATTTATTCCGGTGCGAATTGTCCCAATTAAAGTCTAATAATTGAATGATTCTCGTGTTCCCATTAACGCAATTTAACTATCCAGTAACAATTACATCATCCGTTCACGGGGTGTCTTATCACAAATTTTTAATATCCATTATTGTTCATTGAACGCTATTATAGTTGTCTTCTGTGGCAATAAAGGCAATATTTTATTATATCGGGCTGTTTGCTATACACGCTCGGTGATCCTGAAACTCTGGTGAATTAATAAAGTATCATATATCGGCGTCAGGTCGTATGGAATGTGTTCCCGGTAGAGCTCGTTGAGCTGTGTTGAGCTGTGAGAATTCTGAGCGGAGAAAAGACATATAAAGCGCATACAGCGCGCTGCAAAAGCGCACGCTATATTATAACGCGATATCGCGCCTCATGATTATATAGCTATATTAACTCTCGTTCGCGTCTTCGTTGGGGATTATTTCTCTGTTGCACTCTCTAGAGGAAGCGACGGGAGTGCCTGGCAAAGGGAGACGTGACTGCAACGATTCTTCGAGACTCATGATCCTTGGAACGCCATACACTCTCTGTATTATCCCAGCTGTGTTGCTGTTGTAGCTGGTATAACGCTATCTCGGATGTACATATAGACATGTTATAATGTGGGATGTTATTTCAAATTCCATGGAAGTAAAATAATCTCTGTTGGCGGCAAGGGAGAGAGGGGCATCATTTCCGCGCGCGTGTCTCGTCCTGAGACGAAATTTCTTCGCCAAATCTAGCGTTGTATCCTGCGAAAAGTAAAATCGAGAAAAAAATTGAATTTATTTCGATCGAACCTTATTTATTTATTTATTTATTTATTTATTTATTTATTCAACGGGAAAAACCCTTTTAGATTATCACGTTATATGCAAGTGGAATATTTGGGTAATGAAGATTAATATACAAAGATAAATAATAATATGCTAGTAGCGCACCGACTAGTGTAAAAGTAGTATCATCACTATTTATTGCGCAAAAGTTTATAGTAAAACAGGTAGAAAAGTATGGAGCAGGTTGAAACTATAGCCGAATTGGAGCAGCAGATCCGAAACTGATGAACGAAGAGTCCTTGTTGATACCCCAAAAATAAAAATAAATTCAACGCGCATTTATTTCAATTAAGTATAAATCAAATCTATTAATTTTTTTTTTACCATTTCATTTTTATATACAAAAATTTATATAATTTATCGTCAACGAGATTTTGGATTAAAAGTCACAGCTGTTTTTTGTTTCCTAAAATTTTGCATGCGTTGTGAAATTTTAACAAATTTTATGTGACGATGGAGCATCTTTTACGATGAATGAAATGCGAGGCGCGTCATTCACAAATATATTGCCTAGAGCAGGAATTTGCTCGGTGTGCTTTATTTGGTTAAAAGCTTAAAATTGCATCTTTTTTTTTTTTTTTCGTTCTACCTTTTGCAAACTGTCAAGTATATGACAAGTAACCCAAAATTATCCACGGTTTTTTTTTTTTTTCAAATGTAAATCGTAAAATTATAAACCCGCGTGAATATTTCCAAAGTATCCGCGATGCTTATCCACCGAATGTCGGCTATTCGAAGATCTTTTCGTTCTGTCATGGGATCAAAGAATTTCCCGTTAATCCGGACGTTATCGCGTAATTTTGCGGTTACGTCGATCGACAGATCGAAATCGATGAAAGTCGCGGTACTCGGCGCAGCCGGACGAACGGGTATAAAACAGAATTTTACTCTCGAATAAATTTAATAAATCGTGGCCAAAGATTCGCAAGATCTCGCGGTTATTTTATTGTCCAGGAAGCTGTCTGTCACTGTTTCTCAAGCGATCTTTCCTGATCGACGAGTTGGCGATTTATGACAGAGCCGAGATCGCGTCCCTCGCACTGGAATTGAGTCATATCGACACGAAATGCAGAATATCGTCGTACGCGAATAGCGCGGAAGGATTGAGAGATACCCTGGAGGACACGAAAATCGTCGTTATAACAGCCGGACAGCCGTGCGATGGAAACAACTTTTCGAACAATGTTCTTCAGGCTAACGCCGATATCCTGTTGGATTTCATACCCAATGTCATAAAGTACTGTCCGAGGGTGAGTCGTCTCTCGGTCGCTTTTTAAATTATATCGAGGAACCATCATCATTTCGACCCACTTTTTTTTAAAGATTTTTTCACTATCAATAATTTTTTTTTTTGCTCGAAACCAATGAATTTGCTTAACACGGTTCCCATTAACTCGAGTTTCACGATATTTGGCTGATGAGAAAAAATCATGCATCTTCGCGATCGAAATATACTTTGAGCGAGGAAAATTTATCCGCAATACCTCGAGGCCGGAGAATTCGATGTTGAAGGCACACACGCGGAATACAAAAGCTCTGTGGTTCTCTTGTTCCCAAATGAATATCGGGTTTGTGCATGCGTTCCACACGTCGAGACTTTCTTTTTATTTTTCTCTTCATTATTTCTTTTATTCGTACGCCAAAATAAGACAGTGCGCGCAAAAGCTGCTGCGAGGTGCGTTTTTTTTTTTTTTTTCGATATACCTTCGAGAATACATGCGTCACGAGACTCGAAAACGACGACACGATATTATACACGCGGTATATGCCCGTGTGTGATGTTGTTCGCCTCACTGCTGAATAATGGGGTCCCGATGGTTGCAGTGTAAAACACACGCTTTCATATTATAGCCCAGGGCGGATGTGGTCAACCTTGTTTCTCTCTTTCTCGGACCATTGGCACCTTTATTTCTCTCTCATACGATACGAATCTTTGTTAGTTTACCACTGAATTCAGCGGATGAGAAGGATTTATGAAATTTAAATTAATTTTATTTCGTTCACGAACAAAAAGCGTTTTCATCGAGAAAAATTTATATGGATCGCCAAGCGGCGAATTAGTACGCACCAATAAACTTTTATCGAACCAAAAACCACAGCTGGGCAAAGTATCTTAAAGTATTTCATGTACAAAGTACTTCGAGTACTGATTACTTGAAGTACTAAATATTTGAAGTACTTGAGGTATCGAGTACTTGAAATACGTCAAGTATCAAGTATCAAATATTTTTCAAGTTTTCAGGTATACATCTCGTAAGTTTCAGTACTTATATTTGATTTCTTACGTACTCTTTCTCATTTGATTTTGATTCGATTACGTTTTGTATCAAAACATATATTCACATTGTGCAGTTCACTCAGGTTGGATCAGAAATATTTAAACGAAGAATTAGAAATATTAAAAAAAAAAAAATAGCATTGATGATTGTGATTAAGATTTATTTAGCTTCGGGTTTGAAAAAGAAAAAAAAAATAATATAATACACGGATTGTTAAAAATGGAGCCATGCATTGACAATGGCACCGTAACTACCGTAGCTTGAGCCTTTGAACGGTCATTCTTTACAATCTTAACTATAAGATGGCGAAGAACGTCCCTCAATTGTCTATATTCAAAGACGTTGTACATGCAACTATTAGCAAGACGTGTTCAAAAGTACATCATACTTGGTATTTGAAAAAGTACTTGAAGTACAGGAAAGTACTTGAAAATTCAAGTACAAATACTTAAAGCACAGGCCGAGTACTTGGGAATTTAAGTGTAATACTTGAAATACTTTTGAAGTACTTTGTACTTCAAGTATATTGTACTTACAGTACATCGAAAGTACTTGAAGTACTGCCCAGCTCTGAACCAAACGCAATTTTTTTTTTTAATTCACATTCAATCTGTAATCTCTTTTATCCCAAAGTATTTCAGAGATGCAACAATGACAGCGATGAATCCTCGTTTCTGTCATGTCAGAGACAATCAATGCTTATTTCATTCTCCGCAGGCTCTGATCGCCCTGGCCATCAGTCCGATCAATCATTTGGTTCCTATGGTAGTTGAAATTTACAAGAAATACGGTATCCACAATCACAATCGTATCTTCGGTATAACTACCCTCAATTGCATGAGAGCAAATACCTTCGCAGCTGAGATAATGCGACTCGAGCCCGAATGCGTCATGGTACCGGTAATCGGTGGAAATTGTTCGAAAACTTGCGTTCCCGTTTTCTCACGGATGAAACCCTGCAGCAAATTGACTCATGTCAGTTGTATAATCGATTATTCGTCGAATTATCATGAATTTCGAGGAGAGAAACGGATTTATTTGGATTATATATTATTTTAATTTAAAATAATTCATTCGAATTAAGCGTAATCGGTCAGTTCGATCGATGGACAATTAAAAATTTGGCCATATTGTTCGAATTTCAATAAATCCTACGGGTACACATATGTTCTCTGCCGCCTCAGTGTTTTTCAGACCCGGTTTCTATCGATATCTACAACTATAAATATAATTTAAAAAAAAAAGTTTGATGCATTTTTATCTGACGTAGGAAAAAATGTCGAGAAAACGCTTGTAAAGTCGAATAATGTGTACCGAATAGTTTGCCAAATATAAGTTGGCATGAGTCGATTGGCATTTCGTCTAAATGAGAAAATGAGGAATCCCGAAACTTTTCATCGGGTCTAAGAGGCCTGTGTGCGTTTTCCTAGAATTAAAGTGAATAAATCCGTTTCTCTTAATGTGACTCTGAAATATTAATAATAATAATTATAATGAAATTTATGAAATATGATCAATGGATCAGGAAGAAATTAGTAAATTGACATACGCTGTGACAATGGCCGAGGACCAAGTCACGAGAGAGTACAATGGTAAAGGAAGTTCGTCGTTGTCGATGGGTTTCGCGGCAGCGAGATTTTGCATTTCGCTGTGCAAAGGTATACGTCTTCATGTTAACAAACCGAGCGCAGTATCATTGTTAATCGCCCTATAAATTTATTCGGGTGAATATAAATGTGAAATCATTGGTATGTAGCCCTGCGCGATCAACGGGGTGTCGTGGAATGTGCCTATGCACGCTCCTGTGTCATCCCGGAAGTGACGTACTTCGCGGGACCGTTGGAGCTCGGTCCCTGTGGAATTCAAAAGCATTTGGGTGTGCCACCTCTCACGGATCAGGAATGCAAAATTCTTGCATCGGCAATACCACACTTGAAGGAGGCGATAAGATTGGGAGAGGTGAATCGATACGTCTATTTGATATTAAACCCTTTCATTTTGCAAAAAATATTCTCGCTCTTTTTCAACTATTATAGCATCAAAAAATCATGCAGCAAACAAAATGATCTATAGAGATTTAATAATTAATTACCTATAGAGATTTAATAATTTTTTACCTATATATTTAATATTTATAGTAGTAGTAGTAGTAAG
Organism: Rhorus exstirpatorius; assembly: GCA_963564615.1. Lineage (NCBI taxonomy): Eukaryota > Metazoa > Arthropoda > Insecta > Hymenoptera > Ichneumonidae > Rhorus > Rhorus exstirpatorius. The sequence continues at coordinate 31,711,120 of OY751314.1, read as the reverse complement.
TTTTACTTGCATAGCCTTTTTCGGCTTTTTACAACACTTTCATACACTCTATCACTCTTACACTGGGCCCACTATTTTAGTTTTTCTGTTCATTTACGGAACTATTTTTCTCCCTCGATTTTTGCAACCTCATTGCTATTGGCCCAGTGGTATTTGTGAGAACCTACAATTTAAGGTGGGTTTCGAACCACCGAGCTCGCAGAAAAAGCATCTGGAAAAATCCATTGGTGCCGGCCGCGGGATCGAACCCTGGCCGCCTGCGTGGCAGTCCAGAGTCGGACCAACTGGGCCACTGCTCGCTCTTTATTTAATATTTAATATTTATATATTTATATATTTATATATTTATATATTTATATATTTATATATTTATATATTTAATAATAATTACCTATAGAGATTTAATAATTTTTTTCTTATTTCTTAATTCCACAATGAGTGCTGTGTCTTTGTGCAGATTAATCGTAATTATTATTATTTCAAACATTTGAACAGATATTCTTTGGTTCAGGTTCACAGTCCCATTTGTCTCAGAGAACTCATTTGTCATGAATATATACTTTCACGTTTTTTTTTTTTTTTGGGGAAGAAAGTGAAATCTTACAAAATATCGGATTTATCGATAAAATTCGCAAAAAGCTTTTATCTCGAAATTTCGAGACCCCCCTTGAATTTTGTCAAATTCTTGTGTAAAAATATTTTTAAGCAACGATTCATTCAACTTGTATGGCTGACCCTGACCACTTTTACGTTAAATTACAACTCTGTCGGATCCAGCATTTAATTCATCGTTCATTCGATCTCGCCAGTCAGTTATCCGACGGAAAAAAAAAAAAAAAAAAATAACCATAATCTCTCGTTTGACGAGACACATGAAAAATTATAATACACGCTTTGTAAACTCTCGTGCAGAGCACCCACGCGATCGTTTTCAGGATATAGGCAGAGAGCGCATAATGCGTTTGTATACGTACCTCGTCAGTGCTCGATTGTAGTTTAACAATAATAGCACGCGTCTACGTGTATTGTACATGTACGTATAAATATACAAAAGTACACGCAGATATCGAGCCAAGAGCGCAATTTGCGGGTGCAAGCAACCGCGTCGAGAATCCACGCTCCAATAGCCATATATATTCTAATATACGCTTCGCGGATATCAGAAAATCGAGAATATCGCAAAGTATTTGAGGAAAAAGATTGCAAAAAATTAAAATAAAAAGCACGCATAAAAGTAAAATACGAAATCGATTTCGCTCAAGCTCTCGTTCTCTTATCTGCTCAGGCGTTGGTGCTTGGTCCTCGTGCAACTTCTACGGAGATTTGTCCCCAGCATCCGAATACTTGCGACCAAGAGATCTCCGGTAAAATGCGAAAGTTGAATAAATTCCCCCAGGTATGTCCAACGTGATGTAAATAAATGTTCGAAAAAAAAAAAAAAAAAAAAGAAAAATCGTGAAAATATACTGCAGCCATTCGACAGATACGTACTGAATAAATTTCGTTTAATGCCGTAAACGCGCGCGCCTTTTAGCATTACGTGAAAACGCGAATGCACGATCGCGACAAGTGTTTGAATTAACTCTCGTTGTGGCGGTGATAGCCACTCGGGAATTTGGACTTGAGAGACGTTTTTTTTTTGTATGCATGGAACAAGAAATACTAAGAAGGGAAAAGTGTGCAAACGTCGCTTTCCGCGTACACAGGGAACAAGCCACGGGAAATGGAGGATCAATTAAGGAGGAGTTTCTATATTTCTGTAGCAAATAACGTTTTCCCAGTCAAGTGAAGCTTCAAGCATAAACCTTTGTTACGTCTATGGCAAAATATTCGAAGTTCTTTGAGTCGCGAGAGTGATCGATTTTTTTTATCAAATTAGAAGAAATTTTATAATGCATTGTGCATGTGCATTTATCAATGGGGGACACTCTAAAATTCTTTCCCACTCCGGATTAGCGATTGTTGTGAATGCTTCAACGATCGTGCTCACAAATATTAAGTTCGAGATCCATAAGATTGCAGGACGAGATGAGATTAAAAAAAAAAAAAAAATGCACGCCTAAAAATCAGTATCTCCTTTCACAATTGTTCATATCCGAAGCTCAGTAATTTTTTTTTTTTCCCATGACGAAGAATTTCTCGTATAAGATATAATACGATTTTTATTTTTTCGTTAAATAAAAGAAATAAAACACGATGTTTTTTTCGAAGTAGAGTAGTTCGAAAAGAATCAAGAAATGACTTGTGAGAAGGTTAAAATCATTGTTAATTCGAGTATTATTGGCAAGATGAAATAAAAAAAAAAAAATTATTGATAATGCGATTCTGATTTTCCGTTGATCTCCACTGTCAGCGATCTCCCCAATCAGTATCGCGGCAGAGAATCAAGAGACGGGCACGCAAGATATAAAAGTTCTCGTCACAACGAGGTTTATCGACTGCGTGCGGACCAAAGCGTTAGGATAAAAAAATGTCCTTCTTAAAAATCATAATTCGTTAAATTTTTACTCTCGAAATAACGGGCCCCGTAAGTTTCGAATTTTATGGTATACTTCTTAGAGCGAGCGAAGAGAATTGAGAAGAGAGATGTTTCGTCTGTCATTGTGCGTATATATTTATCCCGAGGATATACATTTTTTCACTCTTTCACGTTGCCCATATTATCTTCGTTATAGGGTTGATAACACGAGGCTTGAACGCAATAACCCGATGAGAACCACGAAAAGTAGTGTTTATTTTATTTTTATTTTTTTCTCCTGCAGCGACGAGGTCGTCTTTATTTGCATAGATCCACGGTTTGCAATTTAATGGATTTCAGACTGTACGTATATATATATATATATATACTCGGTATAATTCTCACAAGATTGAGAGAAGATATGTACTGTAATGTAGTTTACGGAAATATATACACACACGCAGAATACACACGTGCTGGTCTTTTATAGGCGATCATCGCTGTGAAGCGTTCGTAAATTCTCGCGAAAAGCCTCTCTTTTCGCTGCAACTTCGCTGTCTGTGGTATCGATGCAATATTCTCTGGCTGCAGAGTGATACAGGCTGATTCAGAGTACAGGTAATCCAGAGGATAATTGTCTCAAGAGGGTGGAAAAAGTGCTAGGAATATTTCATAAAACTACACAAATTACTGACTCATACAGTGACGATGATGATGAAAAGAATTTTTTCGCCTAGCGCCAAGTTCGGAAGGCCTCTTTGGCACTGATGAAGTCGAGGGGCTATTCACTCTTGAAATCACTGAACCACCCTGCTCTTAAATCAGAATGGAAATCACGAGAAATCGGATCGAATCACATGAAATCAACGTTACTCAAACGTCGTTGAAACCACTAAAAATCAGAATGAAATCACTCCGAGTTTTTTTTTTAATCAACGTGAAATCACGTAAAGTCAGGAAATTACCAGAAATCACGTAATATGTGCAAAATATTAAAAAAAAAAAAAAAATTTACGGCGTGCTACTATCAAACTACGCCCACTAGAACAAAGCACGCAAACGTGCTCTAAAGCGTTTTTTGCTATCAAGCGATATAAGTATCAGCATCGAGCGCAACATAGTTTTTAACTCTTGAGCGAGGCTCGATCTGGGCGAGGTCTTGAGTCTCATCTTTAGTTGAGTCAGTCAAAGAAAGTTTTTCACCGTGCCGATTGTGAAATATACTTGTAAGCAGAATTGAGCGTGAGTAATGGCAAATTAATCAAATGAAAACGTATTTTGTGAAACAAATGCCGAACGCAACCTGCCCCGCACGTCGCCCGCGCCGCGCCCCGCAACCCTGGTATACTGTAATTTGATGTTTGAGCGATAAATAATAAATCATTCCACTGTACGTACTTTCAGTGATTTCGGAAATTGATTCGTTCAAAACGTGAGAAATCACACATGAAGTCACATGTATTTTAAAATCACTTGAATCATTCATGAAATCACTAAAATCATGTAAAATCGACTTCACTCTGAAATCACTTGTATGTACACCGCACTTGGTAGTGAATAGCCCCTCGGATGAAGTGAAGGTAACAAAGTCAACAGGCTGTAGCTGCTATTCGCGAGATTTCCCATGCTCTCCAAAACATAATTTCCGAGTAAGCTTTTGTGCATTATCAAGATTATACGACAAGCCCAGGGTGTGTTCCACAGGGAAATTTTTTTGTCGGAGTTTCGGGATAAACTCAATATTTACGCACGATATACAAATTAGATTGATACGGAACGATAAATTGCAGAAATATATTTCTCTTTCATACAAAATGTATAACATTATCGTTAAACGACGATTCTCTCTGGTTTTAAGGTGGTTCTTGCAATCTCAAAAAAAATCCAGATAGACTGATAAAAGTACGACGAGCAGAAAGGTCGAGGTTCCTGCAGCATGCTTTGCAAAGTTTTAGATTCTTTCGCCGTTTGGTTCCGGAGATATATGCGCTCGTAAACTTTTTAACACAGTCGGCATAAAGGCCCCAAAGCGACAAACGAAGCTAGATTGCTTGCTCTTTTCAAAGTCTGATACTTAAAGAGGTAAGATCATTGCTACGTACCCAACTTTCGGACTTGAAATTTTAATATGTTTTTGACGAATACTTTATGCGTCTGTTGCTAAAAATTTGAGCTATTGGGAATCAACACGGAGGCGGGGCCTATCCAATATGGCCTCTTCTCTCCAGTTCGTTGCCAGTATCCAGCTCTATTTAGCATGGGGCAGCATAGGGAACGGTTGTAAACACTGGATTATCGCATATTTATCGGCAAAATGGGATTTTTGTAGTAAGATTTGACAATGGGGTTTATTACCGTTGAGGATTATGCGTGGATAGAATCCACTGCGCAAATTGGATACGGATCAAGTGATTATCGCCATAAGGATTACAATGAACCTACATGACATCCCATGCTTAACCTCAAAATCTTTTAGAAAATTCCCGTCACTTTTCGGCTAAATAAATGCGTTCGAACAATAAATTATTAGTTAAAATATCAAGCATCACATGAAAAATGTTTTATGTATAAATTATTGTCCATATTTCATAAGTTATGAAATTGAAAGTCACGTCGCTTGTGTTTACACGACATAACTAAAACGATTATTCATATTCTGCGTGTGATGAAAATCTCATGCCCTCGCATCAAATATCGACTATGTCTTCTCGATCTTTATTTATGATTTATTTCTTGTAATAATGCAGCAGATTTTTAATTATTGTTACAAAGTGACAAATTCGCATGGTAATCAATGGTAATCATTAGGCAGCAACTGGAGAGAAGTACTTGGAAATTTGGCCGCCAGAGGTCAGGGTGACATTTGTGAGTTCCCAATATTGAACGTTTAGTTTTTTTCGTGATAAAATTGCAAAGTCGAGCAGTTTGAGTTACTAAAACACGTCGTCTTATGGAGACGGTTAACCAGAAGTGCGGTGATCACGGTTTTGCTGCTCACGTATCCAACTGCACCCGTTGGAAAACTGAAATTTGATACATCAGATATAATAGATATTGTAAATAATTGAAAAATTACTCTTCACCGTGTAATTCAGACACTACATCACAAAAAAGTTTCAATTTGCCAGTTGAAAATGGTCAGAACTCCGACTCTCTCTTGTTTTATGCGTGCCCCTTGCTCACCGCGCTCACCCACGCCTACGTTTCCGCTTATTCGCCGCCCATATAAATAGCCGTACCTCCTTAAAAACTACAGATCAGCAAACGAAATTTTGCTGGATCGATGCAATAAACATTATTGAAGATTTTGATGAAAACTCAAATTTATTTACCGTATCGCATAATTAAAAAACGCAATTTTCTAGCCTCTGGAGCAGACGGACTCGCTCACCGAGCTTTGCCGTGACTACGTCCCCGCTTATTCCCCGCCGCAGAGGTCGCTCAAGAACTACTTTAAAAGTTGAGCCTTTCCTTGTGTGAGAGTAACGAAACTGTTTATCCGATCAAGTATACTCATTCTGAATTATCCTGTACACGTAAAAGTATTTATACACACACATAAATATATATATATATATATATTAAGCTATACCCACCGTCGTGCTAAACGTCTTACCATGTATTAAATATACTACTTTCCGTCGTTTCTCCTCACGACTCCATAGACCCCTCGCAACGGCTCGCGACTACCGTCGTGTCTGGTAGCCATTTACATTTCTGCCTTCGGATTCCTCTGTGTCTGCCACTGCTGGCTCATTGCAACGATATATACTTTGCGTGAAAAGATCGTCTTCTTCGTTCTTGTCCTTGAAGGTAAATCTTCTGGTGATAAATATAGTATACTCATCCGCGACGAGGAACCTTCGCGTTTTTAGGACTTTTTGTTCACCAATAGAGTCCTTTACGCGGAGCTTATTGATTGAGTAAATCTTATAAATCGTATTTCGATTGACTTTCATTTTGAGCAAATAAAATTTATTTAAATAAAATTCAAATCAATATCACATTGTCCAGAGTCAATTGAAATTATCATGTACATTTTCGTCTTGTAATCTCGCTATCGGGCCAACCTTCCCGAAAAAAGTCACTATAAGACTGATCCCTCGAATCTCAAGCGTGTGTCAAGCATATAGTACTCGGATACTTCGCGAGCGCAGTATGTGCCCGATCGTTTCGCGAGTCAAGAGAGGCAGCGAGGGAGGCTTTATGTTTTCAACGAGAGGGTTCACGCTTTTTTGTTGTAGCGTTTCGGGACGAAATGTGTTCTCATAATTCGGATGTAGTCTAAACGCTATTAGAGACATTCGCCGTAGTGCAGCGTTCATGGAGTATAAAACACCCGCAAACTGTCGTGGAGCAATATACATTGGACATGCCTATACATGTATATATATACATGTATATTGCAGTTTGTAGTATTCTCTTGCCAAGCTGCTCTCGTAAATTCTTCGCTCATTCGCCCATATGCGTAGATATATAAACGCATACAGGCAAGTCGTGTGTTACAACTCTCGCGGATAGTCATTTAAAAATACATGTATATTCGAAACCCGCATATATTGCCTGGTGATCACCGGAACGCAGATATATAACCAAGCACCGAGGGTAACAGCTAAAGTGTAGTATGTATATATATATCAGCAGGAAAAGCAATAGCAGCAGCATACATATCCACCACGCATATCATGGGACTAGCCGGATGGGTTTCCTCACTCAAGTGGTAACAGGTGCTGGTCCGGCTTCATGTGTGCCCTTACTACTTTAACGCCGAGCGAAGATTCGATGCATACTTATCTCTCGTAAATTACACACCGATCATTATCCTCTCTCTAATTCCATGCCCCGAGAAATAATGTTTTCTACGATATGGGATGAATACACCAGTGACGGATAGAGTCATGGAAATTTCGTAATATGAATTATATAATCTGTATTGAAAAATGCTTTGTGCCGAATGAGAATCGACTGAAGCTTAATTTCAATGGAATAGCAGTAGAAAAAAAAATTGTTTAGCATGCCAAAATCACCGTCAGAGATAAGATTATAATACTCCGATGAATTATACTTGGGGGTGTATACAGTCTCAATAATTCTCAACGATGATTTTTAACATAATTTTCGAAACGAAAAATGAACATATATTGCCAAATTTGCCTTTAATTCTGCTTGCAAGTTATCAGTACTCGCACCACCCCAAAGGAAACGAGAAACATGCAACGAATAAGTTGTTATTCGTGTGATATTGCAAAATTACATTTTCTTATACAAAGCACACTTGTTCGTATCGCGAGACGTCCAGGGTCATCTCGAGTGAATTTTCCTCGGATTGTGCAGGATCGAGAGTGCACAGCGAGGCATCATTTATATGTGGCACGAATCGTTCGAGTAGATACGTTCGATTACAGTGCTCTTCACGTTCAGCCAGGAAGAGATCGATCGTAGAAATCGATTAAGTTTAAGAGAGGAATCGCATGGATATATATCTGTATAGTTGTATAGTTACTACGTAGTACATCTAATCGCATCACGCGAGGTTTTAGTCGCACATATAGTATATATACGTATCTGTAGACTCATGATGTTTTAGCATTTACCATCGAGAAGAAGTATAGCCATTAATACTTAATTATTAAGTCACGCATTTCCGCGTTGATGCATTTTTCAACGTAGATGGGCACTAGGGAAATCCGAGTAAATAGGGGTCACCTAAGGAAAAATTTGTATATTTCCGTCATAAACAAAACTAATCGTCAATAAAAGATCATTATCCATTGGCATTATTTCATTTTCATATAATGCAGAATAAGCATTTGTATATAGATGTGAAAAGTCATAAAAAATCATGTTCCAATGATGCAACGACGCGATTTTTTATTCGAACAATAGCAGTAGCTCTTGAAAAATGAATCTTCTTTGAAATTTATTTCGAATCATTATGGCTCCATTCGTCTTGGGCGCTTACGCGCTTTGAGCGCTCACGTTTACATGCACCGACTATTAGTTGAAAGCGCTGAAAGCGAGTAAAACGCCCAAGACGAATGCAGCCTATGTCATACAATCATCTTTCAATACTCTTGTAACTACTAATAATTTCTCTGCTTTTCGGTATTGTAAGTTTTTTTTTGTATTTTCGTTTTTTCCTCAATCTGCCTGAAGACGCGATACGCGAACTTGAATTTACGTTTGAACATGAACTTCCGCACGTTATGATCGATACTTCGAGTGTGAAATTGCGATGGAGTTCGCGCTTTTTGAAACACACCGAAAGAGAAACAGAGAGAGAGAGAGAGAGAGAGAGAGAGAGAGAGAGAGAGAGAGAGAGAGAGAGAGAGAGAGAGAGAGAGAGAGAGAGAGAGAGAGAGAGAGAGAGAGAGAGAGAGAGAGAGAGAGAGAGAGAGAGAGAGAGAGAGAGAGAGAGAGAGAGAGAGAGAGAGAGAGAGAGAGAGAGAGAGAGAGAGAGAGAGCGGAAGCTGGCGTTTGATGCCTGAAATATGACCTATCTAAACGATCTGTAAATATACCAACTTGCGTACTGCGTATCAGTAACCTCTAAGTCCTCCTCTAAGCGTGGGAGAACTACTCCCCCGAACAATGGGTTGTAAAACATCGTGCAAAGTGTATATACACGTCGTATGTTAGAATGCGAAATATAACTATAAAAGCGCGCCCCCTATATTTCCCCCTCGTTTTCCTGTCCCAGAACGAATGGTCTCCGTGACTGAAGTACGAATAAGCAGCCGTAAAATGGCTAATGGGGATTCTAATGGAAACGGCCGGTACTTCTCCCTTCGCGCTTCCCGAATTGATCGATGCGACGATTCACCGGTCATATATATATATATATATATATATATATATATATATATATATATATATATACTTTATGATTATAAACCCGGATCCCTTCGGCATCGTGGTCACGATCTCGATCCTTTTCCCTCCTACATTGCCCCCAATAAAAATCAGCATCATCGAGCTTGCACAAATCGTGCTCTCATTTCTGCGTGCACGAATTACGGAGAGTTACGTGCGCGTCCGTGAAACGATGCCTGTAGTAATATCCACTTTTTATATGAAGCGCGCAGCTTTTTATATGACGAGAATATTGGTCCAGTGAAACAAAGGAAGTTCAGGGTGACGCGAAGTCCCGGAGTATTTCGGGCGATGCATGAAAAAAATTATGTTAAAAAAAGGCCCGAAAAATATGCATAGGGCGAGTCGCGTGTATGATGCAGTCGTCGACAGTGATTGGGCTAACCTTCGGTCGTAGCGTTTTGAGAAAGAACAAAAATAATCAGACAGTAAATATCATGCTGAGGCTTTTACTTAACCAATGATACAGTTTGAGCATCGAGAAATGATAAAAAGCTCGTGAACTATCCGGATTTTTCTTCTCAACATTCTCACGTATTCGATGAGATCTTAGGGGTGGTTTCCAGATTCAATTTTCATTTATTATCATTAAACTGAGTTTTTATTTAATTCGTTTTTCTTTTTCTTCTGTCATCTTACAATCTTATCGGCTTTACGTAACATCGATATATTATTACCAAAGCGATTATCGTAACACGTTGAGCGTGCATGCGTTCCACTCAGCGGATCTTGCGTGGGTGTCCGAGAGGCTCGAAAAGCCGTTACGTTACGACCGCGAGAGCAGGGCTCACACAGGCACGTTACGGCATTGATAATGCCCGGTGCGAGCAGCAAAACTTTTGCTGCCGCTGGTGCTGCTGGGTACATAGAGAACACCCAGCAAAGTGGATATTATGGTAAGGGCTTCTATGCCATATCCCCTTCGCGGGCGAGCAAACATTTACTTTCCGTCGCTGGGCTTATTAAAGGTGCGCCGGGAACGCATATAGTCGCGATCTTTTCCGACACTGCATATGAGCGTAACACTCTTGCTATCCAATATAATTGACTCTCCATTGGTGCTCGCGTGTGCCTCATATACCGGTTTTCAATAATTTTGTCAACTATATATACTCGTAAGATCGGAAAATATGGTTGCATAGATTACGAGAGAGCTTACCATATCGTAATATATATACATGTGGTTATGTTGCATGCGAGCGAAAAAGATATCGGGTTTTTGTTTTTTTTTTTTTTTTTTTTTTTGAAGAATCAACGCAAAATGGGCGAACAAATTTATTCGGTCTGAAACAAGTTTATACTGGAATAGAATATTTTTGTGGCTCAGGTACATTCATGAAATGGACTAGAATAAAATTCATTTGAATAAAAAAAAGTTAATCGAATCGTTATTGGTGAAATTTTAAATATATAATCGGCCATAAACAGAGAGTGATTTAAAGCATTGAGCTGCTTGAACAATGCGCGTGCACCAATGACACAATCGTTCGCAATGGGAGCCGTAATTTAAAAGACATTTCGGTCATTTGAAATAACTGTCAGCGGGGACCTTGAACTTGGCTGGCTTGAAAATTGGTAGGTTCCCGTGGGGACCAGTTACGAGTTGCTCAAATACAATCACGATTGACGTGTATACTTATGCATATACATATATTTGTGTATCGATGTCAATACTTCGTCAATGCAAACATAATCTCTTTGATTCGACTCATGCGCGTTACGATACTCCGCGAATCAAGTCGAATTCATCGCCTTCTCGTGAGCCTGTCAACGTATCAATGTGATGCCTCGTGTAAAGAATACCGAGTAATCGATAGTCATCGGGCAACGAGAGTCATTCTCGTTACGAGGATTTGATCAATGTTATCGAAGTAACGATTAAAACACCTACCTAATGGCGTTAAAAAATTTTCAGATTTTCGTACGATTGTTGCTTCTGCTTCATGATGAATTTAAACAGATTAAGGGTGTAGGCACTTTCAGGAGCAGTCGTTTTAGGAACGAAGCTTCTTATCTAAGAGGCACAGTGCAAGGGAACTTATCAGAACTTTGCAACAGTGTAGATGGTCTTCAAATGTCAATGAAAAGAATTAGCATGCACTATAATTGCGGTACCTGCAACGTGATTACAACCATCACCCCGAGACTTGGGTAATGGAATGCAGCGCGTGTTTCAACTGCCAAAAAACCTGCTAAATCAATCGTTCGACTCAAAGATCCTCTACCATATTGTAGTGAACATACCGAGGTTTCCATAGAATGTGTGAAGTCTCCCTTAGATGACCATCATTCACCCAGTCTGTCCTCTAGCCCGCACAATTCCGCGATCACGCATATTTATATGGTTGTCCATCTATATGCATGTCTGTGTATGTGCCAGTTAAGAGCGATTACAGGCTTCGATGTTTCGTCAGTTTCAAATGATTATATACGGTAGGAAATGTTGTGTCTGGTAACTGACTTGGACGTGTCCAGTCATCATCAAGATAAATGATCGTGGCAAAAGATCCCGTGCCTTTTCTCTTCTCTTCGTTATACTCTTCATCCTGAGAGTCAGAGGCCCCAACTCTTCCACACTCTGCATCGAACCCATGCAATCACGTCGCTTCTACTCCAAAGCGTTCTCACGTACTCATGCTTCATTATATTGTATACGGATACAATCGTACGAATGCTATATATACACATCGTGTCCCAAATAACGCTCGAAATTCAAAACTTGAATAAAACGTGGACAATATGTGGCGTCGGTCGATTCGACAAACGAACAAACCAACCAGCTCTTACGGTAATCTCGGGTATATATAATAATAGCACCGGTCGTATATCTTCCAGGGATTCCAGGCTAAAGCTCCGCCCGAGTCTGCGCGATACCTTGAATAAAAAAAATTCAATTACCAATTACCTTGTGTGGCTTAAAGAAAATCACGACGTAATCCACAGAGGAAGAGCCGCAATTTTTCAAGAGACGCGAACGGTGCACGAATGTCTTCTAATAGTCATTTTGTAAATACGAGACGCTATGGGAGAGGTTTTCGGGGGTCAACGAACTAACCGGAAGCCCATCATCATCGAAATCATATGTGATTCTTTGTCGAGGTGATGTGCTTAGTAATGAACGTAGGTGTTGGACTCGGGGGCCGCAACGAGGCTCGTTTAAATCTCAATGTCGACTTCTCGTTAGTCCAACATCGATGCGGAAAAGTTTTTTTAAAGACGTAACAAAAAAAAAAAAAAAGGGCGTTCGGCTTGACTTGTGATGCTGTAACGGGAGTTGTATAGGCGATTCTATAAAAGGGACGAGAGCACTGGTATAACTCAATGAATTCGTTCACAAACGATTCGCTCTGTATTATTTTGTAACCACATAGAAAAATAGAATATTTTGACAAGAATCATATAGAAAATCCTGCGAAGTATCTTGAAAAGAATCTTGCAATGGAATCTTAGGAAGAATTTTGAAAAATTCACGGATAGGGCTCGCAGGAAGTCTTTTCCGGGATCCTCTTTTTTTTTTACTCGAAAGTGCAAAGAAGAAGAGTATTATTCAAAGATTCATTTTAAAATTCTCTCCAAGTTTCTGGGAATTTCCTGGTGAAAAAAAAAGAATCTCTGCAAAGTCTTGCTCCGGCTCCTGTCAGTGAGTCTTCTTAAGATTCTTTCTAATATTGATTACAAGATTTTTTTCAAGATGCTTTGTAAAAATTCTATTGTGTACTCCAGGCCTAATCGGCCGACAAAAGCTTGTAATTCTGCGTACGAAAAATCGTGTTTCGAAAATCTCAAACATTCGACAATTCAGTGAGCTAGTTTGTCTTTTTTAATAACTTGGCGCTGATTGCACTAGTTCGTGGTGTGCTACAGCTACCTCAAAGCGGTGCTACCATCTGGACGCGTCCTTGCCAAGCTTCGAAATTCTCTCGCAGTAAAAACACCCGTTATACTACTGTATACATGTATTATGGTATATATTTATATATATATATATATATTTATTTCTTTCCTTTTCTCGGTCGAACGTATATACATGCGGCGTAAGGCAAACTCTTTCGTCACGCGATTCTTAAAACCGCAAATTCGCGTTTTACATGGACGCTCAAGGGATTGGAAAGTTACCATGCAACTCACAAACACACACACACACAAACACACGCATTTATTTTATGGGAACAGAAACGGTATATGACATGAACGACGTCTATGTGTGAGCTGAGGCTATTATACGACGATGAAAATCAACGGAGAGAGAAACGCCTCAAAATGCGGCACGCGTTTTCGCGTATTGTGACAGTCGATAAACACATGAATCACACAAACATTTATGCTAAAAAGTATGCTTCGTTGCTCCTTCAGCGATGACAAATTCCGCATTTGTCGTTATTTCAATCTATACATCAGCGAGCTTCCTTTATTCATCGTGTTTCGTCGATGAAATTCGTACATTGAGAAAAGAAGCATATTTATTGGAGCTAAAAAAATGTATATTTCAATAAAATAGAATTTATTTGAATTTACTAAAATCTGCCCAACCTGGAAATTTCTCGATTGCAATAACAATATACTTAACTTCTTTTTTCCCACTATCAATTTAAATGAAGCGTATAAAATTACTAAAATATGAATTGTCACAGACACAAATTTATTTAAATTCAATACGTCCATTCTAATCGGCGACAGCATGTATACGCGGGTCGCACATATTCCCTCTGTCCCTGTGAATTCACCGGAATTTACGCTATCCAAATATCGTATACGAGAATCTATTATTCGATATTATCTCTTGGCTAACAGACGAAGATATGCGCCATGTATGGTGTACAAAAGGAGATACGAAGATATAATCGTGGGCATACGAGAAATATGGATCGACCGTACTGCATAATCCTCTTGGTGGCTGCGGTGAGGTGAGGAGTAAGCTAGGAGATTAGAGAGAGAGAGAGAGAGAGAGGGAGAGAGAAAGAGAGAGAGAGAGAGAGAGAACGAGGGAGAAAAGAAGGAGACTGTGTATAGTATGTATTATAATAATAAAATCGCGCGGATTGCGCGAGTAGGGGTGAAGAGGGGCAGGATTGGCGCGGTAACGCGAGGAGAGAGAAGCGAATTCTCGGTGCGATCAAGCCGGATAGACGATATACGAGAGAGTATATCCTCCAGTATATCACATGAATATCTGTATACATGCGTACGTTATGTATATATACACCAGAGGATACTCTCTCGTAGGATAAAGTCGAGTGGCGTGAGAGATGGCGAAGGTGGTGGAAAAGGGCGAGGGGTGAATGGACCCGGCACGACCTTCCTATAAGAGGGTACGAACGGCTCGGTGATCGTGAAATATATATAGAGTAAAAGACGAGTAAGATCTACGTGTATGTGTCTATAGTGTTACAGGAACATTGAACATTGCGGTGCGGTATACGTGAAATGGGGCTGTGCACACTCCCCCGCTTTCGAGCTCGCGGTGCCTGCTTCCGCGTTCGAAGATCCGCTTGTCAGTTGATCAATATTACGAGGATATTCAAAAGGCTCTTCTCATTTCTGTCCCTCATTCCTTCTTTATCTTACTGGAGCTGTTCGACACCCCCGCACATTTTCCGCAATCAATCGCACCCTCTCCAAAGGGTAAAAATATCCACTCTGAGCAATGCGTTTAAGAGAATTTATAACTCTAAAAACACTTTTCCTCGTATTTATTAGTGAACTGTTACATGGATACAGCTTTTGTGTTCTCGCTATTGAATAAGCTTTGCTCTGCTAATGCATTCACTTATATTCTGACGCTTCGTAAGGAGAGTTCCGGAGAAGAAGAATGCGAGTGCAACTCGAACGGGGCAAGAGCTTCGTTGAAACGTCAAGTTGATTCCTTTCGTTTTGCCAATAATTCAATCTTGTTTCCAAGTTTTTATGAATCCGAATTCATCTTATCAGTTTCGATGTCAAGCAAACGCGATTGTATAATGCAAAACAATCGTAATTTCTATGATCAAATCATATCATCGTGTAAAACGATCACTTGCAAATATTTCACGAGGCGAATTGCAAAGTGGAATACAGTGAAAAAGGGAGAAAAAAAGGGGATTGAAGGAGGAGAAGTAAAAAAGTTATTCCGTGAATGTGTATAAGACTGGTGAAAGAGGGTGGAATCGATGTGGTTAAGCGAGATTCAATGAGTCAATTTAAACCCCTGTAACCGGTGAACGTATATACTGCGATTCAATGTTATTTCTTTGAGTTATACGAGCGATATAACCGCAGGAATGTATTTGCAACTAATTGAGGCTGCAATGTCCAGTAGCGCGAGAACTCGTGGGCTGCGTTTTTTTTTTTTTTTTTTTTTTTGTTATAGAAAATTGCAACGAGACAATTTGCATTTCTCGGGAATTGAAAACCGAAATGAATGAAGAAATTCCAAATGTATGACGGGAACCGCAATGTATTGAATATAAATAGATATAATTCATAATTCATAATAATATTAATAATGATAAACGGACAGTAAAACATCATTCCAAGCATCCGATACTCGGATGGGTGACAGCTTCGGCGTTCGCGCTGATTGGCGCTTTAAATCTCTCTGGAGTCCGAGATGCCGCGCAAGGACCGTCTTTATATCGCGATGGGTTTATCGCAAAAGTTTAGCAAGGCCCTCGTGACATTGCGAGTCAGGTGTAAAACGGCATATCGGGAACGACGGGGTTGCGCCTCACAGGAATTGGAAAGAGAAGTATAGAAGTATAGGAGGATGTCTGAAAAATCCGCAACGGTATAAGGGAGATCGTCTACGAAAGTTACATTTTGCGTTTCTATATATAATGAATCTTCAATGTGCTGCCGGTCACGTATACTTTTGTTAATTACTGTCACTTCCTTAAAAAAAATCAATCGATAATAACTGTATCCTAACCCATTTCGCTTTCATGAATGGAGCGACAAATTTGTTACTTTCGGACCTGCTAGAAAAGATATGTTTGGTACACTGGTGAAGAAGTATAAATGTTGTATGCGGTTCAAATCAACACCTGCCCCGACTTCTCAATGTGTTGTGAATAGCCAACCGCGGGGAATGGAATATATAGAGGGTCATTAAGACACTTGGGACGAAAGCCCCGCAAGAATACAAAAAAGCTTCCAGGGAGAATGAGGGTACATACTCTGATCTATGGGCAACCTGTTGTAGTGTACACACCTCATGAAGTGTAAGCATGTAATGGACGCAGAGATGATGCGAGAGTGAGAGGATTAGCGAGAAAGATATGCCATGGTAGGAAAGGCAAGGCCGTAGACGGAAGCGAAGCGAAGGCCAAGGACGCTTCTCGTGTATATGTCGGTTGAAGAAGGATGCGAGCGAGGCATCGTCGTGGTTGTTATAGCGCAGTAGACACGTATATTCCTTTCCAGATTTTTCTCGTACCATTCTCAGAGAGTATCTACAGCGAGAATATGGGAAAGTTTGATTTGGAAAAATTTACTTGTTTGTTTTTACGGTGCTTGTTGCGGACATTCCCAGGCAACATATTTGCACTTTGTTGAATATGAGAAAACCATAATCACTTGTCAAGGCTGAGTCTTTTCAGCAGACGTACGAAATGTCAGTATTATCTATCAGGAGACACCATGCCAGAGAAGCGTGCAACTGATCAACATTAAAATGTTGGTGCATCATGTATATAGCTGTGATTGAAAATTCATGTGGTCTTCATGAATTCGTAATAGCTATATGATTAATCAAACGTCATCCCCATTCTTTTTTCACTTTCGCTCTCCTGTTATTCCTTGCTCATTCCTTCACTCCTTCCACAAGATCGCAAGCAGTTCATTAAACTCGCGCCTGGACGTGTATCTCGCGTCTTATAATTCCTCGGCTATGTGGCAATATGGAGAGAGTCTCTCTCGCGAGGTTCGCAAGACTCCTGCCGGATAGATAAAGATACCAAGGACTATTATTAGCGTTATATCGCAGCAGGAAGCCCGCTCAAAGTTCCTCTCACCCGACGCTCATATAAAACCCTTTGCCCATATATATACCCAGTCATATTTATACACATATGTACAGAAAAGTTTCCCAGCACTTTGTACCACATACATAGACTTTCTCTCTCTCTCATTCTCTTCGCTCATCTTCGCCGTAGGTGCAGGCGTATACCTCTTTTCTCTTCGTCCGGACAGGCGAACGTGCCGTATATGTATAAGAATATAAAAGGACGAGAGAGAAAAGATAAAAGCTCGAGCTCGCCGTGAGGACCACGCATCCCTCCTAGAGGGCTTGTCTCTATGACGCTATCGTGAAATAATCTTTTGCGCAATGCACGCGTCCATGCATCCAACCCTCTTTGCTGGTGCAATGTTGATGGCGCCTTTAGACAGGCGACCGAGAGTGCGGCGATGCGCAAGCCCAACGAGGCAGATGCTCGACGCGTCATTGTGCTGTGCGACCTCTTGCGGCCAAACTCTCGCGTTTACACCCCGCGGTAACCGCACGCCTCCATTACGCCTATCTATTATAATACGTATATATGCGTATGTGTGTTGCGTCCGTGCGTTGCATTGAATTTTCTTAACGTCAAGTATGATCTTATCCGAGAAGAGAATATGTTGTATGCAAAAGTCTGTGAACGTTTCTTTCGGGCGAGAAACGAAGAAATCCGAGAATCTCCCTAGAGCGATTTATCAATGATGGCGCGCGGGCGCGCGAAGATGTCCGCACATAAGCTACAATGTTCTAGCGAAGAACTACGCTTGCCACTTAAAGCGATAAGAACGACAGTTCCGAGTTTGCGTTCGAGTTCCTCGTGTTTTACGCTCCGTCGAGAAACGGAGGCTCCCTCATCTTTTCATGCTACAGTGGGAAAAGCGAATTCATAAGATTACATTCTATACTTTTGGACAGAAAACAAGATTGTCTTCGATTACGCGGATATTTCGATTGCGATAAGCCATTTGGAAATTTATTTGGAAAAAATGTTTTCCCTCTCGTTCTGCAGTTTCTCGTGAGAGAAAGTGTATGCCAATTTGGGTTTTTACGATTCTTTCCTTTCATTTCGTTTCACTATACGTTTGCCTCGAATCTCATCCTCCGCCACTCGACCCGACATTCCAACTTTGCGTTGAAAAAAAAAAAACTTTGTTCAGTGTGTTTTATGGTTTCTCCTGTAGATAAATTTCATTAAATTTGATAGGGAAATTTATGCGGGTGAAAAAACTCCTCAGGTGTTTCGCGCAGGTGTGATCAGCGGGCCATACATATTGTGCGATTTTTTTTTTTCGCTTCAAAACCCTTCTCGACAACTCCAGCCTTTCCAGTATATACCTCTCAGTGGACAATTTCATTTTTGGAGGTTTCACTTCGGGGAGTTCAGGCGTGATGTATTATTGGAAGCCTCGGCGAGTGGTATCGACGCGAATACCTTGAAGAATCCCTACGTGAAAATGAGTTACATATCTATACCCACGAGGAAAAATAAGGTACCCGATGAGGGGAAAACTTTTTTTTTAGTCTCTATAGGACGATCGAGGCGTGTGTGAAAGTGAAGAAACATTTGATCTGATCATTTCCGAGGAGTCAATCAATTTTACAGTTGTCACGCATAATTCTATTATTTCAAAAGTAAAGGGCAAATCTCGAATTTTAAATAAGCTAATTTAAAGTGTAAATTTTGTTCTTAAAAAATGACGAATTCGGTGCAGCTGACCTGAAATAAAAAAATGTTCATACTTCAATGAAAGATACAACCGCTGCTGGTGGTTGGTATGTTTTTTTTTTTTTTTTTTTGCGGTTGTAGATGTGCACAACAACGGCAAAAATTTCCTTAATCAGAGAATGTATGCACCTCCGCCGTACTTCTGTTCGAAGTAGACTGGTAAATTAGGCTGGACGATTTGATCTCAAAGTAATATCTGTACTGCCGAGATTTATAAACATATAATACACAGGAACCTTCGTCTCCGATATAAACGTCCTTGAACTCGAACAAGCGCTGTATAGCTGCTGTTGCTTGTTGCTTCTGGTGAGCAACGCGGAGAAGTGCGAGCGCACGAGCATATGGAGAATCTTCGACTCTACGGTGCGCCCGTTTCACATTTATTCCCGATCTCGAAGAGAGGATTCCCTCCTCTTCCTCTCTCACTCTCCCGCAATGCCATGATGATTCTTCTCTCGATGTTCAACATACCGGAACGCCGATTCGCAAATAGATAAAGAGATACACGAATGCTGCCATAAAATCCTTCCCGATGGCACGGTCGCGAGAGCAAAAGCTTTTCTCTATAATATACTCACTTTTAATGTATAGGTATGGACAACGATGGTATAATATAGGCGTGGTTTTGTATTGGATTATAAATACATTGGTAGAATTGCGATGGAAAATATTACCGGGGAATGGGGGGGGGGGGGGGGGTAAGAGCAGCTGCGGTAACATGTACATGCATATATGCTCGTTTTATTCTCAAAAGGACGAAAGTAAGACAGGTATATGAAGCATCGTATGTATATGTATATAAATATATGTATGCTAAACGAATATGTTTCTGTATTATATTCCCCCGCCCCCCCTCCCACTTTCCCGTAATAGTCACGTGTTAAATTAATATATGAGAGAGAAATTTTTGTCATCTCGAGAGTATATCCGAAGAAAATTGTGTATCCTGTTATGTATGTAGATATGAATATGCACAGGATCGGGGTATCGAAGAAAGAGGATGAGATACATGGAGAAAGATCATAATATACGGTCGGGGTCAGCACGCATCTTTGTCGAGTCTCTCTTTTGGAGAGATTGTGGGAGGCTGTACACGAAGAAAAACTAATTAATCCGTTTCTATTCGAGGTCAACTGATTTTATGATCGTCGAACTTAAGTTCATTGTATTTGCGTATTAAGAAAAAAAAAAATTCCGTAACAATGAAAAAAAGTAATATGAAATGTTACGATTTTTCGATTTTTTTTTTCACATTTCTTCAAAGCCAAAATTGACACTGCAATTTTTCAATGGCTCGATATAATTTTAGTATGTCTGTAGAATCGTTGATACTAATTGGATTTATCCCTGGTACCGTATCTCCCCTGCGCGTGATCGCACTATGGGAAGAATAAACTCGTCATTACTTCACATACCCTTTCCAAGCCAAGTTTCCTCGTCATTCGATCCGTCTTTGTTGCCGATCCGCAATACACGAGGAGCCATTTTGCGCTGTGGCTCTCGAAGCTTTTATTGAATTATCGCACTGCTGTGGGCGCATATCGCAGCGCATCGGGGCAAATTATACATCAGTTTTACAATGATAGAGAGCGCAATAGCAAATGTTAACTCGTTCCTCGCTCATGTATACCTTCGCCATTCCTATGCCATGCATTATATACCTATAACTATACGCGTATAAATATAGGAGTGGGTACGAATTTGAATCGAGAGGTGCTAAATTTGGACTTCTCGCCGCTTTCCTTAGATCACAATATAAGGTGTATTGACTCGCATTTGCGTGCTTTCGTTGCAATTTGTGTAAAAAAATTGCCACTATACGGCTACAAATTCAATTTCATCGATTAAAGATACTACAAAAAAAAACAATATAGGGGACAAACTAAGCGATCGCTTTATCTAATTTTGGTCAATTTCTCTGAACGGGAATTTAACGAAATGAAAATCATGTTTCGATTATGCACTAATTTCCCTGCACGTATCTTCGAATATATTTATACACAATAGACAACGCGAGAGATGAAATCTTATTCGCGGTGCTTGTGAGCAACCGAGAAGAAGCGGTGCATTGCCCTCAAGCCCCCCCGAGGCACACAAACATACAAACACACACTTACACATACACATACTCCTGACCGATCCACGGTTATACCATCTATTCCTTTTCCTCATCTGTCTCTTTCTCTCTCGCCCGGATATTCCTCGATGTGCTCATGAAGATCGGCCAATATAATACGCGCACACCAAAGTGCCTGTACGATTTTGCTCTACAGCAGTACGGAGATGCATCGCGAGAACCTATATCGATCGTTAAGAAACAAAACGGCGCAATCCACATCGATTTACCCCCCACTGAGATATGTCAGTTTATACCCTTTCGCTTATTCACGATTCCCATATTGTACATACACTCTGTAAATCGGTTCAAGTCAGGCACACAGGGGGTGTTTATTCTCCAATCATAGTTGGCCACCGGGACTCGAAAGCCGCGCGAAATATCGCGAATAGCGCGTTGGAAACTTCGATTCGCCTTCTCCCGTATAAAGCACGCACAAGACGTAAAAACTTCCGGAAATATCGGCATTAAGAAATATCGAGAAATTGATTTCTACGATGGGATATATTACGAGATATCTGCTATTCGATCATTATCGGAGGATATAGATGTTTTGAGAGTTGGTATAAATGGATTTATGAAAAGAGATACATATATATATAGTATATATGTGTTACATATATACTATATTCGTAGAAAGTAGGGGAGTATATGTATATGTGTATGATCTTGAACGAGAAAATGGCAATCTATGAAAATCCGATTATAGAGCGCGTATATTTTCGATAATCCGAATGATCATCAAATGTCTGCACGTAAGTCGTAATATTGTTGCCTCGATGATGAGTAAAATACAGGATGATCTGACTCAAAAATTACGGGTTGAAAACCTCCATTCACTTCACTTTCAGATGCTGTAATAATGAGAGAACAAACTTGAAATTTTGCGAATTCCGGAATATAGAATGTAGATTTTTTTTTTTTCAAGTACCATAGATACTTTTATTCGAAAAAAATGCTTGTTAGAAATAGTTTTATATAGTCTTGTACAAAGATATTGTACGATCGAGCTAAATCCGTCTACATTATTTTTAATGAATGCATATACAAAAAATAAAACTCAATAAAAAAACACAATTGATTTAACGTTTCGATGTGATATTTGAGGGCAATACATCCTTAAAATATTGCCGAGAGCTCCAACAATATAATCGAAGTTGTTGTGGCGCCGGTCAGTTATTGGTATTAAGCTCTATGTGTCGAGGTTTTCAGCCTCATCTTTGTGTACCTCCCACGCAGCAGAACAGCAAAGGGGAATGCAATTCTATAATTTATCCATTCACGAAGGCAGGGTAACCTTGTCGCGTATTGCGCAGCATGTTATTACTATTTTAATAATAATAATAATAATAACGATAATAATCATGTGACGTTACAGAAAATAATGTCATTTTAAATCGTCTTTACGAGCAAGAAGTGTACTCTGAAGTACAGCCTGATCACGCTTTGTGTGAGGTCTTTGATTTTTCCGCGTTACCAATCGTCCAACTTTCGTTCGATTGTGTCAAAGTCGCGCTTGACCGCAATTGACCTGTGTCAATTATACGAGTTCTCATCAAACGTCAACACCCTATTTAAATTTTTGAGAGTGTCAACGTAGCCGATACGTTCCCACTACCCCGGTCTTCTCTACTCGCGATAGACGAAGATGTGTGTTTGTAGAAAAATGGTGTTCAATATTGAATATCGCGGGTAAAAGCAGCGGACTACTCGTGTCTTAACTCTAAACAAGTTTGCTTCATGTATTCCAGGCTAAAATCGTAAAATGTCGATATCAGATTCCCCGACCTGTGTGAGGAGTCTCAACAATCTACGATAGGCAATTTCTCCGTTTTTTCGTTCCTCCGAATCTCCGACAAGTTGGTAATTGGTTTTAAGTTACTTCGTCCACGGGATGAAAGAATGTTTAAAACTGCGCGACTCCCGCTGGGATTTTCATTCGTTTCTCGCTCTCTCATAGAACGCGGAATACTCTTAATAGCCGTTGTAACAAACGCTATTTATCGTTGTCCCCTTCGAGGTTTTACGTTGCCTATGAGACCCATGCTTACTTACGTTCAACCAACTTACCCAGAAAGAAAGAGAGAGCGAGAGAGAGAGAGAGAGCTATTTTACCACTGAGGAAGAGAGAGGGTCATTTTACCACTGTGTGTGGTAAAATGGCCACTACGTGCAATCCGAGATATCTCTGCATGAATTTTCGCTTTTACGAACTAGCATAAGGGGATTCTGGCTATTCAGTACTTGGATGATTGACCCGAAGGGAGCATGAAAATTGGTAATTTTTCCGACTACCTCGGACTCTGGGGTACCACCGCTTGATTAAATTTCTCTCGTAACATTCATACGGTAAAAATTACAATTGAAATATCATGCACCCTGCTGCGCGAACGATCATACGAGACAGCCTCAGTCATGCAGAGAGACTCCTGGAAATTTTCTACGTTTTCTCACTTCGCGAATGTCTATCGCAATCATGTAAATACACGTTTTGTATGATCAAGTGCACGGAACAAGCATTTTAGAAATTCCTTATGATCGTCTGGACTTCTGACATGTGCCGTTCGAAGGTTAAATAACTTTTTCAACTCTCAAATGTGCATGGAAACTTCTAAAAAATGAAAAAAGCTCGGATTGCCATTATTTCGATGCAATATATACAAAGAAAATAGAACGAAAATTGAAGCCAGCTTTTTTGTTCAGTCAGGAAGAAGAAAAAATAAAACAAGACATGACAAGTTCAATCAATTTAATTAAAAGAAAAAGTGTGACAATATATATGGTGTCAGGTTAAATTTCACGGTCCCGTTTCGTTTTAATTTTTTTAAGATGTCTAGCACTTACATTTCAATCCAAAAGTATAAAAGTCATTGTGAATTTTAGTGGACCCCACGGCGAGTAAAAAATTCAAAAAAAAATCAACGCTATAAGACAGCAAGGATATTGAGTTTCAACAACAATATATAATGTTGAAAAGTTATTATTATTATTATTATTATTATTATTATTATTATTATTATTTTATTTGCGTGTTCCAACGTATACCCTTGCAGGTTTTTAAGTATTAACCCTTTTCATTTGATCCCTCCTATCACTCCCTGCCCGCACTTCGCTAAGCTAACCTAACTTCCGTAGCATCCGCAGCTGATGCTTCTTGTATAGCTACACTGTATCGCATTTGCCGTGGACATGGGGAAACTACGGAAAACCCATGCCGATACAGACGGCCTTATTTTTACCGAGTTTCCGATTTGTTACCATCTGAATCTCAGTAAAACTGCCTCCCGCGCGTTCGGTAGTCGGCGCGCCAAGCCAGTGCACGGCTATAAGTGGTCACCCATCCAAGTAGTGACCTCGGGCCAATACTGCTTAACTTGGGAGATTGCCAAAGCCGCACACCGACCGCGCGTCGGTTCGAAAAGTTATTAATAAAAATAAAAAAAGAAATGTCGCTAGCTCAATATTAAAAAAAAAGTCATTACTATTTTTCATGAAATTTTCCTATGCTGCAATGAGAATTTGGTTGAACAATCCATGTGCTGTGCTCAATAAATAATGTGAATTAAACTTTTTCAAGATTTTCAAGAAGACTCTACAAATTTTGCAATGGCAATCTGTAGAGTTTATGTGAGAACATATTAAAAATTCACGTAATTCTCTCAATTTAAAATTTTTTTGGGAAACATCAGACCATACAGAAATGCAAGAGCTGTGAATTCCCGCTGCACACGTGACTGTACATTCTCAATTCAAATGCAAAAAAAAAGAAAATACGAAAAAAAAATGTTGTTATTACAGTGAAAGTTTATTTATTTGTTAATAAAGCATACAGAGATCGTCTCATTGTAATGCGAGCAACGACAATGACTCGTGGACGACGAAAAGTCCCCCCATCCGATTCTCTTATAACACCTCGCATATATGGAATGAGAGGAATCTCTCGTGTTTGTGAGTTGAAACGGGTTTACGATGCACTCGGCTTACTTTGCTTTTTTTTTTTTTTTTTTATTTCTTTCTCCTTTTCTTCGTCTTCTTTAACTTTCCCCGTATGCCAAGGTGACGAATTCGTTTTGGCGTTTATAGCCGCGCGCGCGCGTCGTCCATGGTTATGGTTCGTTGCGCAACTCGCGACGATATTATTTGTATATTTCGTAACTACCGCGTTGGGCACGGTGTCTGTGTCACGATGTTTTTCATGCATACTTTGCGATAACGAAGGAGTATCCGGTGATATATAGGAAGTCTCGAGGCGACGGCGAATTATACTATGCTATACCATATGCTGATGGTAAATAGGGGGGGGGGGGGGGAAGTGAAAAAAGTAACGCATGTATTAATGTAATATCGTTGCGTGTGTTCAGGAAAGCGTTTGAAACTCGTTTTTACGATCCTGTGGTGTGATGATGGTCCGCGACTCACGCGGTAATGCATTCATGCAAAAAGTAGAAGTTGGTGGGAGGGGGAGATGGTTACGTATGTCTGCTCTTTTCGTGGAGAGATTTCTTTGACTTGTAATATAAACAGACATATTATTTCTATGTATACATAATAAGCGCTTATAAGATCCAGAAGTGATATAGAAGTAAAATAAATTAATAAAGCTAAATTAAATGAAGTGGCTATTCGCTGTGGGACACGCGAGAGACATGTCAATATTCTATCATAAGATACGTATGTATACAACTTTTACGTGATATACCGTTGTGAACGTACCCTCAGGACAGCTTTATTCTTTATTGCTAGGAAAAAAAAAAACTGACACTTTATACCCACGCCACTTACGGTCGTTGCAGCGCGCTTTGAATGACATTTTGTGTTTTTTGGTCAAAGTATCGTTCGGCGTATACGATTGTTACGGAGGTTACGCGGTAGTTACGTTTGGTATTGTTTAAATGTCCGTATACGTATCCGCAACTGCTTCAGTAGAAATTTGGAGGAAACTGTGAAGGTTTACAATAGGGGTTGTGAACCATAGTACAGGTTTCCCTATCCTTCAATTTCCTACTGAAGCGGTTACGGAAGCGTCTATGGGCATTGTCGACCTTCCTTTACTTGTGTCACGGGCGAGTCCACTTTCTCGGAGAATAAAGGACGATCTATACAATGTCCGTATACGTATCGGCAACCACTTTATGGTAGAAAGTTGGAGGATAGGGAAACCTGTACTATGATTTACAATAGGGGTTATGAACCATATCATAGGTTTCCCTATCCCCCAAATTTCCTTTAAGGACATTCTCGAATGCCCGTATGCGTATCCGCTACTGTTGACAGTTGGAGGCAGTTGGAGAATAGGGAAATCTGTACTATGATTCACAACTCCTATTGTAAGCCGTAGTAAAGGTTTCCCTATCCTTCAACTTTCTACTGAAGCGATTGCGGATACGTATATAATTCATCGTGTCCAAAATCTGAACGCGGCCTGACCCTATAATAGTTCAGCCAACGGGGGCAACGCGTCGCACGCCCTCAGACTTTCTCTCGAGCCCACTAGCATCCGAGTGATATTGTGATCCAGCGGTGAGCACGCCATGTTGGTACATTACAAACTTCGTTCGTAAAATAAACTCCGTTGCTCAATGATGGTTACCTTAAGGGTTTCGAAGCACATGCAACAAAGTGTGTATCGTTAATTCTCTTATTATAATTGTATTGCCCTATCTTCCTGCAGCCATCAATCCATTCGTTACTTTGTTTGTGTCGAATACGAAATTATCTGATGAATTTGCGATGCATCGCCATTTTAGTATGAATTAAATATTAAGTGATGTTCTAAATTACATAATAAACGACATAATGAATTGACAAATAAATAAATCATGTAAAAAAAAACGTCAAGGCAAATGAAATTATTAATTTTATACCGAAACCGGTCCAATATCCGTAGCAGGATTTATCATATGATTTATAATGGTATCCATTGGGTTATTTTTCATACGATTAATGTATAATTATTTTCAATAAGGTACATTCGCGCACTTACACTATTATATATAGACTGGGAACTGTATATTGTAATTAGGACCAAATCGGACACTGCAACTGTGACGGAACAGGAGCCCGGATCATTGCCCGATCTTAAAATCCATTACTGCCTCGATTTGAACGTGATACGTATAGCCTCGTTAGGACCGAATTCGGCCGATAGGGAAAACCTGATATGGGCCGCATTCTAGACGGACGATATTTTTACTTGGGTGATTTGCTCACAAAATTCGATCGATTATATCTCGAGAACAATTCGGCCGATCTTACTCAATCTTTGCATGTGCATTTTCGTTCTAATTGTTTAAGCGGGTTTTGATTTTACGAGACTTTGAAAATTTTGGAATTTTCAATATATCGTGCTTAAATTTTCAATACAATGAGAATATTATTTGGGGATATTGTGCAGGGACTTGGTCTGAAATGCCCCATATGTACATATATACGTATACGTGTGCTCAAGCTGGGAATGTAGAATGATTTTACGAGAGAAACCTTCGACGGTCGTTGGCCGGATTGTGCATTTTGAGGACGCTATTTTCGAACACGAAGGACGAAGGAGAGTTTCACGATTGTTGAGACGGTGTAGGCGTATAGGTCGCGAGCGGGAAAAAAAAGATTCTCCTGCAATATATTAAATCAACTGTGGCTCCAGGAGCTCAGGTATGTATCAATAAATATATATATAAATGCAAGTATATATATATATTCATCGATATCTCACGGTGCGATGCCTTCGCTCGTACATACCCAACTACATATTATACGCGTATGTGTGTAGGCATATGCATAAACACGTCGAACAAGCGTGAAATCGTCAGGTCAACAAGCCCGGGCACTTGCTCGTCGTAGACTTTAAATTTTATAATATAATTTTTATATAATATAATTTTTATTTTGCTTCTCTTGCTGTTTTTAGCACGTACGATTGAGTCAACTCAGAGTGTTAGTTTTTTTTTTTACTTTAAATTATGTTCTGTGAGAGGTCAGTCATGAAAATAAATCCTTAATGGTCGCTCACGTGAGTTTTGTGCTTCCAATGTTGATTATTAAGGTCACTTCTGCGCTTCACACCAGTCAAATGAGTGCTAAACGTTCACAATGGTTTTAGCAAAGCTTAGCGCACAGTAGTTAAGATTGATTTGAATTGCAGCATATGCTCTTAGCCTAGAAAAATATTAATAACGATAGATTTGCAAAACCATTAACTCATAAATGCAAGCTTCCATTCTGGCACGTTTTCGTCAAGATTTTTCACAGAATAATCTTTAATTTTTTACCGATTTTAACGCATCATCGCTTATTTCGTTTATCAAAAATTACTCTACGAATTCACCACGTAGATTTTTTTCTAGGGCTGATCGTTTGACAATTGCCGCCCATTGTTTAACCGATAAAAAAAATTTTCCATAAACAAACTGCTGTAATTTTTGAACGATTAATACTACAAAAAATTTACGAGGTGAATTCGTAAAGTATTTTAAACAATAAAGTAAAAAAATGAATATTATTCTTTGAAAATCTCGACGAATGTGCGTACCATCATGAACATTTTCATTTATCGGTCGATGATTTTGCAAATCCATCGTTATTAATGTTTTTCTAGGCCAAGAACACATTCAGCAATAAAAATAAATCTTCACCACTGTCAATTCGTGCATTATACTTTGGAAAAATCATTGTGAAAATTTAGCGCTCATTTCCTTAAAGTATTTCGATCGGCACGTCTCGACGACGATGGCGCGCCCTTCGCCGTTTGTATCTCCCGGGACGCGCGGTTTGCTGCGCGTGCTCAGCGTTGCGTGAGCTACTGCGCATGCTCCGTTGGCCATGTAGTGGGGAATAAAGGGGTCGCTTCTACGGCTTCTACGTATCTGAATTTTACTTGCGAGGGCTCCTACTGTACAGAGCCTTCCCTTACCGCTGAATATCTCGGATGTGCGTTTTGCTTGTCTCGGTCAGAGGCGACCACGCGCTTCGAGAGAAAGCTTTAAAATGTTAAAACTGCCGTGGGATTCTTGATTTACGACAAAGAACTATACCCCGCGAGATCGATTCTTCGAAACTCGCAACCCTCGTTCGCAGCTCAAAGAATATTTATACCTCTTGGACGTTGTTTTCTCGAAAAAGACGGGCGTGTTGGCGTATCTATGGGGCAGTCCAGCTCATAGCCTCCATAATTCTGTCACCATATACAATTTTTTGTTTAAATCCAGTAAAACTGTGTTTACTCATTTTTATCTATGGGAGTCTCGAGAGAAACCGTGAGTATTTTTTTGATGTTTATTTTTTATTTTTCTGGGTTGTAGATTTTAATAATTCAAAATGGTATTCGATAGCCTGAACCTTCTTATTAATTAAAAAAGATAAAAAATTCAAAATTTTATAAAACATGCGAGGCTTTGCGGATTTTCGGCATATTTAAGATCAAACATCTTCTATATAATTATATCTCAGTTGTATATTGTATATACAACGCTGTATCACGATAATTAAATTTATTCCCGAGTTACAGGGGTTTAATTTTTTCCCACGTGGCACATGCACACAGCCATTGGGGAATTTTGTTTTCTAAATGTGATTTTCCGGCTATTTGAAATATTTTAATCATTCTGACATTGAATTGTGATTTTTTTTTTACGAAAATAAAGCCTTCCCTACGGAAAATCAATCAATTAAACGATAAATTCGTACCTTCGATACATAAGTGGAAATGATTTTTGGCAGCGTGTAAAAATAAGAAGTTCATCGATGAAATTTCGCCCAGGAAATGTAATGAGTAAACAAATATCTCAAAGGATATTTCGTATGTATAGATAGGAAAATTGATAATTCTCGTGCAGTTATTAATGAAAATACTTTAAGGCTAAACCCATCTAAGTACTCAAGGGTTACGTTGCATCCATCAGTTATATAATGCTCAGCTCGTAATTATACTCTGATTGAATGCACCGATTTTTTTCTCAGTGCTAAGCACAGTTTTGTTCGTTTTAAAAAGATATTGGGGTCACAGAATCGTCGAAATGAGCTTGACCGCCCCATACACAGGCCATATAACATAAAACACGGCGTCCGAGACAGAGGTCTTTCCCGTCAATGGAAGAAAGTATGTAGCTAGTACGCATATTTTATATGCATAAAAGTGCAGTCGCGCTCGTCAATGTTTCGCGCAGTAAAAATCTATTTTCGACATACCGCGTTGTATACATATATTTACATAAAACCTGCATGTATGTATATGTTTCATATGCGGTAGGACATGCAGCCTAACACGCTGTGGGGATCCTTGATTGAGCTTACATTCGTGGCTATATACAAAAGCGACCGAAATGCTCGTAAAACGCGTCTCGGTGCAAGTCGTTACGTCAAAACGTTTTTGTTTTATTGTTTTCTTTTTTTACACGCCTCAGAAGCGAGATATTAACCGCGATATATGAACCAGAAGAATTTTCGTGGCAGCTGGAGAGCATAGAGGGTTAAAAATGTAACGAAGTCTCAGCCATCGGAGTTCGTAATCTTTCGATTAGCAAATAAATGTCTCGCTGTACCGAGAACGAAATGATAAACTTAGCCTTTCACTCTAAGGATATTTATATTTACCGGCCGGTATTTTCGCTTGAGCTATATTTTTTTTTTTATCAATATTCTTACAAAGCTTTAAATAGCGAGATCATTCACTGATGAATACTTGTAAAATATACTAACTCGATCGTCCTAACAATGTATTGCAATCAAGCATAAAATTCATTTGAAATATTACGTCAAACGACGTTTGTTGATCCAGAATGACGTTTCAATCTAATATACGGTTTTTTCGGGGTTAAGGTCAACGCGCACTATTCGAAAACGAAGCGAAGCGAACCGAATAGTGCGCGTTGACCTTAAATCTTAAAATGTTCCTATCTGGAATTTGAATTGCAAATGCTGTTTATTTCACGAAATACATTTGAGGATAAGAAAAATGTTACAAGCGGCAATAATATATAACGTGTACCATTTTCAGGTATCTTGAAAATGACATTTCCTAAATCAGGTTCCCAAATGAAGGGTTAGAGTAGGATTTTTTTCAATCCAAAGTCATTCGTCGATGAAAAAAATGCAAATTACTGTGAGCAAAGTGCATGAATTTCTGTGGCTGTATCAATAGTAATACGAGGATTTAATTATACTTTCGAAGAATGGCTACAAAATGTCCAATCATGCTTGCTATGAAAACTTTACGATGCAAAAAAGAATGCAAATGTCCTGTCAAAGGGTTAAACACCATTGTTTTCTGTTGAATCCTTTTGAATCACGTCATAAGCGACTCGACAGTGAGAGGCTGCGCGCATATAACGTTCAAGTGGTCGCGTTAGTGCAACATACGTTTTCACAACAATTGTCCGTGTTCAGAGAGAGAGGGAGAGAGAGAGAGAGAGAGAGAGAGAGAGAGAGAGAGAGAGAGAGAGAGAGAGAGAAAGTGCATGATCGTTCCACCATATACATATAATGTCACTTTGTTGCCGGGGGCACGCACTGAACTCTCGAGACTCTTTGCGTTTTCATCGACTGCATCGCAATCAAAATGCTCTGATCCTCTCATCACTTTTCGTGTTGAATCGTATGGATTACACCCTTTCATTTTGTAACAATCGTACAATCTTTCTCGAACATGTGCTATGTAGACTGGGGCTTCTTGATGCGATTTTCCCATTATTATATATTTATCCTTTTTCCCCTGGAATGATCAATCGGTTCGGCCATTATTGGCTAGGATTCAGATACGAGACTTATCTGCATGCGAGAAAAATTGCCGATCCGCATTTGTGTAATAAGATTATTTGTCATTTGCAACACTGATAGCTCCGCAGTTCATCATCAAGGAACCACAAATTATTGCTCGGTTACTTGAAGCAACCTCTCTTGACGAGCACATATATCGTCACTTTCGTCAACTAATCCCTGCGTCGGATAGCCCCAGTCTCCTCTACTTTTTGTCTACTTCATATTGGCGGACCACAGAAGTGGTCACGTTAATGTTATCAACTATTGTGACGATTATTATAATATTATACCACGTTTGCAATGATTTGACGGCGTACATGGGTGCATATAAATATGGATAAAGAGTTTTTTAAAATCAACGTATACTTAAATAAAATTACACGAGGGGACGGATAATTTCATGTGCCCAGCGGCATCGAGAGAGAGAGCAATCTCTTTCTATCTCTTTCTTGCTGCCATTGTTGCACCATCATTGCCGAACGACTTTTCGCGCGATATCTGCCTTTGATAAATCAGCCATAAACTGGCGAATATATGGCGAGAGCATCGAGCTCGTAGATCGTTCGAAATAAAATAAGATATGAATGACGTTGTAATGAGCCTGTAATGTGTATAAACATTTTCAGCGTAGAGTTGTCGTGGACGCCAGGCTCGTAATAATTTTTCCACTCTTTTCGGTCGAATAGACGACGGCTCTGACGAGATTTACTCTCGTGGCATATTTCAAAACGCCTTTCCCCGA
The DNA here is from genome assembly GCA_963564615.1 of Rhorus exstirpatorius. Classification (NCBI taxonomy): domain Eukaryota; kingdom Metazoa; phylum Arthropoda; class Insecta; order Hymenoptera; family Ichneumonidae; genus Rhorus; species Rhorus exstirpatorius. The sequence continues at coordinate 31,678,484 of OY751314.1, read as the reverse complement.
GATTAGTTTTACACACTCCGTAGAACGAACGCGTGATGGTTGCGTTATTTTTTTTTTTTTTTAATATTTTTTAAGAAACGCTGCAAAGAGAGCTTTGAGCATACCGCGGTATCTAATTGGAATGGCGCGTAAAACCACGAGAGTTTTTCGTCCGGCTGAAAACAAAAACTGTCCAAGGCTAAAATGCTTTGACAAGAGCAAACACCGTAGTTAAGGAAATCTATTATCTAGACGGTGAGAAGAACCTTGAATTTTCGTGGTTCAACGTTTAATTTATGCTGAAAATTAGAGAACATCGCGAGATTTACACTTCGATATTTCTCAAGCTTATCGCCTCAAGGCGATAAGCTTGGGCCTGCTAATAAAGTTTAGAACTCTTATTTTTGAATCAGCATTTAACAGTTGCGTCGTTTTTTTTTGCGTATGCAATAATTATAAATAATTATTCTATGTATGGTGCTTTTTCGTCTATTGATACCATTGAACTGTAGAAGTATGCTCGAATTACCGAATTTTCGTTTGATTTTTTTATCTGCAATATTGGGATGTTAACTTCCGGCTGTTATACCTCCCTTTTTTTAATATGCATTTTTCGCGGCCTAATTCATCAGGACTATTGATACAAGCTATCGGGAACTGTAGAACTATATACCGTACGCCATAAGAACTGTAGTTACGCGTTGTGAGATGCTGAAACATGCATGAGATGCTAGATTTACACATACGCGTTTTCTGTTGCGTAGAATCGATGAGACTCAAGATTTATCTCTGACTCTTCTGCAATTGGTTCTTGGTTAACTCTATTTCTCTCTCTCTCGCGTATTCCACACTCGCATATAGCAGTAATTTATGCGAGATAATTTTTTTTTTTCACATATTTCAAGAAGATTTTTCAGTCGTAAATTTAGTAATGGAATCCACGCTGTTGCCCGTGTGGCGATGGAGTGCGTACATATGCGAAAGACGAGAGAAAAGATAAGTGCTGGGCCAAGCGATCGGCGTTATAAGCTGTGCAGAGTTACCAAAGTATCGTTTCCCGAAGAGAAAGATCATTTTAAATGATCGCTGATTGATAAAAAAATAGTATATTACACTACAAGGGCCGAAAGTTGGAAATTCCTGCACTGCGCGTGATGATGCCCGAGGCGAAGCCGAGGGCATCATATCGCGCAGTTCAGGGCTTTCAATCTTCTGCCCGTGTGGTGTATACTATTTTTCTTCATGCCCGGTCGAAAGTACGCTGGCTAATTGAATTTTTATACCGATTTATACGTTTTAACAAGTGTTGATGCCTGCCCGACATTGCAGGCACGAGCGAAGCGAGTGCTGCTGGTCGGGGGCAGGCATCAAACACGGAAGAGAGTTAGGTTAGGTTTGTATAGCAAGATGGTTACTGGCGCCAATATTCAAGCTAAGAATGCTTTATTAACAAAGTTATGAAACATGAATATAGTCTTCTATTCTCAAAATTCTTGTTATAGGTACAACACATTTATATTATCTGTTGATTATAAAATAGTTATAGCAAAAATTTATCATATTATTCATCACAATGAGTTTTTTTGTTTTGTTTTAATCACAAATACTTGAACACAGTCATATTATTTATTATAAAATAGTTTCAACTGCCTCCAACTGTCACTCACTAATTACTCCAAAGGTTATTTGTCAATTGCTATGAAAAATTTGACAGATAACCCTTGGATCGAGGGGATCCCTGCGTTTTGAAACCGGGCCTAACTTTCCTCCCGTATCGCTTGACTTTCCTCCCGTATTGCTTTATTTTCGTCCCGCGGCACAGATGGCGCGCGCTACGTTTCCGCAGGGACGAAAAGATCTATTTTCCTCCCGCAAATCGGGGACGAAAATGCGTACTTTCGACCGAGGTATGAAGAAAAAAAACATTAGTTCGATTGAAATGAAACTTTATTCGGATCTAGGTTTTTGGTTTGTTGAATAAAATTTAATTGGTCACATGTCTGATTATGCAATTGATGGATTAAAAGATTTTGATTAAAATTTGATACCATTCGATATTTTCGTTTATTATGATCGATTTGATTGTTCAAATGCGTCGAAAATTAAGTCGAATATAGTGTTTATTTGAAAAATTCAATAAATTGATTGATCTCGATATTCCAAGTGCGTCTTAATATTCTGGGGGGGGGGGGGGGGGTGGAGGATTTTTGGGCTTTTCAAAGCTCAGGTCCGTTTTCTGGTCTGTCACATTTCAGCGTGATAACACATGGAAGGAAAAATAGTTTGATGGAGGTCCCAGACAAGGTCGTTTGCTCTGTTGCTCTTATTAGATATTATTCTCGTGTAATTACCGCGGTATAGGACATCGATTACCCTTTCGTCATCGTCCCACGCGCCTTTGGAGCACCGCAACAGCATCAGCTGTACCGTAGGCATAGATATATCGTTATGACACGTTACATATCGCGAGAGGCATCGGTTTTTTTTAATTTTTATCGTCACATAATCAGCGACGCCCACGTCCGTTATGCATACTTTATAACATTTACATTACTATACGTGTATAATAATAATAACGATAATAATAATAATAATAATAATAATAATGAAGCACTGAAATAATATACACACTGTGCAATAACATACACGGGACCAACGTCGGAAGTGTGTCACCGGGTTTTCGATGCCTCGTTAGTACACATAGAAATATATACATTTTCTTAGACTACGACCGTAATAATATCTTACGTGTATAATACCTGTCGTGAATGCGTTTCAAATTGTGGTGCTTGAATTTTTAATATATTAGAACTTTAGTATCGACTCTCATGGTAGCGAAATCTGGAGCTCGGTTGCCAATTATTACAAAGAATTATATCGAATTACGTATTTAGGTCAATAGTTAGTACACTTAGATCAAAGACAAGGAAAAAAGAAAAAGCATCACGCGTTCGTTAAGATATTACGGATATTTTCTGTTGAAAAAAAGTGAAGAGTCACCGGACATTTAAGGAAGCAACATCACGTTAACGGAGACGATACTGAACCGAACCAAATGCAAATATCACACTTGAAAGATGGCGTATAATTAAGTTTTTTCAATAGCGCATTGTAGCAAATATATACGTACAGCACATTCAGGCTATACGTATTGTGGCATAAACATGAAATACATTACGGAATGATTATTATGATAAGGTATTGTTAATTATTATAATTATGGAAATTTATTTCAACAATTATTGTTGATAATAAAAATTATTAATTTTTAATGATTGATTAATTGCTAATAAGTGACTATTCTCTAAGAAATCTTCTTACACATTTCTCTAGAATTTCTCAATTGATGCCCATCAGATGAATCTCACAATGAGATCTGTGGCGGAACCTTATTATAAAAATCAGAAAGGAAAACTATGAATATATGATATTCATAGGTAGATGCGTTACTCAAATTTCAAGGTCATCCAGAAATTAGGTTCGATGAAAATTGAGTGAAAGTGATGGTCTTTCAATATCGTTACGGTTCCAAAGTTCGAAACGCAGTTTCACGACTGAAGTTTTTTCAATTTTTACTCAGCACGAGTTATAAAAAATTTATTTTAATTTATGGAAATGACGGTAGAAACGTTGGTGGGATAGGCGATAAAGCGACAAGGGCCACGCACGGTTCTAAATATTGAAGGTGTGTTTACTTGTTGGTGCTTAGTTTGCAGGTTATGGGGGAAAATTGACGCTCTAGCTCTGTTGGTGGTGGCCTTTTTAGTACAATCGAAAAAAATTCCATTAGATCATTTTGAATGGTTTTTTTTTTAGTCAATCCAAAGAATCTGGGGAGTTTTCCAGAATCTACATGTAGGAGTAGAAATAAATTTGGATGAAACGACTCATCGCTGTGAAACAGCGTTGAAGTGGTAGAGGGAAATTAAAATGTCTAGTGATGTAAATTTGGACCACGATAGCAGGTGTTAATTAATGATCGATGGCGGCTCAATCAATAGGTTCTGGTGAATCAATCGAATAGAATATTTAATTTGAGTTTATTGAATTTGTTAATATCATCAACCACCGATTCGCAAGATATGAGTATACAGTCCGACCTCCGAATAAGAACGGTAAAGCCCCCAAGGGGAAGAGTTTTGTCTATATTTCTGGTACCCCCACCAGGCGCGTGCTCCACGCTCTCGGACTCGCTCTGATGTCTCTCTCTCTCTCTCTTTTTCGCATGCGGACCTCTCAATGAGAACGCTCGAAAGTGGGGGAAGCGCTCGAACGAGAAATAGGGGAACCGTTCTTATTCCGGGCGTTCTTATTCGGAGGTCGTACTGTATATAGTATGCCTGAAAAGAGTATGTCATTCGAAAGTAAGATGGAGATATATGGATGCCTTCAGTGTCGTTTTCACTTTTGTAAATTAAAAAATATTGAACAAAAATGAATCGTTTCAATTTACCTCGACATTTTTGTCTTCATATCGCCGTTACCTCCTGTCATAATCGAATAGAAAGTTGGAACACATAATGCCCCGTATATTGGCGCCCCAATTGTACGAAATAACGACACAGGTTAAATTACCAGGTTCGTTGATATAGAAGCAAGTGCAAAGTTGGACTTTTGTTTCACACGTAGGCCATTATTACCGAGGAATTTTCCTTACCACGCTCAACGTGACTAGATCGAGCGCCTGAGAACACAAAGGATGCAACCCATAACAATTGAGATGGTTAATTGTGAGGGTTACGCCCTTTTGTTTGCCACCAGTCGATATCAGCTTCTGTGCTTGCTAAGACTGATAAGTGGAGTGTGTGTCGCTCCATCGGATAACTTTTTCTCTGTTTTTCTCTCCCGAAGGCGCTCGAACGGATCTAATTATGATTTACTCTCGCGGCGGGCGTCATTATATCGCATTGGTGTGTTTCGTGTACTCCCACTTAGGGTGGCAATACCTCGTTCTCTCTCTTGCTTTCGCATCCACATATTTTTCCTTCTCCTTCTTGTTGTTTCTTTATGCGCATACAGCCATATCGAGTCATTACAAACAAAATGGTGTAACCCCAACAATGTAACACATAGAGTGAAAACAGTTACGACCTTTTGTTTTCTAACAAAATATATATATATATGTATGTATATACTTACAAATACGATCATGGGTAGGCTCAAAGGCCTCTCACACCAACTCTTTTATAATGTAGCTCTCCTCGTCTCGCGCCTCGCCTCGGTAATCAGAGTCGTGACTACCGTTTTCTTTCGCACGGATAGAAGTATAGAAGCCACACGGAGAGAAGAGATTTTGTTTCGTGGACCTCAAGAACGAGATGAAGGAAAGGTTCTTGTGTATGTGTGTGTGTGAGTGTGTGTGTGTGTGTGTGTGTGTGTGTGTGCGTGTGTGTGTGGGTGTGTGTGTGTGTGTGTGTGTGTGTGTGTGTGTGTGTGTGTGTGTGTGTGTGTGTGTGTGTGTGTGTGGATGTAGAGGTTTTCTGTCTTTTTCTTAACATGCGATTAACTATCAACCAAGATCGTAGGTTAGTTGGGGTCGGGGACTAGTTTAACGCTCTTACATATACCTTTGGATCTCAGTATCATATTGATCCTCAAAGGCTCGTGTATATAACTGCACTTCTAGTTCAAACCGAGAACCGCACCATTGAAGCTCTCTTGTATCTCTCTTTAGTCGCCTGTGTGCTGATCGTTTCGCGCCCGTCCATCCACGAGTTTTGATTGCATAAAAACTCACTATCGAACTTTCTCACCATCATCATCATCATGGCTGTTATTCAATTAACACCGGAATTCATCGTCACGATTTATAACGTCTACACAATATATATAGAGTTGAACCTTCAACAGTGGATCAAAATAGCGCTTGGATCCTTCTTCCTTCAGTAAACTCAAGAAATTATTGAGTTAATGGATGTAGGAAGCTTTATTCATTTCGTGGTTAGCAGAGTTAGATCCAGGCTATAGCAAACCCCGCTTTGAGAAAACTACAAAGTCACATGGCCAAACAAAACTATAATAGCTCGCTTGAACGTGTAAGGATGGCATTTTATGGAAACAATGAAGACTCTTCTCCACTTTTTGGGTGTTGAATTGCATTGAAAATAAAAATAAAAAAAACTTGGCGGATTAAGATATCAATTGCGAAAAGAATGAATGGAAGTATCAGTGAACACGATGGAAACTTTTCCAGCAAAATTTCGTGGGCAAGAGGTCAATGGCTCCGTTATATGCAATGAGGGAAGTTCAAATAAACCGCAAATCGAATAATAAATCGTTATGTTGCACGATTGATAATTTTTCATAATTTTTGAACAAACGCGTATCGACTATGATATTCATTCACCGAGTCTCTTATATACGTATCAAACTAAAACCTCCGACGGACGATTACCGGATTGGAGTTTAAGACCCTTCTTGGCATATTTTACAAACGTTCCTCACGTTATGCTTGTCCGATTTGGCGATTAAAATTAAGTGACGATTGAAAATACAAACGAGTCATCTTCGTCAAATGTTTGTCCCCTTTTTTGTATCATTGCCAGACGTTCTCGAGATGTTCGGTCTCCGAATCATTATATAGGTTTATATATAGTCAGTGGGGTGGTGTCGATTAATACTCGCGGTATAAACGTTCGATCGCACAGCCGATGACGATTAAGGCTTTTCGATCTCGTCGGACTGCCCACATTTTGCGTTACCGATCCGTCATCGTTTGCGATCTAAAAATAAAATGTGCATGCTGCATTCGTTTTACTCTCTGTTATATATGCGGCAAAAGAGGGAGTGAGAAGGGGAGGCATCATTGCAGCGATCGCGAGGTCGTTCATCTTCATTCCCGCATAATACCAGTGCACGAACCCTTGGAAATGTTCTCCGTACATATATACTTACATTTATCCCTTAATTCACGAGCACTGCGAACGGTTTATTATAAAATGAGCTCCCGATCGTGCCGGGCAATTGATCGATTGATGCTTTTTTCAGGCATTCGCGTCAGGCTCCAGGACAAACAAAAAAATTTCCCCATGCAGGATTGCAAAATAATTGTGCTCGTAACCCAGGGTTGCATTCAGATCTACATACATACCTTGGTGGTAAAGGCACGGGAACATCACGCGACCTCTCGCAAACTCCAGAATTAACTGGTGAAGTTTCTGAACGCCCAAAGGCAAATTGCATGTCCGGACAGCATAAAGTTCTACCGTAAAATCCGTGAAAAGTGACAACCCTATACCAGAATTCAACTCCTCTAATTCATGACTCATTTGTATCCGAGAGCGTTAAGAAACCATAGCCGAATAACTATATAACCACTTTTTCAAATATTTTCTCTCTCTTTTTCTCTTTCTTTTTCTCGTTATATATGTTACCAAGGGACAGTTTATAATTTCCCAAGCTGGGCTAAGAAGTTGAGATGCCGATTTTCACGAAACCAGCAGTTCGATAGTATACAATGTGTGTTGAGTGACAAAAAAGCCTTGAACGTGTACTCGCGGAGTCTTGCTAAACGTATAGAGGAGCGCGCGCGCGATACGAGGCGCGAGAATGTGTCGTCGTAATTTATATCCGTTGGATTACCGATGGATTTTGCTCGTCATAAATCATCGGGTATAGCTCGTGGCGAGCTATATGTGCTGCGTGTGGTGCGACGAGAGTGGCTTCGAGATCGCGATAATACGAAGGATTACGCGAGCTCTTTGCACCCGGCGTCACACACACACGCGCGCATTATGTACAAAATGGATACGTGTATGGGATTTATATCTAAATATACATGTACGGAGAGGAACGATATGTTTTATTTATATATAAATTAGAAGCACGCGGAAAGTGATTCACGCAACCGTGATAAAGGAAATAAACGTATACCTTCGCCTATTCGTCCCAGAGAGCAATTACGTGTCGTGGACAGATTGTGGAATCTTTCTCTCTCTTTGCTATTATACATTTATATATATATTGTTGTGTATGCTACATACACGAAATAAGTATAGTACACGAGTTTCTTCCTCGTTCACATCGAAACGGTGAAACTCCAATTGCACAATTTAACCATCCGCAAAACACACTCTTGGACTTTGTGAGTTTTTTTCCCCTCAACAAGCGTAACCGCGCGTGGTTTGTTAGTATTTCCCGAGACTCAATTTCTTGACCTTTGGTCTCTCGTCAGCTTGGACGAGAGTCTTTCACTGCACTGCTGTTGAAAAAATCTCACGGATGCAAGGTGCAATTGCATAGTTTTACAAAACACGGAAAGTGCGATGGTAATTTCGTTTCTTTTGCACATATATAGTTTCTGTAGATATCTCGAGATCGAATTAGAACGACGGAATATATACTCGATTCCTTTCCAATATGAAGATAGGCACCATAGGCTAGGCGATATGCTAGTGTACTCGAATAGTAATTGATATTAATCTATGAGAAATGATTATGAATTAGACAATGATCGTTATATGGGTTTAGTGATTTATTAATGATGGGCTATTTTTGAAGTCATTGTGCGTTATTAAACTTTATAGTTCGATAAGCATCGAAAACACAAAATTCATAATTTTGAATTCTCGACTACTCCCGCATCGTTATGGCGAATTTTGTTCTCAGAATGGCGATTCGATAACCGAACACTGTAAAAAATGTGGTGTTAAATTCAACACTAATTCAACACCACTCACGAATTCTATAGTGGTCCACCCCGCTCTGTGTGACCTGTTGGTGTTGATTGTCCGGTGTTAAGTATTGATAGTTGACACCAGACTGTGGTTCATCCGATTTGACACCAGGACGGATTCTACAGTGGATTCTAACACTTTACAGTGTGTTATAATAACACACTTTAAGTGCGTTATTTTTGTACGCATTTATCGTGTCAATGGAGCCAAATGAAAAACGCGGGTCAAATTGGTATAATAAATATTGTTTATCATTTATAAATTAGCAATTAGGAATGATCGATGAATGAATTTAAAACAGTTGTCACATTATTTTTGCAAATCCTGTAAATTAAAAAAAAAAATAAGTCGTTGACCGGGATTTGAACCCACTATCCTCCAATCGACGAATTCAGCACTTTCGACCCTTAAATAACCATTAAAAAAAAAAATTAAAAATTTGGAAATTATTTTTTTTTCACGAATGTTTCCGGCTTCGAAGCGCGGACGTTTTTCCGTCGCAATTAATTTTGAGCCTACCTGAGATTTCACCTGAGACCTACCTAACGACCCACCTAACGACCGACACTCTACCACTACGCTATCGATTCCTTATGAGTTTCTTGTACTTAAATGATATTAGTATACGACTTCTCATACACCATTCGGTGTATCCTATGACTCCAAACGAATTTATGTATGATTATTTTGGGCGATTAAATTTCACACATTAAGTCGTATATTTCAGTATATGCGCAACACCGTCATGTGTGAAAAATTACCACCGAACAAGTGCAATGCAAATTCGTTTCTAGCTAACACCGTCACTCGGGAGATATTCGCTCAGAACGGCGTTAACATGCCGTTAATAAATATTACGGGTTCATTCTTTAAGTCTGTATATCTCCAAAGTTGTTTGCCGAAATGAATTATAATTTTAATTGAAATAGCACTCGGTCGGTGAGTTCAGCTGCGCCTTCAAAGCACATATTTACACCGGATTTAACTAATCACGACATTAGAGTGGTGTCGTATCAGAAGATAAACGGTGTACTTTCATGACAAAATTGTGCGCGGTGTGGTGAAACACTGGGTTTAGTGTTAAATTTTGATGAAAAATCGCTTAACACCGATTTACAGTGTACGAGGTCAACCATGATATCAGAACGGTGCTGCCGATAACGCCACAGATTTTAACCACTAACACCGCACCAAATTGACACCCCTGATTTTTTACAGTAAATAATGCCCGGTTGCATAAACACCCTGGATCCGGGGACAAATTTTGACCCCGGGATTAAACTGTCAAATATTTCAGAGAAATTGAGTTCGCGTGATAGCAGCATAGATCTGCACCTATATTCACACATCTGACTTAACGCCAGGGTTAAAATTTATCCCCGGATGCAGGGTTAACCCACATTTATGCAACCGGCCATTACACTGCTAAAGAATTGATTATATTAATTATTAATTTTGTTTTTATCTTCAAAGTGGTCATTCATTCGTGAACCAACGAGTAGTGGTTTTTTTTTTTAATCGTATAAAACTTTATAACCAATTTAAACTTCGTAAAATCTCTCGCAACGTCGCTTTATCGCGGTGCATAGTTCACTCGATGTCAAAGACTCGGCGATTCGTTGAATACATTTTCGTGAAACGAGCGAATAATTTTATAATCGCGGGTCTCGTTTGTATACGATTACAATATACGAGTATAGTAACGTCGTCATCGCGAGGAGCAGTACGGCTGCTGTTGGACCCTCTCGGGGCTTTTTTTCTTTATGACAATGATACACGGGTATAATGGATTGCACGTTAGATTATTATTATACGCGTTTGCCGATTATGTCGTCGTGTGTGGCCTCTCTCTCTCTCTCTCTCTCTCTCTCTCTCTCTCGCTCTCTTTGTGATAGTTATTCGTTTGCCATAGTTCGTGTAGTCATAGTTCCGTTGCAAAGGTAACATTGACTTTCTCATCGTATATATAAAGATATATTGTCCCATGCGAAAGAGGCCCATCAACTATCCTTGCACATTCTACATAGCCATCGTGCTCCTGACTCTCCCGAGTGTTGTTCGCTTGGCAAACTCCTTTCGTCGTGACGAACCTTCGGGCGCGTGTATGGGAGCCAGAGCAAGAATCGCGGGAAAGCACACGCTTTGCCTTTTAATATGTCGTGGGTGTGGAAGGCCTTTCGTCCTCGTGAAGAAAATAATAAATAAAAAAGTGGAAAAAAAAAAAAAAAACGTACTTGTCAGTCTCTCTTTTCGTCAGAGAGTCGTTACCCAAGAGTTGACTCATGAAAGTGCAGCTGACAAGCTTTCCAAAGCCACACAACGACACGTCTATTACAAACGTAAAGTATAATTTCCGATCGATCGAAATTCAATTCAATTCGCAATCTATTAACAATGGATCGTTATTTTATTCAACTTTGCTCGGGAAAGGATTAAAAAAAAAAATTTCCCATCGATATATTCATATTTCAAAGTTACTGATTATCGTTTTATCGATTTCGATGATTGGGTTCAATCATATTTATATGACCCGTGCAAGAGATACTATAATGTTCCGGCTGACCAACTAATCCATGCTCCACTCAATTTTTCCGAGGAAATAGAGTGAGATTTTTTTTTTTTTTTTTTTTGACACGGGTATCGATTTGAATATTTAAATATTCGTTGGTCCAAAAGCCAGCCGAGAGTATATTTTCTATCGATTAGGGAATGATTGATTATGAGATGTTACGCGTTGATTTTTTTGCCGGAAGGTTGCGGAGGTTAAGGGATAATTTAGTGCTACGTTGATTTCGATGGATTTGCGAGAGTCTCTCGTGACGTAACGTTCCTGTGGCATACATACACATATTATATGCATGTATCACATTGGGCTATCTCAAGATCGTTGGACTCTCGGTGGTATAATATGCTGATATGCCGTTTGCTCGTACCCTTCACCGGCACGATTTGCCTGACTTTATAAATGTTACAGCCCCCCCCCTCCCCCCCCCCCCAACAATGGCGTGCGCGAGTTCGTAAGAGTTTGGCTTCATCGTGTGTTGGCTATAGGTCGTGTCGAAATATCTACCACGCGACCGCGGCGGGAGATTTAACTGACGGACCTCCTCCCGCGCACCCGTTCTCCTTACTCGCTCTTACTCTGTTCCGCGAGGTCGGCAAATGTACTTTTGTATAAAGATAAGAAAGTCACGGCTTATACATTGCCCGGGTGCCAGAAGCGACGATAGAAAGCAAAAGAATCAATGTGGTGTGGGTGTGAGAGAGAGAGAGAGAGAGAGAGAGAGAGAAAGAAAGAGAGAGGTCTCAAAGATGCATGGGGTATTCGACGTGAAGTGAAGCAATTTTTGGCCGAAGGAATTTGTTTTTTCAAATAAAGTCATTAACCATCGAGGCTTCGGAATGAATCGCGATTTAATTGAAATTGGGAAAGTACGGTCTGTGGGAGAACCTATCAACAATTGGATAAATTTAAGATATAAATAATATATAAATAATTAAAAGAAATTATTCCATTGAAAATTTGCAATATCGAGGAAAACTTCTTCCTTTGAGCCTGTTTTATTTCTTTTAATTTGTTTGTTTTTTTCATATGAAAACTTCCCCCCCCCTTCCCCCCCCCCCCAAACAAAAGTTTTCCTGCTTCGTGTGAAATGCCCCATGTATATATACAAAACTGCTGACCAAAAGATTTAAAGTTCGATTCCTTTATTGCGGTACGAAACTCCGAGATATATGATCAACGTGAAATATATATAAACTGGCGTGATAAAGATCGATGTACGAAGTTTTGAATGATTGATCATGGTATAGAATTTATTATTTTGTGTATGTATTTACTTCGGTGGCATTGTTTCGTGAATCTTGGGCTCGTCGTAGAGCGTCTCGTATAGAATTATGTAGTTGTCGCGAAGCTGAACTAATCGATGCCAGAGATTTATGTGGGTCACTTCGTCGTCGGTGTTCGACGAGTCATCAACAGCGGACACCTTGAAAGATTAATCGGACGCTGAAGCATTATCACAATACGTTGATGAAGTTATTCAAACTGTCGACAATGGGTCGTTTCATTGGATCACACACACACACACACACACACACACACACACACACACACACACACACACACACACACACACACACACACACACACACACACACACACACACACACACACACACACACACACACACACACACACACACACACACACACACACACACACACACACACACACACACACACACACACACACACCAAACCCTTTTTTGTGTTTTGGCTCGGACACTTTCAATGAAAGATTTTGTCGGAAGATTGTCCGAAAAAAAAAGTCCAAGAGTCATGTGCTCATTAAAAAATTGGCACATTCATAACTGCACCCGAAACTTGTTTATCCTATAGCAACTCCATCGCCAAACAATGTCGCATATTCAACACTTTATCAGAAACTTTGTTACCCAATTACATACATAGCAGAAATTAAGCTCTCCGGACAGGCCTACCGAATTACAACTCTAGATCCAGAAATTTGTTTCAATCAAACAGATTTTTTTTTTCTGGGTATACCGGAAAATAACTCTACCAGATAAGAGCAGTGCCCAACATTTCTACCTAATAATCTCTACCGGAATGAGGCTATATAATATCTCTATACAATTACAAGTCTACCAGTCAACAACTTTCCAGCGTGGCTGATGGTAAGTTATTGGTAATTTACCCTCTCAGTTGTTCAGATAATCTGTTGATAAGCTACCATAAGCCACCGGACAACAATCTGGTAGATTTTCAATTGGATAGAAAGGTTCGTGAAATCCTTATTCTGGTGATGATTTTATAGGATAGAGTTGGAACCTGATAGGTTTGTTTGGGCAGCCTAAATTCTGATAGAGTTGTCATTGTGTAGTAAAGTTTCGGTTAGACTCAAGAATGAATAAAATCTCGATTTTATCGTTATAACTATATTGAAAGAATGTAATTATTGGCTCATCCATTACTTTTTCGATGCTCCGCGCGCGGTTGACTTGTAGATACTTGAGATGAAAGAAGAGCTCGTACGCCCAGCAATCGATGGTCTCGGTGGTTCGCGTCGCGTTGACGAGTTCCGCGGACGGTGGCTTGGCGGTCAGAGCGACTGCTTGAAGCCATCTTTTTAGCTACGAACGAACGAATGACAAAAAAAAAGTGCCCCCCCCCCCCCCCCCCCGCCAACGAGGATGATTCTATCGTTACACGTTTTTGCAAATATACATGGACATGTATTCGTTATTCGATACGTTCTCTCTTTGTATGCTTGCTATGTGCAATAAAACTTGTATATCACGTGGCCGTATGTGTATACGAGCTCGAGATAAGTTGCGGAAAAACAAGTTACGACCGATTTCTTTTTAGTCCACGCCCGTATCTCGTCCTCGACCTTTTTCTCGATGTTACGCATACATTGACTGGTCAACACGATGCATATACACTGAGGTACTATGTTTTACGTCAAGCGAATGATTTGAGGTTGGATGAAAAGCTGCCACGACATGTGAGATGATCGAAAATTTTATAGATATAATTATGAGACTGTCGCAAAAGTCTTATGAGACATCATGGAAATTTGATAAAATTCGTTCGCATATCTAGAGAAGATAGAAAAGTTTATGGATTCCATAACAAACTGAATCACTGTTTTGCGATACCTTGACATTAGGGATGGTTTTAAGTGTTCTACAAGGTTCTCCTATTTGCTCCGAAACGTCAATCATCTTACCGTTGTCGTATCGGCGATGAGCTGCACAGCAGCAGGTCTCATTATGCTGATAAAGTTGCCGACCCTCGTGTTATCATCCTTGTAAGTCGTTACCTGCGACGACACGGAACAGCTCCAATCCAGGGATGGTCCGCACTGTGCATTCTTCAATTGCCTTCTGCTTATGAGAAAATTCTTTTTTCTCTCTCTCTCTCTCTCTCTCTCTCTCTCTCTCTCTCTCTCTCTCTCTCTCTCTCTCAGTTCGTTATAGTTTATTTATTTACTTTTATTTCACGCTTTCCTACCTCTGGAAAAACATCGAAATTATCCGATCGATTATATACCAGGACGGAGCTATGACCATAGCCCTCGTGCATATCACCAATTTGCTTGCGATAAATACGAGCAGTTGACCGAGCGGTCCGGGTCGTCGTCGTATCGTCGAACCCTTGAGACCCCGCAATCTGTAGTATCTGCGTTTGCAGATGCCGTGACGGGTACGGCTGCGATCGTAAGTCGCGAGGGAATAGTAACTCGTGACAGATGCCAGATCGACTCGACAATGGGTGTATCTATCTGTAACTCATTTTCATTGTGCATGAAACTAATTGAAATTAGGTAAATTAGCGGGTTCTTTAATTTTTTTTTTCATTCAAAGAATGTCATATCGATACATTTGCCGTAAAAAATCGTTCATTTGAACGCAAGTCACGAGATCATTTAAATCAAAGAAAAGGTGCTTGGCTTCTTCGAGTAAATTAGTATCAGCAAACGATTTAACGGTGAATGAAGCCTCGTAAAATTGTGTGGGAGGATTCTTGTAATTTCAAAGAATCCGCTATGCATGTTAATCCATCAAAAGAATGGCTCTAGTTAATCAAAGTTGATCCGTATGAATGAAAATATATTTGACTAAAATAAAATTGATATGATGGATAACAGCAGATTGCGCAATTCTCCCTCCAACCAATATTACAATTTAGTCATTTGCAGTTATAGATGTATTTTTTTTTTAATTTTAATTCACCGTCCATATCGGAATTCGAGGTAAGATCGTATTCCCGAATGGTCGAAGTCATGGATCGTGATCTCGGCAATCGTCGTGTTGTGTCGATCAGACCGACGCTATCCGACGAGGTCTTCACCGAATCCGGCATGTGATTCTCCATCAAACTGTTCAGTTCGATTACTTTGTTCGGAAACGCATTAAGGCAGTTCAGAGCCTACGAATCGGAGAGATGGCAATGTATTTTCCGTTTTTTTTTTTTTTTTTTCGTCGGAATATTCCACCCAAAATTTCTTACCTCGCGTTGCAGTCTTTCGAGACACGCGGTGCTCCCGGCTACGGGCTTAGCCTCGCAGCCCATCTTTATGTCCGACATCGTCATTTTACCGTTCATCCTAACATTTCACCAACGATTACTCTAATCACGTGAATTTTGACAATATTTCATGTTTTTGACAACGGCCGCTCGGGTAATTCACGATTTAAATGGCTGATATCTCGACCATCGGGAGAAATTTTTTACATCGCGCGACTCGAAACGAACAAGTGACGAGCGCGGCTCCGAGCGCCTGTGACTTCAGACCTTTGGCGGATCTGGATTCCATTTTCATTTAATATGTTGAAAGAAATAATCGATACGATTTTCTCGGGTATATGCGTAAGGAGATTTTTCATGAACGCTTTTTTTTTTTTTACATAAAAATGAAAAACTAGATGGCTCTAAGAAATATGTCAAAATATTTTGTCTAAAAGAAAAAAAAGGATAAAAGGATTTTTTAAATTTTCGATTGATATGATAAGTTTAAGTTTTCGTGTATTTTCTTGGCCGGAAAAATAGATTCAGTGATTATGTGGGCAATAGATATTTGAAAGTATTTAGGACAAATTGAAACTTCCAGTCGGAATTTTTCGTGTTATCGTTAGTGGAGAGGATATTACGTACTCCATATATGGCATTGACAGTCAAAAATTTCCGGTGATGTATCGAGAGCGTCATGAATGTTGTGGATACGATATCCCGCGGTCGGGCAAGACACCCAATCATTTTTACGCTATTCTCGATCCGAGTGACGAGCGAATTATCAATTCTTTATCTCGTTTTTATTCCTCTTCTTCATCTCCTTTTTCTGAGGCCTCTGAACCTACCGGTAGGAACATAAATATCTCTTGTCATTGTCAAGGAAAAATTACTTTAGCCTCGAACGAATTTGTCGATAAAATACCATCGCGATAGATAACGTTTACAGCTAACATCGTAGTTGGTGACGACTAGCTGATCGCCATGTCATTGAAAGCCGTTATTCCAACACCATTGCATAACTCGGATTTATTAATTATGCCCCTTACGGAAAGCAAGATATATAAAAGATGGGCATCGATTATATGTCGACAAAAAAAAAACTCAGCGCGACACATTTGTTTAGAATATTTATAAATTATTTGTTAAAAAAATGTTAATATTATAATTAATGGAAGGGTCACCGAACTTACGTCAGGATATTGGGAAAAAAAACTTATTATATTTCATCCCAACTTTGATTAAAATTATTAATTTCGATCGAGGGAGATATGCATAGACAAATTAATATCCAAAAGCTTCGAGCTTTATTGGAGCTTTCGAGCTTATTGAGCTTCGATCTATTCTTAGCCTATTCTCAGCCTATAGCTATTCTGTTTATGGTGAAAAAAACGCGATTCAAAATGTAAATCACATTTAGAGTAAACAAATCACGAATCGCTTTTGTTTACTCAATTCGGAGAATCGAATGTTGTTAAAATATGTATAGGAGCACTTAGAACCGAGAAGTTCAGTTGCGAGGACTTGCCCTGTATCGAGCACAAATACCGAGGGCCGTTGCGCAAAAACTTCCTGGTATCATGTTACAAAATTTTTCGTTGTCCAGCAATGACAGTTAAACCTGAAACATATTACCTCTCGACGATATCGGCAATTTGCTCGATATGGGTGGCATCAGAAATATTATATTGATTTTGAGCTAAAAATCTTGGATGCTTGTCGCGATTTATTTACGCGTCTCTTTGGCGGAGACTGGCGGAAGTGAAAATCGCGTGTTATGTACTCTGGATCCGCGGCGGTCAGTATCCCACACTGTGGGGATCTCGATTCTCCAAAGCAAAAGCTCGTTTCGATCGGGCAAAAGAGCTTGCCTGACTCGTAAAATGGATGTCCCGGAAAATAGAATATCCGTATAGTAATATCGTATATATGATGGCACAAAGTTCGCTGGTCGATTTTATGGCAAAACCGTACGAAGAACAAAATGGCTTCTCCCGTGTATACCGCGCGCGAGATTTATCAACGTTCCTTGCGCGCGTCTTCACGTCGTTTTCCCTCCTTCGCGATTCACTCACTTATCCGGTTTACGGTATTGTGCTAGGATGCACCGTAAGCTAAAACCCTTTCGCTTTGCGATAGTACCAGGAAGAGTTTGCGGGCGGACAACGATTTCGTGTTCCGTTTACTCGCGTGGTTATGTGCGGTATGAATTCGTTATGTGCAAGATTTATATATATATATATATATATATAGATATATGACGAGATGAGAAACAACGAATGACGAAATCATGTTCTGCTCACTGATATATCATATACTTTATAAAAGACCTCTCAGAATTTATCCAACGATCTTGCGCATAAAAAAGAATCTTTCGAATACAATGAAAAAATAAATCGACACGCTTTTTTTTTCTCCGATTTTCAAGCATGAATCCCCTTCTTTAATAGTCTGTTCCAACATACTCATTTATCTCGCTTTTATTTTCGATCATTCTTTATTTTGCTCCACTGCTCCTGGATATAGTGTTATGCAAACATTCCACTCCAATACCGAAACACAAACTCACACACACGCGTATAGGAAGTGTTACTCGCGTGCTGGATCATCCGGGCATGACGGATCGAAACGAAAGTATATATATAGCGTCGAGCAATCGGAACTACCGAGTTACATGTACATGTGGCTCCGAGATGAGACGTGTCCTATAAATCGCCGTGGTTGCAACAGAATTAAAAAAAACAAATGCGAGCAAAGAAAAGATGAAGATGGAATCACGAAAAAATAACTTTTCACACTCGCTCAAGTGTCAAGTGCTTTATTATCGCTTGTTTCTCGAGATCGCGAGAAAGTTCGGAATGAGAGATCTTTGATTTCGGCGAATTGATTCGGACAAAAGTAGGCACCATGGCCGTGCCCGTACCATCGACTCTATTATACGTACATATCGAGGAATTCATGTACGGCGCCATTGACCACTGACCTAACGTAATAAAAATCGCCTTTAACTGTGTAACTTTGAACTTCCAGCAGCGTCTTTTGCATGCTTTTCATCTCAACCAAGATTTTTTTTTTTTTTTTACTGAACATTAAAAACGAGCCACAATTTATTCGAAAAAAAAAAACGAGTCAAAAATATTTTTAGCGTTTGATCCTTTATTATTTTCTTCGCGTGCACGAAGAATCGTGTGACGCAATTTCAGCTCGCTGTTCGTCCCGTTGGCCATGCGGAATGCATGCGAAATTCGAGGGTC
Source organism: Rhorus exstirpatorius (assembly GCA_963564615.1). NCBI lineage: Eukaryota > Metazoa > Arthropoda > Insecta > Hymenoptera > Ichneumonidae > Rhorus > Rhorus exstirpatorius. The sequence goes on along the minus strand of OY751314.1, from coordinate 31,659,541 downwards.
GAATAAGGGGTCAAAGCGCTTATGGGTAGGACCACGAAAGCACACGTTGCTGAACCGCTTGACCGCGGCTATATTTTACAGCGTCGTGTATATATAGCGTATGCGCTCGGAGTTATAGCTACACATAAACTTCGTAATATGCAATCGTTTATGTCGGATAACACTATTTTTTTTTGTAAATTTCGTTTTTTTTTTCTTTTAAATCTACACTCGTTCATACCTACATGTACTATATAGATACGTGCGCTGGCTTTGCGCGAGAGAAAAAGGAAAGTTTCTCGCATCACTGTGCGGGTTCTCCGCAGGATTCGGTCAGTTCGCTGAGCCGCAACGATGTCATGTACGCGCGAAAATAACGCACCTGCAGCGAGAGTGATTTATCTTGTTAAAATGGCCGATTACCTCAATATCTCTCTCTCTCTCTCTCTCTCTCTCTCTCTCTCTCTCTCTCTCTTTTGATATCCAGCGAAATCGCGTTGCGGTTTTGTCATCGTTCCAGTTTCAATCACATATTCGCAGGAGATAGTAATTTCTCGTAATGTATATCTAGTAGGATTCCTTCCGTCAAATTTTTCGTACGAACGGTTTTGAGAAAAACGTCCGTTCGTGGCTGAGCTTAATTGGTTTTCGAAAATTGTGAGGAAGCAATGTGCAACTATTTTCTAATTATTAATTTTTTACTTTAAATTTTAATCATCATATTCACCGTTTTGACCAAGCAGCGTCATCGTAACGCGGCAAAACGTTCATATATATATAATAATATCGTAGATATGGCGCATCTCGGTATAGCACGCACGTATTTAAGGTGTACGCACTTTCATATTTAGTGAATTTTTTATCCAAGGTATTAGGAATCAAGACGGAGGCGGGGCCTATCCAATATGGTCTCTCGTATCCAGTTCGTTGCCAGTTAGCCAGTTCTAGTTAGCATGGGGCAGCATAGGGAACAGTTGTAAACATTGGATTATTGCATATTTTTCGGCAAAATGCGATTTTTTGTGGTAAGATTTGACAATGGGGTTTATTATCCTTGAGGATTATGCGTGGATATTTGACTGCGCTAATTGGATATACGGATCAAGTGATTATCGCTATAAGGATTACAATGAACCTGCATGACATCCCATGTTTAACCTCAAAATCTTTAAAAAAAATTCCCGTTACTTTTCGGCTAAATAAATGCGTTCGAAAAATAAATTATTACTTAAAATATCAAGCTACCGCATGAAAAATGTTTTATTTATAAATTGTTGTCCATATTTCAGAAGTTATGAAATTGAAAGTCACGTCGCTTTTGTGTTTACACGACATAAATAAAATGATTATTCATATTCTGCGTGTGCTGAAAATCTCATGTCCTCGCACCAAATATCGACAATGTCTTCTCGATCTTTATTTATGATTTATTTCTTGTAATAAAGCATCAGATTTTGAATTATTGTTAAAAAGTGACAAATTCGCATGGTAATCATCGGGCAGCGACAGGCAAAGAGCAGTTAGGTATTTGGCCGCCAGAGGTCAGGGTGAAATTTGTGAGTTCCCAATAACGATAATTTATCTTGCACGAACGAGCGATAGAGAGTCAGGGAGAGGGGGAGATGAAGATAGATGTAGGAGTTTAAGGATAAAGATCGAGGGAGATAAACTTTTGATAATAAAGCTGCCGGAATAGGGGAGTAAATCGTACGGCAATTAACAGACGGGCACAAAGCCGTATAGTATCGTGGGATATACAGTTCAGTGTATATATATACACACGGTTGCAAAAGATACTCTCCGAAGTGCGCACACCCGCGTTAGAGATCATCAATTTTCCGCGAACTCGAGCCAGCTGCAATTACGAGGATCCAGAGACATTAATTATGTCACCGGGGGTATATGATGCCCATTGCATATGTACATATATAAGTGCTTATTGGCCATGGAGTGAGTCGTTAGTGGCTGCATGCATACGCAGAGAGAGAAATAATCGCGCGAAAGGTCCTCTGCTTATATTAGGAGTCACTCTGGCGATCATCCGAGGGGGGGGGGGGGGGGGGGGAGGATTGGCGGAGGATTTTTTTTTTGCCTCTGAGAGCGTGATAAAATATTTTCGAATGATTTATACGTATAGTTAAATCAAGATACTTGGTCTTGACCGGGCGGAATAGGCACCGTTTGAATGAAAAAAAAAATTATTTGAATTTTTTTTTTATACGTAATTATGAATAATATAAAAAAATTATCCTCTTATAACAGATAAATTAATATTTAGTTAATCAAGAATAATTTGACACATTTTTTTTTCATATAAATTCTAATGATGATCATTAAATAATGACGTTCTCTGCGTGCTCTTAAGACCTTCGTGAAATATTCTCATACTCTCTTAATGAAAATATCGATAAAAGGACACTTCATCTTCGCGATAATTAGATGATTTCGCGGACATTTCATTCGCACGCGATTCGATCGAGCTAGACCTCCGGATATATATACGTAACAGATCGTTCGATGATAATTTGCTATGCGACGTGACTCGATCTTGAAGATGAGTGCTCTCTCTGTCTTGATCGGTAATTCATTTTCATGCGTATAACCAACGTTTGTAAGCAAATTAACACGAGGGGACGACTCGACAGAGCCAATACAGCGAAGCTCGATTTATCCGAGAGCGAATCACCGGTAGTGTCTGTACACGCTATAATTCACATACGTATATATATATATATATATATATACGCAAATTATACCGAGATACGCGTATGCACATATAGAAATGGTACCTATGTAAGAATCAATTACTCCGAGAGCGAGAGCTTCGTAACGATCTTCGAGGCACCTTCCGCGAATCCTTGGGGGTTAAGATAAATAGTCCGCGTCGCGGAAAGAGTCGAGGTGGCAGCGCGCGTACTCTCGGTATACCATAGAAAAGAAGCTCTGAAAACTTTGCTGAAGAAAATCGCGAGTACTCTCTGGATATATATTGAGCGCGGCGCGCGTATTCAGGAGCCACAGCGGGACGTTAATGAGAATGCAACTGCCGCCCCTTAACTCCACCCGGGATCTGTAGAAACGGATGCTCGTTGCCGGGCTCGCGGGCGAGACTATTTTTTTTTTTTTTTTTTCCTAATTAAGATGTAGCTGGTTGTCCATTACGTAAAATCCCATCTTGATTTACAGTCGAGGGGGTTAATGGTATATAGATATACGCGTTATATAGACATGTATATATACTGTTGTACAAAGGCACGATGCATCGCAGTCCGTATACTCTTCTGAAGTTAAAACGACGAGAAACGAGAAACGAATTGAAGTTTTACATGAGAGTTTCTCGTAGAGTATCGTAGAATCGAGAAAAAGAAAATCCATGGTTAATTGATACTTCGAACCAAGTTGAAGAACAAGCGGTTACTTTTTTTTTTCATTTAGATTGTTTGTGCAATTATGTGAAGTGTTCTTAACGTACAAATCACAGAAAAAATTCACATGTTGTGTCGACTATACCATACACCGTTGTTAAATCAAATGAGAACTTCTTAATTTAGCATTATATATCCTTGCACTGTAATTAACACAAGAGTATTTTAATACGATAATCAATAATCTTTGCCTCTACATATACTGCAAGATTGGATTCAAATGTACTTTATTCCGTAGTGTTCAACAAACTTCATTTCATACAGCAGACGAATTTATTTGTTACACATTTTTTTACAAACTCCACCGTAGTTCGATCACCCGTATGTAATTTACCCAGTGTCTTCTCCCGTTGTCGAAGCGTTAATAGATGTTAATTTTGCGATAATAGATGTTAATTAACTCTTTATCTTGCACCCATGAAATGGACATAGCCAATCGCGTCTATCCGGAACGAACATAACCTGGTCATCCTCAAAAATATTCAGACTCTATACGTACGGTCCATCGGTCTCATTAACAGTGCGAGCTACTACTTTTTTCTTTCCTTTCTAACTTTATGGAGACGTCTTTGTGGCGGCATGTATATGGATGAACATATATAGACGGAGAGATTCCACCATATATATTTTCCCCGCAGGATCTTTCCTCGCTAAGAAAATCCTGACTCGTCGTGGCGTATACCCGCATCGAACACGATCAGTTCAGGTGAACGTAAAACGTGCAGAACTAGAGAAGAAATCGCGGACAAGAAATGAACGAAGAACAAGTCAGAAGGTATCACGAAGAAAGACACTTCTATGCGCATGCGCTGTCACCAGAGATAACTTACGACGGAGGATGGTAATATAGCTAAGAAGAAGAAGTAGAAGAAGAAGAAGAAGAAGAAGAAGGCTGAATGACGATGAGGAAGAGGTGCTGGATATTGCCGTCTCGTGTGGCCTTTGCCGATTTAATAGACTCGTCCCGATAGACTACACGTCCTGCTGTCATTGCACCGCATGCTGTCCACTCTCTTTCGACAGTCAATGACATTTTTCAACGACAATTCCCACCTACCATGCCGAGTTCTCTCTGCCACTACTAAATCATCGGGTTTTAGAGTAGAGATTGTTAAAAAGGGTATTCCTATATTCCGTCTATCTTGGGGACGACAGATTTTTTCCCCGAGTGAAGAAACCTCCAAATAGGTAAAAGAAATACTCGAGGACCCAAATAAGATATTCGAGTCCACAATTCGGCACTGCGATGTGTTGAATCGTTCGATCGTGCCTCGGGATTTTGTGTTCATATTGTGCTTCCCCATACATGAGTCTGCGTGATAACGAGAGAAACATTGGCCTCTTGAGGCATCTACCACCGTCCGTTCGGACTCATTGAGCACGTCCTCTGTCCAGTCAACTCACGGGATTGCTATGCAGCGTAAGAGATCGAGAGTGCGTTCTGTACGTTGCAAGAGCATTATAGTCAGAAATTCCTTGTATATAATATATATATATGTTCCCATCCTTCTCAGCAAAGTGATGTTTCGTGGATGGACCACATCATCTAGCACGCGCACACTCTCGTAGCGCACACGAGTGTTAATGAAACGTCACTCGACGCGTCACTTAGGATCTTCTGTTCGGTATGAGAGACTCGCATGGGCTGGTTTCTGTTCGCATATGAAAACATACATGGAGCTGATCCTCAAGGTCGGAAATTTCATTGTGGATATATGAGCGTGTACGGGAACTCGTAAGCGATTCATCAGTGGGAGACCTAACTCTCTCTCTCTCTCTCTTTCTCTCTCTCTCTCTCTCTCTTCCTCTCTCTCGTAATCTCGAAATAACTTATTCCAGATATTGTAGCCTTCGATATCGTTTCATGAATACGCCATTCTTCAATTATTCGCGATGTCTCTTGTTCGAACGTACAAAATAAATATATGTTTTCTTCTTTAAATCTTCGATATATATATATAGAATGATTCAGTCGCGATCTGAGGCAGACCCGAGGGGGATTTACTCGCATCATCGTTTTATTACTCCCCCCTCCCCCCCCCCCCCCCCGCCGCCAACTATTGACTAACGAAACGCGATTCTCAGCTCGCGAACGCGCGTTCGAGTTGACGCGAGAGATGGTTCGTTGAACGTTCATCGACGATTCCCCCGACTGATTAACAATCTCTATAGGGAATCGGTTCCACCGCATTCCCGCGGAGCAAATTATAAGTCTACTCGCGCCATATATCCCAGCAGCAATATATACCTTCTCAGCTCGCGTATCTTTTCTGGTACCTCTCGCTGGAGCACGGAAAGTGACGGGACTTGCTTAAGCACGGAGCGAGATAAACGAGAGCACATATATAGTCGGAGCTTCGAAGAAAGAAAATCATGGAAAAAAAATTAATGCGCGTAAAGAAATCGGAGATTGAAACCGCCATCAAATGTATACCATAACGATGTACATCTCACGATGGCGATTTACAAGAAACATGAAACTTATGTTGCAAACTTTTGCGATATGCTTTTATATCGTCTCTCAGCATCCTCCGGAGAACAAATACGAGGAGTAAATGTTGTGGACAAACGATAGATCGTGCGAATCGTTGCATAGCTTTTGAGCTATGTGCATGCGTATGCACGAGCCCTATTGAATTATTCGGGGCTGGTGTTGAACCATCAGTGTATATATAAAATCCACTACGATACTTCATCCTGGAAATGTCATCTTAAGAGCTTTGGGCTCCGCAAAAAAGAATTCATTCTCGCTGATGAAATTCTTCGCTGCTGCACTGTACACTCCGCGTGTATAAGGGTGACCGAGGCATAATGAGAAACCGGGGCACGATTGAACAAATACCGAATGCCAGTGAGAATATTGATAAATTTTCATTTGTAGTAACCTCTTGAAACTCGGTGAATCTGGAAATCTCAAGCATGATGTATTTGCGTTGTACGTGACACACGCCAAATTAATCTTGTGTGTCTGATTATTGTGATTTTGAGTGAAAGATTGATGTTAAGGATGTTAAAATAATACGGATATTTATTTTCTAGTGTAGGTTTTACAAATTGGTTACAAGTAATAAGTGTGAATGTTTGAAGAAGACTGACTAAAACTAAGCGTCGTGAGATTCTTTTTACATTATAGTGGGGAAATTTGGAGATTGTGATTGGTTGGATGAAGTGTAGGCGTGGATGATTATATTTTTAAGGGGAAAAACTAACGGCTGATTTAAGAAGGAAAAGTGTCCAACATCTGTTAAGCAATAAAGAATATATAAGGGTATTTACTGCGTCGGTACGAATCTTTCGGAGGTATTGTGGGAAAAACCTAAAATGTGTGTGAAAGGATAGTAAAATTTGGAGGCTCGAATGTACGTGGGTCACAACATGCTCCCCCCTTGAGAAACTATGATCAATAGAAACCAAGACAGTAGTCTGTGATTAAATTTACTGTTCTTCGACCGGCAATGGGGCTAGGTTCTTCACAGATCGTTTATATTGTCCCTTAGCCGTACGCACGGTCACTGCACGCACTATACCGTCACTGCCCGGATGAGTTTCTTCGATAATTCCCAAAGGCCAGTGCAGGGGTGGGTTGTTGTCTTCCTTCAGCAGGACTACTGTGCCGGTAGTAACCGTATGTTCTCCCTTAGACCATTTTTGACGGATGTTTAATTCGTTGATGTATTCTCGATGCCAACGAGTCCAAAAATGCTGTTTGACCCTTTGAATGTGTTGCCAATGAGATAGCCGGTTGATAGGTATAGAGCTGCTATCTGTTTCAGGTAGACTCGTTAACGCAGTGCCAATCAAGAAATGACCTGGGGTTAAGGCAATAATGTCGTTTGGATCGGATGATAGAGGAGTGAGAGGACGGGAATTAAGAATCGCTTCGATCTCAATTGTGAACGTGTTAAAATCTTCGAATGTAAATAATTGATCACCGACGACTTTTTTGAAATGATGTTTAAATGATTTTACGGAGGCTTCCCAGATCCCTCCAAAGTGAGGTGACGCTGGTGGTATGAAATTCCATGAAATGTTTTTTGTCGAGAGAAAGTGCGAGATGTCGCGATTGTGTGTTTCGCTTTGTAAGAGCTTAAACACTTCTTTCATTGTGTTATTGGCACCCACAAAATTCGTTCCGTTGTCTGAATGTAAACTTCTACATAATCCGCGGCGTCCGATAAAACGACGCAATGAGGCGATGAATGCTTCTGTTGTCATTTCACTGACTAATTCAAGATGAATTGCTTTAGTCGCGAGACATACGAATACTGCAACGTAAATCTTGATTCTATTGCGGTTCCGGAAGCGTTTTTCCTTAATATAAAAGGGACCGCAATAATCTATACCTGTGTTCGAGAATGGTTTTGCTTCGGTGATTCTTGTCGCAGGTAAATTTCCCATGACGTATTCGACTGAGCGAGGGCGAAATCGAAAACACCGAATGCATTTTCGCACGACCCTCCGTGTAGCATTTCGACCATCGATGGGCCAGTAGCGTTGTCTTACTGTATATAGGGTCGCTTGAATTCCTGAATGGTAATTGTCTTGATGAGCTTGAAGAATGATGAGATCCGTTATGCGATGCCGAGGTAGCAAAATTGGATGCTTGTGGCTGAATTCGAGATTCGCGTTCTCTAGCCTTCCCCCTACTCGGAGTATTCCATGATTGTCAATAAACGGATTCAATGTGATGAGTGCGCTTTTCGAATACAATTGACTTCCGTGTTCCAAATCCTTGATCTCTCGAGAAAAAGAGGTGGCTTGAATACTTCGTATGATTATTCGTTCTGCATGGTTTATTTCTTCAGTGCTTAATGGACCTGTGTTTGAACAATTTGGTCTAAATCTCAGACAATATGCGATTGATCGTTTCATTCTTTGGTATGACGAGAAGCGAGTGAACATGTCGTGCTCGACATTAGTTGAGCTGAGAAAGCAGGTAATTCTTTTGAGCTCTGGAAGTTCTCTTAAAGCCTTTGTTGGTTGAAGAGGCCAATGCGTTTGATCCTGTGACAACCAATTTGGCCCGTACTTCCAGGTATTGTTATTTTTAAATGCTCCCGGTGATTGACCGCGTGACAGGTAGTCGGCTGGATTATCTTCGGTACGAACGTGTTTCCAATTTGAAATCTCGGTTTTTGTTTGAATTTCACCCACACGATTTGCCACGAACGTTTTGAGGGTGCTGGGTGACGTCCGAAGCCAGTTCAACACTATTGTGGAGTCGGTCCACAAGGTTATGGTTTTAATTGAGCATTCTAATGCGTTGGTGATCTTGGCAAGTAATCTTGTGAGTACGAGCGCTCCACAGAGTTCCAATCGCGCGAGGCTGACAGTTTTTAAGGGTGCTACACGCGATTTGGCGCAAAGGAGTTGCGAATGGATGTGACCTTCAGCATCGATTGATCTAACATAAATGCAAGCGCCAAACGCTAATTCGCTTGCATCGCAAAAACCATGTAGTTCGATTGTATCTGTGTTAGCCAAAATAACTCTCCTGTCGAAAGTCACAGTGTTGTTTGCTTCTAATTGTCTGATGTAGCTTGTCCATTCCGTATGAATGCTGTTGGGTAGGGATTCTTCCCAATCGACCTTCAATTTCCATAATTTTTGCATGATTACCTTCGCAGTGACGATGACTGGGCTGAGTAAACCCAATGGATCGAAGATCGTTGCGATGACCGAGAGGATAGAACATTTTGTTATTTTTTCAAGCTGAGGTGGTTTTATAGTATATACTATAAAATCGTCGTGTGCGTTCCAAGACAGACCTAAGGTATTTATGGAGTCATCTGGCTGTAGTCTCCGGTAAAGGTTACCTTCAGGTATGTCTTGTAAGAGTGTTGGTTCGTTTGACGCCCATTGCCTTATATTCATAGCACCGAGGTTTAATAACTGTATGATCTGATCCCTCAATAAGGTAACTTGCTCTATTGTATTTCCGCCAGTTAACAAGTTATCTACGTATGTGTTGCGTTTTAATACGGCGGCAGCTTCGGGGTATTTGTCCCCTTCGTCATCTGCGAGTTGCTGAAGACATCGAATTGCTTGAAACGGTGCTGAAGAAGTCCCAAATGTGATCGTGTTTAATTCAAAAACTCTTAGCTGTCCGTCGTGATTTCTCCAGAAAATCCGTTGGTATTTTCGATCTTCTGGTCGTACAAGAAATTGGCGATACATTTTTTCGATATCCCCACTTACAACGTATATGTGGCTGCGAAAGCGAATGAGCAGATCGAAAAGATCATCTTGTATGGTGGGCCCAACCATTAAGGTGTCGTTAAGTGATAAACCGCTCGTCGTTTTTGCGGATCCGTCAAATACGACCCTCACCTTGGTTGTCTGGCTGGATTCTTTAATTACCGCATGATGCGGCAGGTAAAATCCCTCGTTGTCGTCTGTACTGACCGGGCTCATGTGACCCAAGCTCAGGTACTCATCGATGACCGCTGTGTATTGAATTTTGAATGAAGGGTTGCGACTGAATTTCTTTTCGAGAGCGTGAAACCGATTTAATGCTTGTGTGCGAGATTCGCCTAATTGCGTGATTTTTTCGTTAAAGGGCAATGCAACGATATAACGACCCGAATTTTCTCGTGATACGTGAGTTTGAAAATGGTCTTCGCATGCTTGTTCTCCTACGGTAAAATGCTGAGTATGAACGCCTTCTTCGATTTCCCAAAATTTTGTAAGGTCGAAATCTTTAACTGACATAAAGGTGCGTTTCTTTTGTTGAAATGGTTCGTTAACCACGCTCCCCCCAAGAATCCATCCCAATTGAGTCTTCTGTAATAGAAGATCCGGTCCTCCTGGATTTGACAGATCGCATTGTCCTATGCTCATGATAGCTAGAGAGGTTCCTGATCCGAGAAGCATTTCTATTGGAGCAGGTTGATGAAATCTTGGGTCCGCGAGTTCTATGTTTGCGGGAATATTCAATTTTGACCGGTCTATTTGAACGCCGGGTGTCGCATTTGATATGCTTGGTACCGTGAAAAATGTCAGAGTTCGATTGAAATTATTGATCCGAGATTTTATTGTCGCGGTAATGATGTGTTTCGTAACTGTATGTAAATTGTTCACCGCGCCTATTGGAACACGATGTTTTTTCATCGGGAGAAGTAATGTCGATGCTAATTTCTCCGTCATAAGGTTTGCGTTAGAGCATGTGTCGATTAACGCTCTACATTTGACTGGATATTTATTCTGGTCTAGCACGTGAATGAGGGCTGTGACCAAAATTTCGTTTGTTGGTATTTGAGTGGTGAATGATTTTATCCGAGGCATAGCGGTGTATCCGCTGGGTCTGGCTAGTCATGAGCTAGGATTTGCGCTTTGTTTTGTGTCGAGATGTAGCTTTGTATTGTGTTGCTTGTCGCATACTCGGCACTTACCTGCGACGCAGTCTTGGGTTTTATGACCGGTCCGAAGACAATTAAGGCAAAGTCCTGCCTGGCGAGCAGCGTCGATTCGTTTATTCACTGCAAGATCGAGGAATTTTTGACAATAGAAAGGTGGGTGACCACTCTCGTTGCATATTGCGCATTTGTACTCGCTGTTATTTGAAGTGGTTGCAAATGTTTGTGGAGCATCACGACGTGGCTTCTCGTATTGCCCATTACGTGGTTTACCTCTAATATTGACTTGTGCAGGTTGAAAGGTCTCATATTCATCATATCTTTGGGACGAAAGTTTCAGAAAATTGATGACCTCGTTCGAACTGGGCATTTTTGTGTTCGTTAATGTCCTTTCCCATTCCCTTTTCGTCTCCTTATCTAAGCGTGAAATAATTAAGCTCACAATTAGATCGCTGCAAATGTCCGCTTCGGTTCTGCCGAGGGCTTGCAGTGATTTAATTTGTGACTGCACGTGATTTGCAAGGTCTTGGAGTTCTTCCGATTTTCCCTTTTGAACGGAGGGCAGTTCTCTGAGTAGAGTAGCGTGTCGCATGATTAAGACGCGTTCATTATTGTACATGTCCTTTAAATGAGCCCAAGCTGGCTCATAGTTATTCTCCGTGATACTAAAAGCACTGATGATCGATTCTGCCTTTCCTATCACCGCTGATTGGAGATAGTTAAGTTTTTGCACATCGTTGAGACCGTCTTGGTTGTGAATCATTGTCTCGAATGCGTCACGAAAGGTGACCCATTTCTCAGTGCGTCCGTCAAATTTGGGGAGTCCGATTTTGGGTAAATGTATTGGCAGAGTGCTTAGATTTGTTCGTACGTGATTGACTGGCACGGTTACGTTATTCGCGTTGGTTGATATTGTTGCCCATGTAGGGTCGAGTAGACAGATCGCGGCTGTGGTCACGTCATCGCATAATTCTGATAAACTAATCCACTGTTCCGCGCTCGCCTCTTCTCGCTGACAATCGGCAACTTTTTCGTATGTTAATTCTACTTCATGATATTTTTCCTTGACTAAGTTGCATTTTTGCTGAATTTTGATTCGATTTGCGTTGTTTTCCGTGAAATTATCGATTAATTTCTTTAACATTGTTAATTGCGCTTTGAATGATGTGCGTTTTGACTTGTACAGACGAAGATTTTCTTCAATCTGTTCGTTACGTTCGGGATCGGCCATTTTTGTATGAAGGGTTGATTGGGAGAAACAACGGAAGGATATGATTGATTGGCAAACGTTTTGAGCCTACCTTGATCGATGTTCTCTGATGTCCGAATGTTATATTTGTTTTGAAGATCCAGGGCCGTCCTTGTGGATGAATGGTGGCTCCCTTCTCTTGTTGTCGAATGCGTGATGATGATCGTTGTCGTGTTGATTGGTCTCTCGTTTCGAATGCGATAGAAACCAGGAGTCACTTCAATTACGTTTTCAATTTAAACTTTTACTTGTAGCACTTGTTCGTGTTCGATAGTCACTAGTGTATCCGGCTCGAAGGACCATTTAATGTACGTGACACACGCCAAATTAATCTTGTGTGTCTGATTATTGTGATTTTGAGTGAAAGATTGATGTTAAGGATGTTAAAATAATACGGATATTTATTTTCTAGTGTAGGTTTTACAAATTGGTTACAAGTAATAAGTGTGAATGTTTGAAGAAGACTGACTAAAACTAAGCGTCGTGAGATTCTTTTTACATTATAGTGGGGAAATTTGGAGATTGTGATTGGTTGGATGAAGTGTAGGCGTGGATGATTATATTTTTAAGGGGAAAAACTAACGGCTGATTTAAGAAGGAAAAGTGTCCAACATCTGTTAAGCAATAAAGAATATATAAGGGTATTTACTGCGTCGGTACGAATCTTTCGGAGGTATTGTGGGAAAAACCTAAAATGTGTGTGAAAGGATAGTAAAATTTGGAGGCTCGAATGTACGTGGGTCACAACATGCGTCTAAAAATTTCCTTGGTTTCACCGTTAGATCTTCTTCACTATACCGGTATGGAATTCACGGAGAATCTTTTTGAGGCAAAATAACCTCGATTAATTTCTCCGAATTTATGGGTTTCCGGCGGTTACCATCATTTCAATTAAGCTCATGATCGCAAGAAGTACACACGTTGGAGTTGGGGCGTCCTTAATTATACGTAACTTAATGGTAAAGATATTTCATTAGCGCTGTACAATGTCTCAGCATAACGCTCAATCATATTTACTTTTCCATGAAGCTAGGAAATAATTACTGGCTGCCGGGCCAGAGCTACAACTTCCCCATAGAATTATCTCTAATTCTGACATAATTTTCATTCACGACTGCGGTTTTTTTTTCTGTGTTTAAAAAGCCACTTTAGAAGAACCGCTATGTCCCTGTTAAAAGAAATGTAAATTAACTGATGTTCGTAGCCGCATAGGACTAGCATTCTCGGTAGGCATTATTACGCTATGAACAAAAATAATATGTATACTTAATGCAACGAATGATTAATAATATTTAGAGTTAGCGAATAGACCAACAAAAAGCGATTTGCAGCTAAATGGCTCTTGCGTATGTCAATCAAGTGCTATTTCTCCTTATAGGACCATTACAACTAACAAAAGTGAAGTATATAGGGTGACATTCATCTCTTTTTGCTTATATTCACCTCAATTATTCTTCTTACTTTGCAAAAACTCACTTGCGGACGGAAAGCCAGTGCATAAAAGCGAAGAGAACTACGCACACCGTGATTTCATTCTTTCAACTCCGTTGATCCGTCTTGTACCGGCCTATCCCTACAATGCAATTCTAAAATGTTAAAGGTATTTGGTTCAGGCTCATCATGTTTACGTGATTTGCCTGGTTGTTGTACAATGCAGCGTGATATTACGGATTCAGGAAAAAAAACAAATGTCTTTTGCATGGCTGTGTGAAATGAAACGTTATAATGCGAGCGAGGGAAAAGAGCACATATGCCCGAGGTAGGACATGTTGAACAATCGTAATCTGTTCTCTTGTTGCCGAAGGCGTCCCCTTTGGTACACATATATGGTTACTCTGTATAGTCGACGACTATGAACGACGATGATCCGCGAGACTCGTCGGCGTCCTCTCGTCGTATTATACGACTGCGCGTGCGAGGGCACAACGATCTCGTGTCGTAAAAATGATCGAGCTCGCCCGGAGAAGAGCATCCACACGCGAGAGGGCGCATTGTCAGGCCGCACGTTTGAACCTCTCGCATAAACTTTAATAAAGATAAACTTGGCGTTTGTTCCCAGTCTATATTTAACTCACGGTGAAATGCAACTTGTGCGTGTCGTTAACTTTCTTAACGCGGCGAGAGTGAGAGCAGGGGGAGGGGGAGAGGGAGTTGAATAACAACGACGAAAACACATCGTTATACTGCTTATTCGGTGATTGGCATGATTGAATTGAAGAACCGTTCAAGATCATTGTCTTAATGTCATTATGAACAGCTGCGTCTCGAAAAAATATTAATATATATATAGTGTAAACAGGAAACGATTGCAACATTTTTTTGCTATTGGCCAATTTTTTTTTTTTACACGAAGCCGTATAATTAATCGAAGAAAAAAAAATGTATCGTTAAAGTTCTATCTCTCACCTTGAAAAGGGCGATACATTTAGCCTCCTATCCCTAATAATTTGGCCCTGAAATATCTTTCAAGTCAGCCATCATGTATAGTCCTCCAATCATGTTGCTATGAAGAGTTGACGTTTTTTTTTTTTTTAATAGAATGCTTACAATCGCTGACTCGATCAACTTTGTTCAAAAGTATGAGATTCGAACAAGTGACAGTCGAATTGATAATATTTGTGCAACGAGATTCAAACGGGAAACATTTTGCCAACCATAACAGGAATGCTTAAAAAAAATAACCATCAAAAGAAGGTGATGAAAATCCATACAGATATGAATACATACGTTCCCCCTCAACGATGAGAAAATTGCTCAAGGTTGCTGCATGTACTACACTGCACGACCGGCATTTAAATCTTCGTGTCTGGTTGGGCATATATTTCGCGTCACTTTCTTTCGAGCATCGCATCAGCATTTATCCAAAGAGAGAGAGAGAGAGAGAGAGAGAATGCAAGTAAAAGCGAAAACGAAAACTGTGAGGGAGCATCAGCAGAAGCAACAGACATCACGACTCATATATCTCATCCTTAACACCATCCTCGCCATAATTGCTGTGAGAGCGAGCCCAAACGTGCATCTACATGTACATGCGTTATACACATACATCACTTCATCAACGATTAACTGGCGCCAAGATGTGAAAAGGCTTTTTATAGCTTGCAAAAGCTCTTTCTCCTCCTTGTCGTTCTTATATCACGCATTAAATATTTCGTCTTTCGTAAATTCTTCGAGTTGATCATTGCACTGAACGTCGACGGACCCCCCCCCCCCCCGCTCCCCTCACACAAACAAAAAATTAGAGTATCAATGAAACATCAGTGCGCTATACGATATACATCCTATCGCGTCATCATGCTCGAAAGTGGGAATTCCCCGCCTTTCAACCGAATTCATTCGACTCTCGTCGTCGCGATGACCGTGGTCCGAAGTAACAAAATTCGTGTTTCCGTCTCATCGCGTCTCTTCGTTTCATCCGCATCCAACTTGGCGTGCTTGGAATGATTGCTACGCACAACACGGTAATGAAAGACGGAGAGAGAGAGAGAGAGAGAGAGAGAGAGAGAGAGAGAGAGAGAGAGAGAGAGAGAGAGAGAGAGAGAGAGAGAGAGAGAGTGAGATTGTGTGTATTATGAGCCGCCCATTCATCGTCTTTAAAGTCTGAAGCGTGTACAGGACGACTTACGCCTGGCGTTAATTGAGTTGGCACCAGACTTAACTCGCTACTTGATGAATGCCTCGCGGTGGCCTCCATCTCGATGACCGATAACCCCTCCCGAGAAGGAAGAGCAGATGAGAGCTAGAGAATATATACATACTCGCGGATCTCACGAATTGGGCTAAAGCCACGTCGAGGGAGAGGCAATTTTCCATGTATATATATGGTCGTTGCACAGTGTAACAGAATGTTTATAACCCATACATCCTCGTATAAGAGCCAAAGACATATAACACACCATCTCCTATGCACGAGTTATCCGTATACTATAGCTGCATCGTATCTATAAGGAGCTCGGCTGGGTATGGTTAAAAGAACCATCCGCGATTTACCGAGCTCTCAAACTGTTTCTCACGGTCGAGTTAATGCGAACCGTTATGCTCATCGTGTTAAAATGGGCTTGGGAGGTAGGGCGGGGGATCTATTGTCGGGATCTAACGATCAAGCACGCTTTTCTTATACACTGTGCCTTATTTTTTCACTCTCCGGTTCCGGTAAAAGAGTTCTGATCACGCTGCATTGTTTCCTCGTTATTTTTTTTTTGTACACTCTACCCGATGAAAACAGAAGGGGTTAGAATTAGGATTGCGAATTAGGATCGAGGATATTTAGCAGGCATGACAAACGGGACAAATGTAGCGAATAAGATGAGAGAGTAACGTGTAAATGCTTGATTCAATTTCAGGGAGGGACAGAGGTATTGATGTTTTCATAGTTCATCGTCATCTGCAAATCGGAATTCGGTGAAAAAAAAAATCGCACGTAAGTATAATTTTGTCCCGAACTTTCTCTCTCTCTCTCTCTCTCTCTCTCTCTCTCTTTCTTTCTTTGTCTCTCGTGCACTTGAAAAGTTTTACGGTGCGCGGACGGGGTAATGATTGCATCTTTGGGAAAAAAAAAACCACGTGGAGCAATAATAAGAGAGCAAGTTTATGGCGTCTTGATTATACTGACCCGAGGCGGTCGGTGGCGCGTGTCCGCGCCGCGGAGGATACCTCTCTGGCGACCGACGTTACCTCCGTTCTTCTCGTGATGTTACTACTGCAGTGTGTCTCTCGGCCATCTGCCATGGGGCACCTGCACTGCGTGAATTTTTTTCAGATTCTATCGAACATGGTGAACCAGCGCGACTGTGCATATTCTCCTCTCTCTCTCTCTCTCTCTCTCGTTATTTCGAGATCGCATTCCTCCTGGCACTCGAATCTTCAATACATGTATAATGTATATATAAATGCATACAAAGTATTATGCTAATTCGGGAATTTTTTTCCTCAACGACGCAGAATATTCGAGTAAATATTATATTACATCTTGATCGAGCATTTATGATAGTCTGCCATATCAGAGTCAAGAGGTTTTCATACCAGACAGCTAAAATCGAATATCTTTTATCGTATTTCTGCTGATTACTCCAGGATGTTTCGCAAAATTTTTAATATCTACCGACTAATCGCTGTAGCCTAGTAACAGCACTATTAGGATCTTGTACTGCGTGTTCATGACGGCAGATCTATTAGTTAGCAAGCGTGTACATATTGTGTATGAAAGAGCTCCCAGACGAAAGACCTCATTAAGATTGAATGAATCTATCGAATTACGCATGAGCTTAGGTTCATTTTGCTCTTTTCAATAATTTCTCTCTCTCTCTCTCTCTCTCTTTCTCTCTCTTACTTACTGTTGCTTCATCCTTCCTGAGGCAGGTGAACCCCTATCGTTTATGTTCGTGATGTTAAAGCAGCATCTGGCCTTCGTATAGTATACATATAAAAACAAAAATGCACTCAACGAAAGATGCACCTGGCGACTTGCTCTAGATTCGCCCAAAAATCATCAAAGGAATCCCCTTGCGAATACATACTGCCGAAATTTTTGCTTCAATTGAATCTTAATCTCAATATTTTTTTCCTATAATACTCACGAGAAATCCTTCGAGAGTTCGATTAATTTCTAATAATTAGGTTTTCTTGGTTCTTTTGTGTGAAAAAACAAATTGCTACGGAAATTTCGATTTCATTCCATTAGAACATCCACGTGCTCTCGTAGAAATTAAAAAAAAAAATTTGATTATTTATCCATTTCAACTCGCAGTATTTTGTTCAGTGCTTCGCTATAGATAGCTGGCCAGCAGTCGCACCTGCCCTTGAATCCGTCTCGTGCCGCACAGCCATCGCGATCCAAGGATTCAAAAACAAAACCAGAAACTATAAGAGTATCCTAATACATACATATACACAAATGTATCGGCTACTAAAGGCAAAAAGGCGTAAGTCGGACTACTTGAACCCCGAAGCGATGTGGGTTACGTTCTTCTGATTCTTAGACGCCAATATGTAAGCACATATACCCATAAAAAATGGATGTATATGGAGAGAGAGAGAGAGAGAGAGAGAGAGAGAGAGAGAGAGAGAGAGAGAGAGAGAGAGAGAGAGAGAGAGAGAGAGAGAGAGAGAGAGAGAGAGAGAGAGAGAGAGAGAGAGAGAGAGAGAGAGAGAGAGAGAGAGAGAGAGAGAGAGAGAGAGAGAGAGAGAGAAGAGGAGAGAGAACCACGCAAGGTCTGAGACTCACTGACATCAGCAAGAAAAGTCGCGAGCTCTGGCTCTTAGAGATCTCGAAGAGAGCGTCGGGGCCCATAAAGCTCCATGAAGTGAAGACGGCGACGACGACGCGGTGCCGGGGCCCTCATCACGCCGTGGCGAATCCGCTCTAGCACCACCTTTATCTCGAATGGCATCGCCATTTTTGCAGACGCGTTTGTCCCGCTTGCGTCCGCGGGCTCGTGCTCCCTATACATATATATATATATATACACACACACATATATGCACATGTATTGCTTATATACACTATACATGAATCACAGAGTTACAAATATGTCTGTATGTTATAAATAATACAAGTATCTTGTATATACACGTATACAGAATTGAAGGGGAGGCGCCGTGTCATTATTTCGATCTCTCTCGCGGTTGCTCTTCCCCCCCCCCCCTCTCACATACCCGTATCACCACGTTAATTACGACGCATCCCCAAGAACTCTTTGCTTACACAATCAAACACACACACACGCGCAAGTCTCTTCCTATTTTTCTTGCGATTCTCGCGTGAGTTAAACTTTTTCAATGGCAGAAAAATTATGTTCCGATCTGTCCATCTTTTCGAACCCGCTTATCCGCAGATTTTACTGCGATTCTATGATACAAAATCCGCTGTGGAGCTTCAGAAAAAAAGGCAGAGAGAAAAAACATGATTAGAAAAAACGCCTTCATCCATGAGTTTTTTTGTGCTTTCCTCTTTGGGAAATAAAAAATTGAGAAAGCTATATTGCTCATGAAGGAAATTTGTGAATGGGAAATAATCATGAGGAAGCAATGTGCCGCCAATGATATAGTGGCCATATCGGGTATTCGTATTTTCGAGGAGCTTGTGCCGCAATCAATTTACCCGGTGGAACCATTTAGAAAGACCAGCCATTGCGTCAAAGAAAATCTTTAATAAAAGATCACCGCGCACAGTTATAATGTTAATAAAATATAATTGTGAGAAACAAACTTGAAGAAGAAAGGAAACAAATAAATTGAAAAGTAATGGGAGTGTCGGTTTGGGCCACGGTGGTGAGGGACAAGAGTTGAAATGAATATAAAATCGTTTTGAGAGGAAGGTTTTATAATCGTAATTGCATTTTGACTATACAAACAGTTTATGGCAGTACATTGAAAAGAGAATGACCGATATGCTTGCCAAGAGAAAAAAAAACCTCTCTCGATTTCTCTCTCTCTCTCTCTCTTCCCCCATAAGAGAGTGTGGCCGCTCCGTTCACATAGAACATGGTATGTATACACGTGAGCCCTATTATAGAATACCGAGATTTTAATTCGAGTCTCCGCTATTCGTCTCTTTGCAAGAGCACCTCTCATTAATTACCCTAATTGTAGGGGAGTGAAAAAGCAGAGAAGGTAGATGGGCGAAAAGGTTAGCACGGGCAGAGCCATATGGATATATATCAAGAGGAGAAAGGGGAAAATATGTGTATGTACGAAGAGAGAAACGCGATTACATCTTCTCGGAGTTCCAAAGCGGTAATACGCGTATGTATATGCTCGTTGCGCACAATCCGAGAGCCTGTGTGTACCTACCATAGAACGCTGGAGCGTAGTCAGGCAATACACGATATCGCAAACATACATAAGAACAAATACACGTGAGAGTTTGAATGTATACGACGTGAAAACGATTCTTTTGTTTGCCGAATCCACTACTTTGATCGCCTTTGCGAGAGCCACGCATTAATAGTTAAGCACATTGGAGTCTGGCGTATATAGTATGTCTAAAATGTTAAGGGTGTTCAATTTGAAAACTTCAGGGACGTAGGATTAATTACCAAGCAAGTCACGAGTATTTCTCCACTAGTGATCTTATTCGGATTAAAAATGGATTTGTTGTTGTTTTTTTTTTACCAAAAGGGTCTTGGCGAAATTCGGAGAGTGAATTTGAGGAGTATTCCCGTGGAACTTCTAGAATAAAATTAATTTAGATATACATTCGATTCTATGATGCAAATGTAGACAGTTTCCGGAAAATTTCAGGAAAAAAGACGAAGATTTCCCGGAGTAAAAGGTTTCGAGCTTTGAATATGATTACACCCTGATGTGGATGAGTAGGTCTACTTTGGGACTATCACGCTATCCGGGCTTGATGACTCATAATTATGACAAAACGAAAAACAAAAAAACATGGTCCCGTGTTTGACGATCCCTATAAAAACCTTTATATTTCTTCTTCATTCGACGTTAACTTTTTAAAACAATCATACGGAAATATTGAAATAGAATACCCCGTACATGCATAATGTATCGCAGGGAAGCTGCATGGAAGCTATAAGCACTTGGCGCGTAAACGTAGGTGAATAGAAGACTCTCCAGCTGTCCCATGTAGGGTGATCCGTAGTGGCCAATGATTGGCCGAAGCTCGACGCCGAGCTTGCCAACATTGGCACTCAAGCTTGGCCCGATCATCGACCGAGCCTTGGATGATAAGTGTGGCTCGATATTGGCGATCAATATTGGCCCTAGACTGGCTTCTGAGAATCAGCCAAGCATCGCGCATGAGCTTCGTTCGAGAATTTAGTTTATTATTAATAAATTAGCAATTAGGAATGATCTATGAACGAATTTAAAATGGTTATTCCATTATTTTTGAAAACCCTGTAAATTTTGAAAAAAAAAAAGTCATTGACCGGGATTTGAACCCGCGATCCTCCGCAGTCAACGAATTCAGCACTTTCGATCCTTAAATAATCATTAAAAAAAAAATTAAAGATTTGGAGATTATTTTTTTTTACGAATGTTTCCGGCTTCGTAGTCCAGACGTTTTTCCGTCGAAATTAATTTTGAGCCTACCTGAGATTTTACCTGAGACCTACCTAACGACCTACGTAACGACCGACACTCTACCACTACGCCATTGATTCCTTATGAATTTATTGTATTTAAATTATATTAGTGGACGAGTTCTAATGAAAAAACACTGTCTCAACGGGCTGGCTAGAACAACGTGATATTCAGTAAAAAGGTGATATACAGTGAAAAAATTTATTCAATTGTTAGTTAACAAATGGGTTTCATAAGAACTATAGGACCATTGAAATTATAAAATTCATGTGTGAAACATGGAAAGTGTGAACGGGACAAGATGGTGTCGAAAAGTTGTAACATTCACATAACCAATTTACTTATTGTTAGTGGACCTTAGTTGACAATTATATTTCTCAAGATCCATGTATAGCTTAAAAATTAATTGGCGAGTCTATACTCGGCCAAGCATTAGCCTCGTATCAACAAGCCAATGAGTGGCGAGTTAATACTTGGCCGAGCATTGGCCTCGTATCGGCAGACCAATAATTGGCGAATCGATACTCGGCTGAACATTGGCCTGGTATCGGCATCCAAAGATTGGCGAGTCGATACTCAGCCGAACATTGGCCTCGTATCGACAAGCCAATGCTTGGCGAATCAATACTCGGTCGAGCATTGGCCTCGTATCGACAAGCCAATGATTGGCGAGTCTATACTCGGTCGAGCATTGGCCTCGTATCGACAAGCCAATGCTTGGTGAGTCAATACTCGGCCGAACATTGGCCTCGTATCGACAAGCCAATGATTGGCGAGTCTATACTCGGCTGACTATTGGCCTCGTATCGACAAGCCAATGCTTGGCGAGTCTATATTTGGCCGAACATTGGCCTTGTATCGGTGAACTAATGATTGGCTAATCAATATTCAGCCGAGCATTGGCCGACAATTGGGTAATCGATGATCGACCCGCCAACATTGGTCCGAGCATTGGCCGTTACCGCTCGATCGGCAAAACCTACATGGGGTGCGTGCAAAACATTAAAAATAGCAAGTATAATAGTGGATCGGTAAGGTGGAGGGGGACGTTATAATATGACCAAGGAATCACTAGCTGTATGCATGTGTTATTGTACGTATCCTTATTACGGATGTATATAAGCGAGGATATGGGAAGTGTTGGTATAGCATGGCAGTACACAAACGGTATAGCATAGTAGTACACAAGCGGTCTAAACTATTACTATAATTATCCTCGAGAGCCTCGAGAAAATTTTTGTACCGTTACGAGAGAGAAATCCGTTGACGATCTTTTCGCGATCGAACTATCGAAGTTTCCATGCATATATATGGTACAGAGAAAGCAAGGAGCCCTCTATCGGGAATTTCCCTAAATGAGAAAAAAGTCGATACACTCCGATTTTTAAGTTATTTTAATTGAACTAAATTCACGTCCAGTCATTTAGCAGCTCATTGTAGCCTCGGGCCTATTATGCATTAAACAAACATGCGAAAAAACCACAGCTGGACAGTACACGGAATAGAGTTCTTGTTTGGTTCTTAAAATCAATAAGTATTTTTCGTTCTGTTCTTTGAAGTTTTTTTCTTCCAGTTATCGAACGTTGCTATACCGGATAGATTTAGTAAACAAAAAATGGGCAAAAAAGTATCAAATCGTATACCTGTCAATGAACGGCTGTGTCATGACTATATGATCTACGGCTGATCTATTTTGCGGTATTTGTTCTTATGCAGGATCGTTTCATGAGTCGTTTCGCGATCATGGAATACTTCGTAATCCCGGGATTCAAAATTTAATTTGCATATGACGAAAGGCCTCTAAACGTGACGCGAATAAAAGTTAATTTTAGCAAACTCCCGTATTTATATTATGCTGGCATGAGAACCAATGCTATTCGGAATTTCTACTTGAGTCGATTTGAATGAGAAAACGAACGGACAAAACTGTGGTCTTGAGCAGACTTCACGAATTCATGCAACTTTCCCGTGACGCGCGAAGTCGTGTTTTTCCTTTTCATTTTCCTTCAATCGTCCTCGTATAACTACTCGACACCATCATGCGTTTAGGGACGATATAACGTTCCCGGTGCGAAGTCAATTAGAGATCTCCGGTTGATTGGGAGGACGAGAATTCATCGAATTATTTCTATCCTGTCGTAAAACCGCGAGCTCGACGAGTGCATGTCCAGCAGTCTCGAGGCTCTTTCGCGTTTATCGATGTTACACGGGATTGTATATATATTTAATGAATGCTGTCGAGTAGAAGGACGCAACCCATATTTATTTTACGTGTTAAATCATGTGGTTTACGCCTAATTATTCCGATGAGTAACTTTTTCGCCACTAATGAATAATGAATTTTCAGAACAGAAAATTTTCCAGATAGCCACTGTATCGCTCTCCCGCAGCAATAAGTAATGAAATTCAATAATAATTATCCGATTTCAAGCGCAACTATATATGCCTATCCGCTGATAGGTTTTTATTTCTCAAGGAAAACTCGATCAATGGACTTACGGACAGGAGTAATCGAGTTATCGTTGAATACACCACATATTTCATGATAATTGGCAATTATATTCTCGCCTCTTTCTCGCACCTCGATCGTGTTTTAGATGCGAGAGGAGAGCATCTCTCTGATACGCCATCCAAACGCTTCCTCGGCTACCGTTGGGCTAGCAGCTGCGATGGCTCCAGATTTTAAGTCACCCTATCTATGTACGTGTATATATATATATATATGCACACACATAAACTGCATATTCACAGAGGGGACGCGAGTAAGTTTGTCGCAGCGCAAAATCTAAATGTTCTCGTCACGCGGCATTACGAACGCGTCGTTCTTGCGAGCCAAACACTGAACAGAACCGATGCAAGCGTATGTGTACATGCATTCGAGGAGACACGTATACGATACACATACGTAAAAGTGCATATGCACAAACGCATCGGCGATGCTCGTGTGTATACAAGTATATATATATCATCTCGCAAATTGCACCCGCGCCGTGGCTCTCGAGCTTGGGAGATCTAAATGTCCCGGTCACGCGCTCCTATCGTAGCTTAAATTACGGTAGAATAGCCAGTGAAAAAATAAATATAAGCTCGGAATTACAACACACGCCGGGACGAGATACAAAGTTTCGCCTCATAGTCTCGCAGTGGTGAGAATACTTGCACGCCCGGTGTAAGAGGTCAAGCGGAATTTTATACTAGGATGAAAGTTCTGCGAACGGATCGTGCTCAATTGCGACATTTTTAATTCTGGAATATTCCAGATTCGTAACGAAATCGGTGATCTCGAAAGAGCGCGGATGTCATTTTCATTGAAATTCAATGACTCGGTGAATTTGGGTACTTCACGTGTATATTTCGCCATATTGAATCGCGAAATTTTTACGCTGAAGTTAAAAATTATCGACCTCAAAAAGTCAAAGGGTTACATTTGTTTACAATAATCGAATAATGTTTTAATTCTCGCAAATATATTCGTGAAAATCGGCTTACAAGTCGCTCACAAAGCACAGCCAAGGCTTGGTGTCCGTTGAGTTGTGTTATAGCACATATGTATTCGCTTCATTGCTGTCGACAAAGATTTGCGATAATAGATATACAAATGATTGAACGAATGAATAAATGATCGAAAGAATATTATATGAATGTGAGAATATGCGACAAAAGTATTTTGGCAAATGCGAAATCCAACACATCGAGAATTATAAATCAAAATAATGTATACAAGACAGATAATCGTGGCAATACAAACATAATATAAACGAGGCGCGACTCTTTCGCGTTTCAATGCGCGGACGAGATCTGCATCTCATAGTCTGACATTTACCGAATGGGCAATTTGTCTCTTTTGTAACGAGAAGATCGCGAAGCCTTTGTGGCACTCAGCCGCGATCGCAATAATCCTATAACCCTCATAGAGCCCCATATGTGTGTTCGTCGTATATATGGGCACATATATATACGATATGTCGTACATAACGAGGGTGTGTCGGTCTCACGCTGGTGAATGGTTTTTTCTTTTTTTCTTTTCGACGATTCTATCATCAGTAACACACAGTTGTGAGAGAATGGAAATGCACTATGCACTCGACTCACACTGAACTCAATGCTGGTGTGCATTATTGTATCGTGTATAAGGAAATGAAGGATGCATTGCGAGTCAATGCATGCGGATAACTCTGTTACTTATGTACGATTGAGTAACTCTTCGATTGGTGCACGAAGTAACAAAGTCTGATGAACAGCAGACATGAGATTATATTTATGCGCATTCGCGCTCCAGGAAGAGTTGATTTTACAGGAAATCAGAATTTTGACACTTTTTATTTGGCAATCCTCCGGGATCACTTTTGCTCGGCAAAAAGAGGATAAAGATGGAATAAGAGGTCTCCTTGTGAAAAACTTCGAGTACACAAAATTGGGAATAATCGGAGCAGCAAGCTCAACAATGTTATAATCAAACGTGGCAGGGATCTGCCACACGCTCCGTCCCGTCACAAGCAACTGAATAATAATATGACGAATAATCCCCCATGACTCGGTGTTCTCTTCTTCATATCCCTGGAAGGATCTCTCTGTACATCTCCGCTGTATATCGTGAGCACGTGCGAGGAAACTCGGCGATTCGTCGTGCAAAACTTTTGCCAGTCTCTTGTCACGAAAAGGGCAAACTAAACATCGACGAAGAAAAAAAGCGAACTCTCGTGAAATGATTCTCTGCACCTTGAACTTCGCTTGAACTGACTCGACAAAAGTGTATGAAAAATACGAAGATTTAAAAATACCTCGGAGAATTCTAAAAAATATTTACCTCGGAGAATTCTAGCCGCGTTCTCATGACAACGTCATCAAGGAACTAAAAGTGTTTGTGTCCATTGACGGTCTGGGGGACAAAAAGCTAGTACCGACCAATTTCTTCGAACGGAAGTAATTTAAATTCGTCTCTTATTGGTTGGAGCGAGTTGCTGCTCGAAATGAGATTCTAGAGAGAGAGAGAGAGAGAGAGAGAGAGAGAGAGAGAGAGAAAGAGAGAGAGAGAAAGAGAGGATATTAGAGAAAGAGAGGAGATTAGAGAAAAAACTTCGACAACTTCTCTTTGTGAGTTTCTCTCGTGTGGGTGTTCGTCACGTCCAGGACATTACCACGAATTATATGAAACTCGCTTTGGTACCGAGAGTAAAAATTTGCAAGTGAATAGGTCATATCCAGTAATGTATAGCGAATATTATATGTATATAGTATATTGTAACGCTCATCTCGTCACACTTCCTGACGACAAATTTTGCACGGTTCACAGCCGAGTAAACGCAAGGATCGGTGTCATATATGCTATCCTATATAAATATGTGTGTTACTGATGATTCCTGAAGATGTTGGTGCGAGTGAAACGAGAAATCCCATGCTTTGATATCGAATTATACACATACTCACTTCTTAAAAACAAAAGGCCATAATCCACGATGTTTTGACACATAAAGTGAACTGAATTACGCCCGTTTGTTTGACAAAAATCAGAGATATGTTTACCATACGGTGTTCCTGTCCCGTCGTCGCCTTTGCCCCGATTCGGCCTCTCCATTATTGCAACGATTTTTCATGTGCGATGCTGTTGAACAACCACTCGAGAGATCGCTTGACAGTGCGGAGAGAACGCGACAATACGACGAGAGACAGACACTGCTCTCCGTAAATGTTAGTGGAGCAACCTCTCTCGGTTAACTGTGTCGTGATGGGCGGCAACCACAGCGCTCTCGATCGTTCGCGATAAAACCAACTGCATAAAGTGCATTGCGCAAGAAAACATACGTATAGAGCATAGAGGCTCTCGAGGTACTTGTACGTATAGAGGTACTGGTAGAAATTTGGACCAGGTGGTAAATTTGGACCACTTGCGTTTCTTACCGAGCTGTATTCGCTTGCATCATGGGTGCCTATATACTTTGGATAGTTTATGTAAGAAAATTGCCACTATTACTGCGTTGGTTCAGCACCGCTGGTGATTCGAGTAGGAACATTGGTAAATTCGGTTTGATGGATTGAAAAAGTTAAAGAGGTCGCATCACCTAAAAATCAAATTTGCAGTTGTAATGCAAGGAAAATCAGTATAGAAAGAGGTCTGAGGATGAAAAAATTGCTTATTCCAATGGTGTAAATTTGGATCACCACTTGCAGAAAGTGTCCGAGGGGTTTTCATTATGCATTACTGCACATACAAGCCGTTTTACAAAAATCTTGACTACGGCAGCATCAGCTCTGAATAAAATGGATCATTATTTATTCAACTCTACGCGTGGCCAATTTTAAGCGAGTACATACCAAAACTAAAATGGTAGTCCAATTTTGCACCAAATCATATATAGCATATATATAATAATAGCGTATGTTGTATACAAGGTACATATGCAAACCACTCAAATGGGAATCACGGACAATGCGAGACAGCTGCGCAAATTGGTAGCTCTCTTGAGACTCTGGCAGGGTATACATAGGCAATCTTTTTAAAACTCGTCATCCATTTGGATCTCAGACTCGCCTATTCTACTCCCTAACTTCAGGATTCTTCGCGGTATAACGTTAGGTACAACTATAGTTTGAATTTCTTGCAGATTTTAAAATGCATCGTTTCGGCGCTAAAGAATTTTGAAATATACTTCTATGACAAGTTAGTTTTAAATAGGATACACATGCATATGATGATTGCCAGATGTCGATGGAATATATATCGAGTGTATGCATTATAGATCTACATAACGAAACTAGTCCACGTTTTGTCAGAGTCCCTCGTCGTATATATGTTAGCAAAATTAAAGCCCTCGACTGGACACCCCTATATATATGTCTCAAATAGTTTTCACTCGTGGTCGAATCTGTTTTACGCTTCTCGCCTCTTCGTCTATAGATACGACCCATTAGATCCAAAAAGATCGAGGCGCGATATAATTCCCTTCGTCAAAGTACATTTGTACATCGATTGCTTGCGAACAAAAGGCCTCGAGGCACATCACTTTACGAGTCAAATCGTGCGTCGTGCGTTCTTTTATTTGCTAACGAGTATATGCAGCAGATGCCATCATCAGTATGCATCTCGATTTCAGGCCTCGGCTTTTGACCCTTCGTTACAGTCACATTGTAACAATTGTCACTGAACTTTCCATTCGTCTATTCCGATTGTGATATCAGAAAGATATATAAATTTCCGAGGGACAATGCATCTTCCCTCAGGAATTTCGATCTTACTGATCAATCGATTTGACGTTTAATCCGTATCAATGCAACCAAGTATGATATGTACAACCTCATTTGGATGAACAAAGTGCACATAAAGATTGTTACGACAATAACAAACTCTGCCCTCCAGTTAAAAGAAAAAAGCGGTCGAGGCAAAAAAAGAGATAAAGCGTCGCTATTGCGTTGTTTGTCGCACCCTTGCGGTATAATTAATCGGCGGCAATAATTAAAGGCTCCACCGACAATATAACGATCCAGAATGGGCTCTCGGCGAGGTATACCGCGGCGCCCCGTAGGTGCGGCTTTGACGCGAGATATCCCAGCGGCAAAGAGGCCTAGGCCCATCTTAGCCGAGGTGTATATATGTGTGCTAAGGTTATGCATGTGTACAGTATACATATATATATGTATATTATGAACAGAGTGGAGGGCTGTCTGTAGATGAGAAATATCAACGGAGCTTTGTTTCTCGTTATACCTTAGCTCTGCTCTCTTCTCGCTCTTTCAGCTATTACAGCACGCCCTCCTCGCTAAGTTCCCTCTCTGTACGCGAGAAGAACCTCCTGCTGCGAGGAGGAATTTGCGGATCTTTTGCGCAGTGCCTCGAGGCTCGAGCGACGCCATTGGCCGCTTTGACTATTGCGAAATGCACATTTGATTTACACGTAGTCTAATGTGATACAATCCGAAATACGTGAGAATTTTAATTGTCACCTCGATTGAACTATTTTCCCGTAACATCGGTTAAAGTTCTCCGACGTTCGAAGATTCAATTTTTCAAATTAACGGATTTGTATCGCAACAAACAATTTTGTGCGAACGATGATAATCGTGGAAATTTACATAATTATTTTCTATCATTCACAGCGCGATTGCTGGATTATACGAATCGTTACATTGGAACTCATTAAACAAAACACTTTATAGTTTAATAATCCCTTTATTATAGCAATAGCGCGATTTATGCACATATATATACATATGCGAATATACACGGTATCTCGTAATGAAACGATTTTATTGATGAGAGGAGATACGACGGGAAGTTCTAAGTTCGCGGTACACTTTGATGCTTGATATATGTGTATTTCCTCGATGCGGGATTAAGTGCTCCAGCCGATCGAGGCACGAGGGGGCGACACTGAATTCTGTGAAGAAAATCAGGCGTTGAGGATCTTGGTCTTCGGCGAAACACACCCGAGACCATAAGCTCACGAGTTTCTCGCCCGTCAGGGCACAACAAACGGGGGGAGCTTTTAGCTTTAGAATTGGCTTGCTCGTATACCGCGAGAGTTTTAACCAGCCGCGTTATCGACTTCTTGCACTAACGGAAATGTAGCTCGTTGCCGACAGTTAAAGAGAGAGAGAGAGAGAGAGAGAGAGAGAGAGAGAGAGAGAGAGAGAGAGAGAGAGAGAGAGAGAGAGAGAGAGAGAGAGAGAGAGAGAGAGAGAGATCGGAAGGAAAGAGAGAAAACACTTTGCCGACACGAAGAAATAACTTCTGCGGTTTTCCCGAGAATTCATCATCGCCACCAAACACCACGAGTTCTATCCCCCCCCCCCTCTCCTCCTTTTTATTATATGTAGATCCATTGGGAAAATCAGTTCACGAAAGAAACTTTGTTCTTCTTGTTCTTCTTCTATATACCATTTGCGGATCTTTTTATATACGTATATAGTCGCAAGTGCATTTGCGCCAATGAAGTCTCGTAGTCTTTTCGCTATACGAGGATCTCCGGTCTCTTGTCGACGATACTAATTAATAACGTAACGTAGAGTATCCGGTGGCTCTTACGATCTTTGTCCGTACCCTCTGCAACTTCGAAGAAGAAGAAAAATAAGAAGAAGAAGAAGAAGAAGAAGATGCAGAAGATGGGGAGAAGATACAGAAGAGGTGGAAGAAGAACAAGAAGAGAACGAAAAAGATGGGATTCTACAAGAGGAGAGTTGTGAATCGTGATGGTGGGCGCCATTGACCTTCGTGCATTTCGCCCGTGAGTTCCCCCATGGTGACCTCGCGAAGGTCATATCGACGCATCCTGGATCTTCCCGATGTGATAATTAAATCGTTATCTAACCGCGAAGGATGAGGAGAGAGTGAGAAAGCGAAATAACATATACTATATATCTATACGTACACATGGGAGACCATTTTAGTATTAAAAAAATGCTAACAATGATATTATTAATAAAATACTTATAAACGATTATCGTGAAAAATGACATTGATAATTTTTTCGTATAATTTCGGAATAGTTATGAATGGAGACATTAAAAAAAAATGATTGAATATTGATTAAACATGATTTGACTTTCCGGGGACCAAATATGTCGTCGATCGTATAGTTATAGATTGCGATTTCTTCCCGTTATCGATATAAATCGTTCTATCGTAAAATATGGCGCAATAATGATTATAAACGTGAGAGAGTCGCAGATCGACCTGCTATACATCACGTGCAGTAACATAATATAGCAGTACAGAGTGGTATAATAGTTTCGTTTTCCTACGGAGACTCTCACAGAGTCATACAATCGTTCGGCCGAGCCCAACTATGGCTTCACGCCGCGAACACATATGAAAAGAGAGAGAGAGAGAGAGAGAGAGAGAGAGAGAGAGAGAGAGACAGAGAGAGGATTAGATAGACGTGGTACATTTGCAATCGTTTTCTTATGCAATATACCGCCACAATCGCGCGAGCACGGCGAACTCGAAGGATTGAAGTGTCCGCGATCGTATACCCAGCCGATAGAATTGTGAAATCACGTTAGTGCATTAGGATATGCCTGTATAGCTAAGTCCAAAGAGTTCGCAGACGCCGACATGTACTTTGGTAACTCGCGCGACCGGTGTAGATTGAGTTAAAATCGAGTAGTCCGATGACGGGACCATCAGGCATGACAAACGTGCCACTGGTTCTACATCAAGGACTGCTCTTACTAAACATCGCGTATGCGAACACACAAACACACACACACACACACACACACACACACCACACACACACACACACACACGCATAGATGAAACGGGGGAAAAAATAATTTTCTTGCACACATTGCAATGCGCGCGTATTGCACTTTGTTTCGTTCTCTCTGCAACGTTGGCACATCGGTCGGCTTTCTTGCTGTTTCTCATTTTTTTCGAAACCGTTCATACCTAATACTTATTTCTGTATTCGCATTATAGTCCGCGCCATCACGGAAATAAATAAGTATAATGTCATTGTTTCAAGCAGTCGATGCGGAGTTGAATGAACAGTAAAGTTGATGACGATATGTCGTGCCTATGTATATCGATGCATAATCATGGCGTAAGAAATCGTTGCGAACTGCCTTTGCCCTATCATGCATTAGTATAGTTGTTCGTTGATTGGCATTCTCTTATATTTTATTTTATAACCGAAGAATTTTGATTTTGCCCAGCATCCATCTTAGACGCTACTTCGCGATCGGAACACTTTAAATCTTTTGCGAAAACTCGGGCACATCTTAGGCTCATAAAACAAGAGAGAAAGAGAGAGAAAGTGAGAGAGAGAGAGATCGTGAATGAGAATTAAGTCCATATGAAGGGCCAGCGAGAAATGTATCGCGACCTCTGCCGGACTTAATACCTCCAGCACGCTCAGCAATTAAAATACCTCGAGGGAATGTATACTTTACTCCGGTATAGGTATAATATGGACCATGGTATACATAAATTTGTGCCAGTATAATCGTTGAGATTCCGTCCAAATGATAAATGCACTCCGTGAGCATCCAGCGAGTTCTCGCTTCAATTATGCAGATTGGAGAAGCTTTATGTAATGCGCGTTAATTAATTGCAATGTCCGAACGAGAGGAGCAATTGGAGAGGGGTCGAGGGGGGAATTTTTTTTTCTATAAGCTCGGTGGGATGGAAGGACGTGTTCTCCAAGATGTGTCGCGACATCGGGACTGCCCACGCTGTGTGGGGGATCCGTGTGCTAGCACATAATATAATAAAACAGCGGGTACTCGCGCACGTTGGACATCAGCTTCTCCGGGACTCTGACGTTTCTTTACTTTATACCACATGCTACATCCAGGTGACACTCTCCATTCTTTTTTGGCTCTCGAGCCGTATTAACATTATGTCTGATTCAACATGGAAACACGAGAAGAGTCACGAAAAATTATACTCCTTGGTTTATCTGAATACTTTTTCTTCTCGTTTGCATCTCCTTCCATACTTACCTCTTTTCCTCCTTCTCAGGCTATGGTATTTTGACGCGCAGTATAGAGTTTGTTTTACAATATGAAAGATGACCTACATTCGAATGAGATACCGTTTTTGAAAAAATATCCCAACAAATGAATTTTGAAAACAATTAGCAATAATATAATTAGTTATGCTATGAGGCAACGCAAGATTAGGAAAACTCTGAATTCTAATTTTTATTTAGCCCTTTATTTGCGATAAATCAAACGAATAGAAATCACGAAAAGAATTCTGGAATAAAAATCTCTAAAGTACAATGAGCACCATAGTAAGGTATCTAGTTTGCGCGCTATGAGGTTGCAGGATAATGTGAACGTGAAAGGATCTTCTCGTAAAGAAGGAAAGAGGTGATGGCAAGAATCGCAAAAGAGAAGGAAGAAGAAACGGCAATGATATAAAAAGAACGAACCGAAGGAAGGAAGTAAAGGGCTCCATCCTCTTCCTTGGCTGGTCGTCCTAAGGTCGCCACGAAGGTCGATTATCATGTGGGCATGGAGAACCTTTCCTAGGTCCTTGGTGTGTGCCATCTTGCGCTCACGACTTCGTGGCATGCACGGCCATCTTGAAGATGAAAAAAGGGAAGAGAGGTCAAGTGCCCCGTAGGCGTTCCAGGAATCCTGCGGCGTTCGTTCCAGCGAATCTTCTCTGCTATATACTCTCTCTCTCTCTCTCTCTGACCTCCTCGGGTGTCCCTTTTCTCTCCGTTTGCCGGTGCACACGCAAGTGAAACAAAAAGAAACCAAAAAACAAGAAAGGCACTCTGCTATCGGTGATCCCGAGCGAACGAAGGTCGCGCGTCGCGTCGTCTCTTGGTTTTCGCCCTCTGGCCGGAGCCTCTCGTGCGTCACCCTCTTTTTCTTCGTCGTTCCTCTTCGTGCACCTCGTGCTTTTCCTTTTCCCTAGCTTGATCTCGGTTGCCCATAGCGAACTGATCGTCTCTTCGGACTTATAGACTTTCGTATCCTCCTCCACCTTAAGCTTCGCCACGTTAGTTTGCAGCTTCTTTTCTCTGGATCATGAGAACGAGAGAGAAAGAGAAACGTCGATGCCGAGCGACGATACACTCCGTGCACTTGTGCCACCAGTAATTTATACTCCATTGTCAGCCCCGTCAAACTGTGACATCTTCATACGATGACTCTACGATAGTCGTGTCTTCAACACCAGCACTTTCTCTCTTTCTCTCCATCTCTATTTTCTTTCAATCCCACCTATACGATTGCACGATTGTACGATGATTTCAAATTGTGAATAGGGCAAGGTAAAACAGTCCGGAATGTCTATGCTTCTCTTATGCATGTAACTACGCGAACGTATAGAATCGAGTAAGTTCAAAGCATCAATATAACAATATGTAGTGTTTTGACTTTAGTTTCCAGCGAGATATGCGCGGGCTGATCATCCCATCACAATCCTGTGGTTCATGGTATTCGAGTTTATCGGGCAATGCAAAGATCGAAAGAATTCGGAGAGTTTACTCACTCGAGAGATTTATTAATCGGTAGAGTTGTTCCGGGAGTCATGTTTATTCTGAAACAGTTGTTGCTCGATAGAGTCATACCATGGGAGTAATGTTTTCTGGTAGAGTTTCTCTTCGGGAGAGTTGTACGATTAGTCGAGGCTCGGACAGCTCAAAAACCGCGTAGTCGCAACCGGTGTCGAAAATGTGACGTAGTTTAAATTATTTTAATCAAATAAGAAAACAGCTAGGGAGTATCGAAGCAAGCAACGGAAATAAAGGTGCGGAAATTAGAACGAGTATGAAGAAGTAGAATAGAACGATGAGAAGTGAGAAGAAGAAAAAGGCCTTTGAGGCTTGTTCAGTGTGTGATTGTCTCGCGTTCTCATCTCCCCCTCATCTCTCATGGGCATTAGGACTCTCGTGGCCTCGGGAGGTTGCCGCCATTTTCTCAACTCAACCAGACAATGGCAATGTCACGGTCTCGCTGATGCGTTTACGAGAACACACGTCGAGTTTCTGACGTGCGCCCCCTTTGACGCACTTTGGGCTCTATCGCACACGAGCGTACACCAGCTCGCGTAACACTTGTCTCGGTGATCCTTCATACGCACGTTCATCGAAGTTGCATATCCTATATACATATATATATATATATCTAACTAAGGTTTGTGAAGCGTGCGATATATATATATAGTTAGTTTACCCTGCGAGCTGGTCGAGACGATCTCGTCAGCCTCCCTTGATCGAGGGAGTATACGCATACTCAACATGCGTATACATACGTGATGCACAATGAAAACTGAGAAGAGCGTCTGCCACGGTTGAACTCGAAGAGGGCAAAGTGTTGCGACCCCCCGCAGAGGATCAGGAACTCTTTGTTTCTTTCTCTCTTTCTACACTTCCCTCAATGTACGCCTGACATCGTTAAAAAAATGGCCAACGTCACCCACGTTCATTGACCCCAGAGCTTTTATTCGTCAATCATCGACGCCAGAGTGGATCGATCAATGCCACACCTTGATAAGCGTGTGTTTTTTTAAATTTTATTTTATATCGCGATAGTTTGGACTTCATTTATCT
Source organism: Rhorus exstirpatorius (assembly GCA_963564615.1). NCBI lineage: Eukaryota > Metazoa > Arthropoda > Insecta > Hymenoptera > Ichneumonidae > Rhorus > Rhorus exstirpatorius. Next base: position 31,624,482 of record OY751314.1, on the reverse strand, counting down.
CTCGCCATATAAAGGAGGCCATTGATTTTTCATTGTTGGCTTTCATTTACCAGTTTTAATCATCGAGCTCAATGTGGAGCCGTGACGCGAGGGGCTTTTTTTAAATAAGGATTCGCAGGTGTGTCTTTGGAAATTGTATAGGTTCGATTAGCCAGCAACAGGAATCAGGAATAAGCTTGAACTCACGATACTCGAACGTGTTGTGTATCATTGATTGGGCATAATTATACGATTGCACGCAAGACAATGAGCCGGAAAGGAACGAGAGAACATTTAGCTGGAATCTAGTGAACTCAGTTTCTCATGAACGTGTTTCAGGAAGTTGGGAAGTTCTCGCATTTCTCAAGATCAAGGTTGTAATCCTCTTTTCGCTACGTCGCTCTTCTTTCAGACGTTTGTAGCCGAACATTTATTTTGAATTTACCATTTGCATTCAGGTCTTTGTCTCGATCAAAAAACAATTTTTGAATCTCTACAGTATACGTGGGTGAACCGACTGTACCGTTAAACATTCACGAACGAATATATACGAACAGGAAGTAAAAGGCTCTACAAGATTAAAAGCAATTAGAGAAATAAGCAATAAATATTCTCAATGAAAAAAAGTCGTTCCGACAAAATCTTGACACGGATGATATAAATTTTAAAAACTTGTAATTCCTTGCAACACGAGATATAAGTTTTACGCGTCGTGCTGTGTTCCTCATCCGTCTTGGGGCTCCAAAAGCATTATGGTATGTACGTTGATCCTATATGGACAAGTCGCTCCCACTGTCATGTGATTAACGCAGTCATTTGTCATCATTACGGGGGCGCGAAGCCGCTCGGCTTGAGCTCTTGTATGTGCAACAGTGTGCGACATTTGCTGCATATATACGTATAGTATATATATATATATATATATATATATATACTCGCTCGTCTCGGAGATTTTTAATCAAAACCCACAGAGATCCCATCAACGAGCCTCAAGACCTCTTATGGTTCTCGCGTTGCGTTGACTGATCCATTCAGCTGTCATCGTTTCCGTTTTTTTCCTCCTCCCTCGCTCTGTCTCGCGAAAACACAGAGTGAAAATATATAAGTATAAACATGTATATTCGAGAATCTAGATATTTATAATATACGTGAACGCGTCGCCAGGTGACGATCCCATCACTGTTTTTTTCCACAATAATTTTAACAATCAAGACGCAGCATCACTTTCAATGTGAATGAATCAATGATTTATCGGCTTGTCTTCAATTTATTTCGATCGAGAATATGTATCCACTGAAACTCGAATGATGATTCAAATTGCCAACCATAGAGAATTTGCATGCAAACGATTTTCTCCCTTTTTATTATCACTCTGCCATAGTTAAATATTTTCTGAAGTTAAATGAACATCGCATTAATTTCTTTAAGCAAGTGAATTCATTATATCTTGAGGTGTAAAAATTGTAAGAAATTTACGTGCTCTGCGGGCCGAGTGACGTCACAACACCCCTCGGTACTAAGGTAAGGTTATGCCCGGCTTTTTCACCTAGGTTTATCTACCGAATATAGTTATCCGCCGGATAACCCATGTTAGAAGGATGGGATATCTGTCGGGAAAATAATTCACGTAAGTGAACCATCAGTGCAAGAGTGTGTGTGTGTAATATACAAGCGTATGCTGTAACTTAAAAAAAAATGAATCAGGGATACATGAAAGCAAAATTTGCAAATTTGCCAAGAATAGAGTCAAAGATGTTCCTAACACAAGTAAACTCTTTTTTTTGCGTTGATACAGTTGTGTTTTTGCAACATGGTACAAAAGAATATTTGTACAATTTCTTCGATTTTTCAGGAACATTAGTCATGTTCGAACCCTATTTACAGACTACATATCTACGAATTACGAAGATTTTTTGGGTTAGGGATGATTAGCTGCTTGAGTTTCTTAAATTTTACCGCTAGAGGCGCTGCTGCACTGGGGTGTTTTAACGTTACTGTCACGTAATATACGTTTGAAATGCAACTCAATTTTCAAGCTGATCTAATTAATTAAATAATGATGAGTAACTGAAAAAACCTATATAGAAATGATGCTTTGAATAATTATCTTTTAAATAATTTAAAAGTTGAAAATAATGCATATATTCTCTATTCTTCTACATTTGTATATTATGGATATTATGTCCCTCGGGAGGAATATTCCATGCATCCGTCATATTGGCTGAATCATGCACGTGGACATCAACGGGAACCTTGACATTCCATCTATATCTTCCTATTGCCGCAATTCCATTCGTACGCGAAGAGTCCCGCGCGTGCTAGAGATATGGCCGGACGGGGCGATGCTTGGCAATTATGGTAATTGTTCCGAGTATATAAGTTTATGAACGTGAATGCGAAACGAATCCATATTGAAGAGCCTCGCAGTGAGACGAGCTCTCCGTGGCCACTTAGTGCCGCATGCGAATCGTCGTCATTTCGTGAGAAGTTCGCAATGCTCGCGAGTACCGCGCGAGCAAAGTGCATGGAAGTCGGTATTAAAGCGAGAAGAGATAATACACGAATCGAGATGAACCTATATATTCGCAAGAATATAAGACACTCGCGCGCATAGAGCGAGTGAAATCGAAAGAGTTGTCCGAGCTCTAGGTTACCCATATATTATTCTGTTTAAGCTTTCAGCAGCGAAAAGAGATTCGCCCGATCGAGAGTTATACTCGCCAAAGTACCTGTGTGGCGCGAGGTGAATAGTTATAATGTACTGCACGCTTCATGCTAATTTCGTCTTACCTCGGAACATTTGGCCGAATGATCATTCGTTACGGGTTGAATTTCGATAAAAGCTTTAATCATACACACGAACGTACGAATTATCGTAAACAATTATGATTTTTGCGTGGCAGGGATTATTTAGCGATGCACGCTATATACGCGGTTTAATCGGCAGTTTCTTGTTGTGGAAACTCGATAAACGGGTGGAAAAGTTTTACGAGTTTCTGCATGAGGGAAATCTTAAGGGAAAGCTATGCATGAGAAATTTAATGTAATCTCAAAATATCAATAATCAAGAGTGATACATTTTTGGAACGTTAACCTCATACGCGTGTACGGATATACTATATATGTATACGAAGTGCATGTAACGAATAATTTTAAGTATCGGATTCTTGATACATTCTCCGATTGACGAGACAAATATGCACAGGGGACTTCTCGTTACTTTGGAAAAATCAGTATTTTTTAATATAATTTATCTAATAATTCTTTTATAAAAGTGACGTATTTGCAATTCCATACGTTAATTCTATTCTTCATAAATTGAATGATTTTTTTTCTCGTGCATTAGACGAAAGAAAAAAAAAAATTAAATACAAAGTGTAACGAAGAAAGTAACGATCTTCACTTTTGTTTTTTACACTTAGGTCTTAAGATTTTTTTTTTTCATGGAATTCAAAATACAAATAATCATTTTTGTTGCGAGGTTAAGAATAAATTTATGTATTTCCCAAGCAGTGCTGCAGGAGGGTCTCTCTAACAACAAAGCTTACAGTAAATAAATAAAATAAAAAAGCTACTCCTTCCTGTAGGCAACGTGAAGGGATTATGTCTGGACAAAAATCTTAAAGCTTCATGTACTCTGAAAAATCTAATACACTTGAGGTTTTTGAAATAGACGAGATAAACAGCGTAAAAATTAGGAGCGCTCATTGCGGTCATGTTTTAAATGGTCAAAAAGCTATGAGTTGAAATCTAGGGTAGACGTACCAGTTGTGGCCACTTTAAACATTTTCGAACATTCATTTACGAACAGTGTTCACATCATTGCGAATTCAGAATTGAAAAAGTGATCGATGCAATCTAAAAGGCACACAGAATCTAATTGTTATCATTTAAAATCTTTTCTGATCATGATAAATAAGAAAATAGGAAATTATCCTGTAGCTGTCATTTTCACCATTTGTGGCCACAATTGTACTACTTTTGGCCATCCGAAGTACCAGCTGTGGCCACCAAGCTTTGAATTGGGATTGGCCATAAGCTGGCCACAAATAGAACAATCGCATTTTGAATGTACCACTTTTGGCCACCATGTATTTTTCAGGAATTTTAGCTGGGACATCAGTTTTTTGTAATTATATATAACCGAAAAATGAGCTTCAACTGATAAACTATAATTTTTTAATTGGGCGGAATGACTTTAGATATGAGAAACCGTACAAGAAAACTGCACAAATCACTCAGCGTTGACACATTTCGTCATATTATTTCGTTGAAATAAATTAGTAAATATTCAATAAAGCAATCGATAGTGGTCCGGAAACATCTTGAATATCGAAATATTATGCTTAATGAAGTGAATATAGCTTTGAAACTTTAAGAAATTCGAGGGAAATGCGGAGTTGCCACAAACGGTACAATGGCCACAACTCTATACACTATCTCGAAATTTATAAATTCAACCTGAACTCTCCGTCAATAAAATTTTCAAGCGTCAAAACTTCTTACAATTGCGGGCTTAATAAAATAACAAATTAAAAAGGAAAAACACAATACTGGAGGGTATTAGCGTTTATTTCAATTGCTCTTCGGGATTATTAAGTCTAGACAACGCACTTTGACGAGACAATTTTTTTTTTCCTCTACGCTACGTTCCCATATTACTCGGGCAGACTTTTAGTACGTGCTTTGGGCAGCTTGAGAGAATTCCACTCATCGTCATCATTGAGTATGTGAATTACGTTCATTCACTCACTGGGGCTCTTCTGTGAGATCCGGGACGTCCCCTCGATCTGAGCTTTTGAGCTCTTCATCGCCGCGCGACGTTTCGTAGAAATTCTCGCGCGAGATCGGAGAGTGCGTATATGCAATGCAGGATATACGTATATACACACACGTACATAGATATACTGCTCTGTATTTGCGTGACATTAATTACTGGTAGAATGGAGTGTTAACTTGGTTGGTGAAGCACGGGGTGCACGTAAGTGCAACGAGAGTAAATCGTTAGAGATTGGGACGCATTAGTCACTGATAGATATCCGGTATACTCTCTCTTTCTCTCTCTCTCTCTCTCTCTCTCTCTGTCTCTGTCTCTGTCTCTCTCTCTCTCTCTCTCTCTCTCTCTCTCTCTCTCTCTCTCTCTCTCTCTCTCTCTCTCTCTCTCTCTCTCTCTCTCTCTCTCTCTCTCTCTCTCTCTCTCTCTCTCTCTCTCTCTCTCTCTCTCTCTCTCTCTCTCTCTCTCTCTCTCTCTCTCTCTCTCTCTCTCTCTCTCTCTCTCTCTCTCTCTCTCTCTCTCTCTCTCTCTCTCTCTCTCTCCTTCCGTTATATCGCTGCGATAAAAATTAACTGTAGAAAATGAAACGCATATTTCTCCAGTAATGCATCAGAATTCGATTCGTCAAAATCTCCATCCTATCTCCGTTATTCCCGAGTATATATAGCGCGAGATTAGAAAATTAAAAAAAAAAACAATTTGTAATGGCTGGAAAAAATGTATAATTATCGGGAAAAAAAAATCAGTTTTCTCATTACTTGTGGTGTTTATTCAATTATTTATAGTGTTTATTCAATTGTTTATTATATCTGACTATTCACATAATTTTTATTCCACTACATGGCGGCGTCGATTTTCATCGAGAAAGAAATTTAATGGGCCAACTTCCAACGTTTCCGTACAAATTTTTTTTGATTCAAACAAACAATTGTTGATGCGAATAAAAATTTCCTCGAATCACCTGCATTGTTCTCGGTATAGTCCACACGTCGCGTCGTTGAAAATTTCCAAGCACTAGCGCTGAGATAAAAAAATTCTTCTATCGAACGAAATCTTTTTACCGTAAACATATTACATCCGATCGATGGAAAACAAAATGTCGTAAGCCCACGATCGTTTTTTTTTTTTTTTTCTATATTGTCGCGTTTGTACAAGCGTGCGCGCGGAAAAACTGTACGTGTGTCATAAGAAATATATACGAGCAAACGACCTGGGAACGTGTCTCACGGGAGAAAAAAAAGTCCCGATAAAAAAAATCCGTTATTCACCGTATACGATTGTTGTACGATGGAAACCGAAACATGAAGTTGAGGATTGAATAAAAAAAAAAAAAAAAAAAAACAACAACAACAACGATTACACAAACTTTTATTCTCCGGATTGATAGAAAATCACGTGCACGAGCCACCGAGGCAAGCCAAGTGTGATCAAAGGGGCTATTCGATACGAAAAGACGATCGAGACGATCTCGCGTTGGATGGATTCCCTCTCGTATTTTTTTTTTTTTTTTTTTTTTCTTGCCGATGCATACAATTCACCACAAAAGCTTGCAACGGTTATATTCGTTGCCGCACACGTGACATCACGTGCCTCACCTGAATGGCCAAACATGGTCGCCAACAGGTGGTCGCCTCTCTAATTATATTATACCTCTCCCTCGTGTTCGCATCAGAATTTCGTCTCGTTGCGATGTTCGTGCTATGTATGTAAAAACGCATCGCACCAAACCCGATGAATGTTTTTTTTCCTTCTTTTTTCAATGAATAATGTACTCATCAATTTTTTTTCACTGGATTCCGTTATACGTTTGATTTATTCCAGTCTATCATAAATAATACAAGTGCAGACATTACGTTTGATGGAAAAAAAAAAGTTAAAGACGCTTATCTATAATCTTAGGAATTAATTAATTGCAAGATTAGTTTAATTCACAGAATTAAGTTTGAACTGGATGCTTTCATATCCAGATCTTCGCATGTGCCTGCAGCAAAGATACGAATAGGCATCCTTTGGGGCTTTGTTTATATTGAGAAATATTTGCTTTTCACTGAAAATTGCGCGGTCTGTTATAAATAGTACGGTAATGGCAATTTTTTCTATTCCACCTCACATGAAATTCTGTTTGCCGAATATATAAGTTGTCTGATAATCCGAATGCATTTGCGGTCTGTGTGCGAAACTGATGATGATGCAAACGGCTTTTTTTTTCTCTCGAGTATATAACATTGCTCGCATAGTGAATCGTTTTGCGTTCTCAGAACGTCAGCTCTCTGTAGGAAGCCACGCACACACATACACACACACACACACACACATACACACACGCACGCACAATGCTTTTATATCCCATATGCAGTGCCCAGATGAGAGCATTTGGTTTATTGTGAGAAGATATGCTAATTGCTCGGCTATCCTACAGAGCTGTGCAACAGACGAAAGATAGAGCTGCGAGACCTCGCTGTAAAAGCCATGGCTCGGGCTCAACACGCGTGAAATTGTCCGGGCTCCGTGATAACCCTACCCTCTTCCCTCATATATACATTACCATATTTTACTTTCTCTCTCTCTCTCTCTCTCCACTTTCTTACTCTCCAACATTTCGTCTTACTCTGTGCACTCGCAACGTAGTATTTATCCCGAACGAATTGCTGCAGTTCTCAAGGCATATGTGAGGATTCGTTCCTACGTTTTAAACATATTTGCCAGTTTCATAGCCGGTATCGCTGTCGAACGATTCACACGTTTGTTTCGATTTCTATTCCTGTTTTCGATACTCATCTTCCTATTTTCTTTTTCTCATTTATTTATATAGTAATTACTGATGCTAGGAAGCTGAAGGTCGAATCGATCGATTGTCATTATATTATAACGAGCGGATAAAATTTCATCCTGAAAATCGCAAAGTTTATGTAAACGTATAAATGTGTACGTGTGTCTCGTTTTTCTATGCAGCAAGCAAATAACGTTCCATAGCTTCGATGCTCGACGATGGTATTTCGCAAAGCTCCGTTATATATGTTGGCTTCGCTGTGCTTATACAGTGTGCGTATGGGTGAGGGGGAGCACATTCACGTTGTTCGCGATGGTTTTAATTACTTTGGACAAATTCGAAACCGGAGACGACCCTACGATGTTGGTGGCCCTCTCGTGTTACCTCTGATCCAGAGTCTCGTACTCGTGGAACTCTCGCCTCGAACTGCACCTTTTCGTATATACGCCCTGTTCCACGACCGTTCAGATATATACGTCTCCCCTCTGTTGTTCACCTTTACAATTCAAACCCTTACACAGTTTCGTATCCAAATCGTGTCAAATTTACACTTGTATTTTTGAAAACTTTTTTTTCTTTAATTGATGCGTTTAGAAATCTCGAAATATTTTTCGCGATCTTCGTATTTTCCGGAACTATACCAATTAAGGCGAGGGTCGAGTGCGACATCGATATCTGTTGAGAGGTACTGATTTTATTTTATAGATAGATATGCGTCCACAAAAAGTTTAACCTCGAAGTATCCGTAGGTTCTGCTACACCGTTTTCGAGGGAAAAAAAGTTTAAATTTGGGCTATTTAGCACAGTTTCTAATAGCAGATCGTGAAATTAGACGGAATTTCAGAGTCAATGAGCTAAGATGACCTGTTTACGTAGCAAAATAATTTTTGCATATTGTCGGAAATATCCTCAGGATGCCTCTTGCAAAAATTCAGAACCTGCATAAATTCAGAACAACACCGTTAATTAGCAATAAATAATAATGTGAATGAAAAACGCGATTTCTTTTGTTATGAATCAAGCCATGACTACGGCAAAACAAATGCCAAACGCAACATATGCCCCACACGTCACTTACGTCCGTGCCGTACATTCGCCTTGCCGCGCGCATGCTGCACTCAACCCTCCTTGAGGGCTTGCGAGACGACGAATACATACATGTTCGTGGCTCACGAAACTTGATTAATTCCCCGGAGCTTTTAGCGGCGTAATGTATTCACGTAGAAAAAATTTATTTGCTTATAATAATCGTCGTGACTCGCGTTACTATGTTTTGAGAGGCTCTCCGCGACTCTTACTTTCAAATATGCAAATTCGCTCGTGCGCGGTGCGCACGTGTCATGCGTCACTGCACAGTGGAATTTTGTGAGAGGAGAATCAGGAGATCGAGAGTAAAGAAAAAAAAAAAAAAAGAGAGAGAGAAGCGAGAGTCTCGATGGGGAGAGAAGGGCTGGTGGTTCGATCCAATTGCGCCGAGTCACCGTTCGTTTAATGACATAGTCACGCTCCGATTATATATATACCTATATATATGTGTGTGTGTGTGTGTGTGTATCATGCAATCCTCCTGTTTGTCGATCAACGCGAATCGACAATTTGGTATCCGCAGGGAGAAGCACACGAGAGCATATCAGGCAAATATCGACAAATCTCTCTTCGTAAAATACATTATGGTAAAATATACACTTTTTTCGCAGCTATATATTCTCACAATCGTGATCAATCCTACGCGTTATTTTCTCGCGGCTTTTTCTCGACAAATTCCGTGCGGTCGTGTATACACGCATATTGTGGTTTACGAGAGAATCTTCTCCTCCCTTCTTCATTGACGTAAAAAAAAAAAAAAAAAGAAAAAAGCCAAGGGAAAATCATACTTTCCTCAAGATGTTGAGAAAATCTTTTCTTATTTTGTAGCACTTGTGCGGTGTTACGCACTATTACACCAATCGATATGCGATGGAGATTCATTTATAGGACTTACAATCGATTCGACGTATTTTCATTCAGAGGATTTTTTTAGCTCTACATTATTGGATCTCGTCAGTTTTTATGAGTATTGTATTGTTCATTCGGAGAAAATTTCTTATTCGAATCGTACAATTTGCATTCTCGATGAAAAAATTCATTGGGGGAATGCGAAAATCTTCGGATTTAAATCAAAGAAATTCTATCTGTTCTTGTCTGGCTTGAATGAACTTTGCATATCTGACAAAAAAAGATATGATTTTTCTCCGATACACTTGTTTGATTCAAACGATTGTCTTTTCTCTCTCTCTCTCTCTCTCTCTCTCTCTCTCTCTCTCTCTCTCTCTCTCTCTCTCTCTCTCTCTCTCTCTGTGAATAATAAATTTTCCTGAATACAAATAAATATCTGATAAATCGAAGAAGTTTATTTCCCATCGGTACACTCTGCCCAATTCTAATTAATTATTTCCTTATGAGTGCGGCACAGACGACTCACAGACACCTGGAAGAGAAAAATTGTTTCACCTCGGGGCTGTCTCGATAGGTTCTTCGTAAAAGAGAAAACAAAAAAACGAATGAAAAAGTCGAGAGGACTTGATAGCGAGTTGCTTTGCGGGTTATTTGCCGTACAGCGAGGTCTTCGCGGTCCTAAAATATATGGGTCTCCCGGTAATCCTATCCCTACTTCTCGCGAAGCATCCGCGATATGCCACCCTCGTGAAAAAGAGCAAAACCGCGAGTATATATACGGCCTAATGGTTCGGCAGTAATGTCTCCCGCTCGTGCCACACACACATGCAGTCTTATATATGCAGTCGCAATTTTGTCGCTGCTTCTGGTTCGCTGTCTGCTGTGTGCGTGAGAGCGATGAGGGCAGTCGTAAAGTAGCGTGAATGGACAACACGGACTATACGACGACTCGTTTTCCAACTCACACACGTCTGCCGAGGTCCCAGGAATCATGGGTAATACGTAGGTGTTGTTCGAACGAGTGTTAATATACTGATGGTGGACGAGAGAACGCCGCGGCGTGTGTGCTTTCGCGAGCTCACACCCCGCCACGACGCAGCGCGACGCGTTAAGTTACCACGTCGTGCGACATCGTTACTTATTGAGGCGCCGGTGGTCCGAGCCCCCCTGCACCTCTTTCCCAAAGACTCCCCTATATAGTTATTTCGCAGCATCATCGCTTCTCGTTTCTTCAATCTTGTATTACTTACTCCGGGTGTTATAATCGCAAATTTCACGAACAGACAAATATACGAAATTGTCCGCAACTCTAGGCATGGGTTGCTTGTTATTCACCGTCTTTGGTGTGCCTTATATAATACAATTACTATTATATCCGGAGAATGAGAGAAAGAGTACGGTAACTTTGAGTCATACCAGCCGGGCATCTTCTCGCAGTTTTTTTTTCCCCCAACAAATCTATGAATTTAAGTTTATTGTTTCCATTAATTAGATCAAAACAATCGAATCAATTATTGTTTCAACGTCAATTGATATTTATTGAAAATGAAAGAATTCAATACTATTTTTGTAGGGTTATGTCATACTTAATAAAAACATTTAGACTGCAGCTCCTGTCGATAATTTGCCGTTCTTGATCGTAGCACGTGGCACGATCGCGAGCTTCCTGTGGGTAGCGTATGAATTTACAAATGAAAAATAGAACGGTTCAAACGCCTATAGATCGACCAACGACTCAAGCTTCTTCACAAATTCCCGTGAAATAACGAAATTGGATAATCTATGGAAATTTTCAAGACGAAACATTGCGTCTCTTTTATAGGTCTGGTGAGAGCAAGAGAGACACCGCGGGCGTTTTAATCTCATTGCCGTGTCAGAGCAACCCTTTGGATCGTTCGATATGCAGTCGCGTCTTCGTCGTTGTCGTCTTGTAAAGTCGCTAGGTAATGCGTCTCTGCCAGAGGCCATCGCTCGTTCAATCCGCTTATCCTCTCAGTGTGCTTGTGTGAATCCTGTTGCGAAAGAAGTATATACGTAAGCCATTCGATGTGTGTTCGAGAATGCTCTTATATATGCATCGCGAGAGAGAAAATACTTACCATACGTCACGATAAGAGCTATACGCGCTCGCGCATCATAGTCCTTTCACATCCTTTTTTTTCTTTATTTTTTACAATATTTTTTCTTCTCTTCCCTCTCGCGATCTCTATACATGACTAGCCCCGCGAGCTCATTACATATACTCCCCGCCGTATGGGAGAAGAAAATAAAGGGATGACATAGTATAAGAATGAGGGAAGAAGCGAGAAGATTCACTACTGGCCAAGGACCCGATCGCCTTCTCTTTTACCGTGCAGATCAATGAATGCCGCGCGAACTTGATGGATCGACCGATGTCATTAAATCATTCGATTCACCAGCTCGACGCAACACATATACACACGTACTCTGATGCGATCAGATTTCCTCGCGAGTGAAAAGTTTCTCGTTGGGGCAATCGTTAATTCGTGTTTCAGCGCTTCGACTGTTGGATCTTTTAGTATAATGGCTCGCGCGAACGGTACTGATTAATCGAATGATTAATGAACATTAAAGTAGGGTAGCCTGAGAGCTCGCGATCTCGCTCATAGCTGATGCACGGAGCATTAGGGTTAGTTATGTGCATCGCGGGGTGGTAGACAAATAGGCGCAACCCAAATAACCTTACTCCTCGCATCGTTCGGGTTACGTCTTTTTGATTGCCGGCAATCGATATGACCGATCATGTGTATGTGCGTATGTGTGAATATGTATGACGTATCTGGTACAAGTGCATACAGGACGAATGATTGGCCGGTTATATCTGCCAACAACGAGCTTAATGTGCTCTGCCTACGAGCCGTGATAGGCAAGAGAGTCGGCAAAAATTCAAAGGATATCATCGACGAACCGACATTATTACTCTCTCGTTCAACGATGTCATTACGCCACATGTCAAATGTTCAAAGTTGGAGCAATCACGACGTGCGGCGAACGACAGTTTACTCTGGATACATGATTTATATTATAGTTAGTCGCGGGATCATAATTTTTCTTCTCTTTAATTCGCCTCGAAGAGAATTAATCGCTGCAGACTCCGGTCAAATCAGCAAGTTGATTGGAACAATTGATTTTGCAATACCAAAAGATACTCGTTGTCACTGAAGTACCTTCCTGATCTTAGGTATAAATTTGATATTGCGAAGGATTCATTTTTCAATCGTCGTAATTTTAATCGGTTCACAATGTAGAAATATACGTGTGACTTATACGTTATACTTTCATTTTCGTTGGGCTGTCGATACTTGCACAACAAAATTTATAAATTTAAGTGTTGCTCATTTGATAGTCTCCGTCGCTCAATTCTCCTAGGATATAATGTACATCTCTCGTCGACTTCAAGTCAACAAGATACGGAGCGAGAGAGAGGGAGAGAGAGAGAGAGAGAGAGAGAGAAAGAGAGAGAAAGAGAAAGAGAGAGAGAGAGAGAGAGATCTGAAGGAATCTAGAACACACATCGGGATACTCTTCTCGATTTACTTGAAAAATAAAATAGCATCTATGTGGTGAAGGCAGGCGCCTTTGCTGCCCTGTCAGACATCGCGCGTTCCTGCCCGATAGATCGTATCTAATGCTGACCTTGCGGTACAGCATCCACCACTGACTCCAACAGTTCCTCCCTCCTCCCTACGTATTATATAGGTGCATGCACCAATATACATCTACTATCTGACATGTAACGCGAGATCCGTGTCCCATATGCGGGTGTAACATATTTGAGCTGGCCTTGCATCGGGATATATGAATATTCACAAGAGAAAGACACAGACGATAAAGAGTGCAAGTAAGCTGGGAGAGTGTGATACAAACACGCAACGGGGATATTATAATTTTAGGCCCTCTTTTATTCTTCACGTATATGCAAGTCGTATATAAAATCGAACAGCACACAGAGATGAGCTCTCTGCATTGAAAAAAAATCCCTGTCGTTTTTTTAATCATTTATCCGTTATAAACTGTTTTTATGCAAATGAACATCAGTAATTGCAACTCGATGTTTCCTTTATTATGTAAATGATTATTTTTCTTTTGCATTTCATAAAAGAAAAAACCGTAAATGAACAAATGAAACAAAAAAAAAGACACCGTCGACTTATGTTTTGTCATAGTTGTCATTATGATTTTTTCCCTATGCACTGGAAAAATAAATTCACTCGAAAAATAATCATTCAAATTATACAGTGAAAAGACAATATATACGTAGTTCAAAATACTCCAGGTCATATTCACAATAAATTTTAAACTATGGATAATTATTGGTAAAAAATATTGAATGTAGCAAGAATAAAAATTCATATTTATTGTGAATTAATAATTATTCAAAATTATCGGTAAACATTCAAAAAGATATGTCACTTCGATTTTTTCAAAATTTGTTTATTCATGAAATGATTTTTGGTATAAATATATTTTCGAAATTTCATATTTCAATGATGCCTATCCTTGATAAACAATATGCAGGCTCTTTCTCCTTTCTTCTAGTCTGTCTTGTCGACTATACCGATCAGCAATCTCATACGAACGTTACAATAACCTCATATAGTAACCCTTCGAGTAGCTTGTGAAACGATGTGTCAAATCGGTGTTGGCTGCTCCGTTAAGCTATCGTTGTGGTTTCGTGACGAGATCCTATTCTTCAAGTTTCCGATCCTATATATATATATATACTATATAATACTTTATGCGTGTTACGGAAAATCGAACCTTGATGAACCGTTGACCGTGAATTCTGGTTCGGTCGTGTGTACCGCGCACGTACACGATAACATATGTGGTAGATAATAAATTACTTGACGTCCCGATGTAATCTGGGATCGAGGCATGTTAAGAATGTTCGAACGATACAAAGCACGATCTAATGCTTGAAAAACAACTTTTTTTTACCTCGCGTCAAGCCACTCCAGAAGAATTGTGTCTTCTATAGTCGGAGAATTGATATTTTTTTTTTAATAACAGTATAAACGCATGAAAAAAAAACGATATACAGATAGAAATTTGTGCACTGCTTCACTTTTATTTTTAACCCTAGACCCCCACACTGGGTAACCAATGTACCTTACGGCACTTTTAAACTCTCCGTCTTAGCTGGCAGACGTTTCTTATCGGGTCAGGATCGTATTCATAATTTAGTTTAACTGTATATAAGAGTAGATTCAAGTAGGTCCGACCCTTGGTGAGTGTTCTCTTGCCGAACAGTAATCATATCTGAATCCGGAGTGGGGTACATTTGTTATCCAGTGTGGAGTTTCCGTTAGTGTCTTGTGCAGATAAGTCAATTAATAGTATATTTACATTTTGATACGAGTACGCAAAGGCTTTTTTGACGAAACGAGAGGATTACGGCACGAGCCGAAGGCGAGTGCTGTAACGAGTTTCGTCAAGAAGCCTTTTCGTACGAGTATCGAACATTATTTTTCCTCATGAGAGCCGAGAAATCGCAACGAAGTTGCGATTTCGAGGTTAGAATGAGGAAAATTTTTTTTTGGATTAAAGTAGCGTATTTTATGCGTATTTAGGTAATGCAAACGCCTTGAGTCGTATACATTAATTGATGATGTTATTTGCGATTACTTTGAGCCAAATCAGTATAATAAGTAATTTTACTTATACTGTAATATTTTTTTTTACGCAGTAACGTATAGGGTTTCAATAGAAAAATGTGTGCAAGTCTTATTTTTCATAATCAGAACATGCCGAAGAGTTGCAACTTGAGAAATGTGACAAGGGTAGCCGAGCCGGGTAGCTTGCAGAATGTGTGTACAAGATCGGTCTGCAAAGACCACCGAGTAGAATTATGCGATGAGTGCAGCGCCACAGATTGAACTTTTTTTTGCCGTCGCTCATTTCATGTATTTGGAAAAATGTATCTAAAAATAAACATGTAAGGTGTTAAACAGAAATTTCTGTTCGTTTCTCATTGATTTTTTCCCTTTCCGCATATTATATTTGATGTCTGTCGTCTTTCACATGCTCGAATAATTATACTTTTCCAAAGAGAGGCAATTCTCTTTTTTTTTCCGGTAGTCTAAAATGTCTACTTTGAAGTGCCCTTTGAGATTTTGAAATTGATTAATTGGGAAAAAAGTTTTGAATTTTTTTTCAATCAAATCTTTTATCCAATTTTTTGACACTTTTATTCATTTAAACCACTTTTTTAGCAATGTATCTTCACCTAAATTGACTTTATCGCTTACATCATTTTCTTTGTTATTAAAAAAATGAAGAGAGTGGTATATAATACAACCCCCTGCTTTGACCCGTTTGTCCTCGTTTGTTCCTCAGTGTGGGGGATAAGGATACAAAAAGCGATTGTGGGGTTCTAGGGTTAAATATATCTCTTAATGGTGAAGAGCTTTTCTCAATAATTGATTAAAAATCATCGTTATCATTTTTTTTTTAAATAATCTATTTATTGGAGATAACCTCAAGTATGTTTGCCATTAATTACGATTCGGGTGCGACATAAATTGCACGTGACTGATGAAATACGAGAGTGTGAAAGCCCCGTTGCTATTATACATGTATATATTATATATATATATTATAGAGGGGCACGATCGAGTCTGGAGCAACAAGATGCTCCCCGTGTGTATCCGACACTCTCGACGTGTCGATCAAACTCGTTCACCGTACGTCTTAACGTCACGAGCGCCCACCACCTGGAGCCTCCGAGACTATATCCATTATATATGCTCTCGCTGTCCAACGTTTTGTAAAGCCGGCCAACCTTTCTCGTTCCAGGCGCGTGCAAGAAATTTCATTAACTGGGTCATATTAAACGCAACGACACAAGGACGATATAGTCGATATCTGAGTGCGTTTCTGGCTTTTTAAAAGAATCTCTGTGTCCTCTCGCAGAACAACGAGCGATAATCGGCTCAGATAATATTAGCTCCGCGATAAAATGATTCAATTTATTTGCTCTGTTTTTTTGTTGTTGTTCTGATCTCAATTGTTTTCTCATGATAAAGTAAAGTAATGCTGTGCACGTATGCCGTTTCGTAATTCGAGAGTCGCTCACACCCGATCCTGGCGACGATTTAGCAAGTCGCGGGGAATTGCAAAATCGCGACTGAAAGAGAGAGAAAGAGCGCGAGGCATGTGTCTATATACTTGGGAAAAATTCAATTTATTCAGCGCAAGCGGAGATTTCGTAAATTGGAAAATATGCTCGAATAAAATTGAATTGTCTATTCGATTGAAGATTGAGATTGATTTTATTTAAACAAATAAATCTCCCAACTTTTGATACGACGAATTAAATTCGTATCCCCATGCGCATTCGATCCCCGATGCAATTTTTTTAAAATTCTCTCTCGGAAAATCGTCCCACGAAGAAAGATTCGCGAGTGGAAAAAAAAATAGAGCGTCTCTCTCTCTCTCTCTTGGTCCACTGAAGAATTCGGTGCTCCGGACGAGAGTCCGGATGGGCTCGGATCAGAACGTGAAATATGCGCGCACGTGCACGCATACATATTATACTATATATACGCGATATCTTTTCGCGAAAGACGCGCTTCGCGTCTTTGCGTCGCGGAATCGGCCGCGTTGTTCTCGTTTCCGCGCGCGGTTTTGCGGGCAGAGAAATAACAAAAGCTCGCAATGAAATATAACGCGTCGGAGTGATTTTGATGACGCGTCGCCGGGGAGTGTACAGGGCATATTCAACGTGCCATCGGTGCGGGTAAAGAAATAAGAATAAGAAGACGAAGAAGTAAGGCGCATCGAGGCTGCGTCCCAGAAAGCGACGACCGAGAGTCCCGCTTCGGGGCATTTGCGAGCCTCAACGGGCCCACTTTGCGTGGGAGCATATCGCCCAAGGCCTTTTGCTCGGTACCATAGCGCATATATACAAGTAAGACGGGGATAAATAACTGTTCATAACTCCCCTCTTGTAATAAGCGAAAAGAGGAACGACGTATTTTGCTTTTGTGTCCTCTTCATCTTTCTTATTAATCTTATTCCTTTCTCTTATTATTCTTCTTCTTCTTCTTCTTCTTCATTCGTGCACCGAGATCCCTAAAAGATCCACTGTCTCACCGATGCTTCACCTTTGTTGCCTCACAGATTTATGCACTCTCTCGTATTGTTCGCCTTTAACATGACACTGGAGAGCTTATATGTATATATATATTTTTTTAATGATTCAGCTTTAATTATAATATGCAATGACGTCGAGTAATCTTGCAATGTATAATACGCTTATTTATGTACTTGCCATCCTGTGGCAGAGGGACTGGAAAAATTCGAATCGTGACTATAAAAAAAAAAAAAAAAAATTGTGAATAACTATTCGAAAGATAATTTAAGGATTTACGTTTTTTTTTTTTCAAAGAATTTTGCGTAATATAGTCAGATTATTAATGGAATTATATTTTAGTGTATATGCAGAGGAAGGTGTGATCGAATTATGCTCTCGATAATAATTCTTGTGAATGAATTATTGTCATGACAAGATTTTTTTTTTTTTTTTTGTGAAAATAATATATTGCCGAAATACTGGTTCGAATTTCATTCAATTAAATTTTCATTTGAATTGTGCCGATTTGTTGACCCGGGATGATAAAATCGCTTGATAGACGTTACGTGAGTCCTTTTTTTTTAAAGTACTCGAATAGTATACACCGTACTGATACGGTGGAAGATTTTACGGAGACTCAAAAGCTGTGCGGCTTCAGAATACAGATGACGGTTTCCCAATATTTTTATTCATCAAAATTTTCAATAATTAAAAAAATATTTGAAGACTGTCTGCTGGATTAATTCGATGCTCTGTCTCATGTCAGCGAATGCGTGAGTGACCATAGGGTTACAAGTTTTAACAATTTTCAGGAAAAATTAGATATCAGCTTAACAATGTTTTCATAATTTTTGTTTGTCGAAAATCGTAAAAAAAAAAAATCGGTATCGGTGATTATTGGGGAATACTCTCGGAGAGTGCCTGGCCTCGAGTCTCCAAAAAGATCACTGTGCCAATATAAGGCTATACTGTGAATCTTCAAAATGAAGCTTCGAGCGAGAAATTGTAATTTTATTTCCCGTATTGAATTATTTCGTGTCTCTCGATCGAAAAATTTGCGACAAATTTCCAATCAATTATCCTGCAGAAAGTACAAAATACAATGCGCACGAATTTGCTACGAGTCGCATGAGTAGATGAAATAAACGGTTTTATTGATAGCTCGCAAAGAATCCTCGACAATGTATTAGATGGTTAGTTGTCGCTGAGTCGACTCGTGGATGTTATTATTAGGGTCCATTATATTTCCGTTGCTCCGCTTCGAGAATCTTTCTCTTTCTCTCTCTCTCACTCTCTCTCTTTCTCGTGATTCGTCGCGTGCGGATATTTTCGTCGATATAGTGCAACGAGCTTGCCAAACGCGATATCTCGCGAGACACGCGAAAGAGTTATAGAGAGAGAAGGAGAATCCATTTCTCGTGTTCGCGCTTTGATTCTCGACAAAGTGTGAGAGAATCTTTAGCAAAGAGTTCTCGCTTGGATGAATCCACCCGGGGGTTAAAAGATCGCGATGATAATTGGCCTCAACGTCTCGCTGTAATCGAAGTTCCAATGTGTACAACGAAAGAAAAAAAAAATCTATTCCCCCATCAGGATGCTTGAATTCGTTAACAGCGGAGAGTATGACGAACTCTTTGGTCCCCGCCTGATCGAAAATAACGGGACGCCAATAACAACATACAGCCCGAATCTTAAATCGTTCGGCCCGATGCAATGATAAATCATGCGCGAGCCAATCGAGGACGCACTTTGAAAAATCGATCGATTGTATTTAAATAAATTGCATTCGTTCGTGGAGCAAAAATACATTCGCACAAATGAAAAGTTTTCAAGCTCAACAATCGCAAAATTTGCCTGATCAGATTTTTTCATTTATTCAAATGGCAGACTTTTTTGTGCTAACTGTAAAAATCAAAAATTCATGTGTTGCTTTGATTAATGAATATTCAGAAAAATCGAATAAAGTGGGCCCCATATATCCTACTGAATATTTCCAGAATTCCAAAGAAATTATCTCATTCTCTTGGACTTAGCGGGCCGATGTTGTTTTTTCCCTGCAATAAAAAAATTGGATAAAAACCCGAAAAAAACCTAACCATATTTACCGTGCGTGATAACCCTGACCCCTCTAAAAATGGAAGTGGATTGGAAAATTCTGTTGACGTCAAATTGGAGCGCTGGGAATCTAATCGCAAGATTTATGAACCCATGTATAACTTTCGACCGGCATCACCGAAGCAATTTTTCAAACGACCCCTACAAGTCGTATAGATCGCAGTCACGTCAGTATTATTTCCGTGTTCTCGAAGATCTGTCTTCGAGTATAACCCCGCACGTATGGGGGGTCACTCGACAAGCTGGAACTATCAGTATGATAGGTATGTACACGCCTAGCGATAAGTAAAGCCGATCGATCAAACGGATCGGTAATTTTCTTTTCCATATGTAGATAAGTCTCGTATCTAAACGTCACCCATTGTGAGTGATCCAATTGGAGCATGGAGGGGAAATCGATAAAAATTAAAACGTTAAGAGCGACGTCAAGTATATATATAGTCCCACGGTCATCTCTATGATTTATTTAAAAATGAAACGTAAATGAACGCTTGTTCCGATTATTGTAATGAAAAAAGTATATTTCTTGAGGCCAGTCTCGCCGTTGCACGCAAAAAGTACCGGTCTTAAGGGAGTATAAGCAAACGCGATTTGCAAACACGGCGCTCGCATCCGTCATTCGGACAAAACATCAGCATTTATCATTGCAAGTATCGTCGATACATTGATAATAAACGCACCGTTAATTAGCATTTTTTGCGAACACCTACGCGATATAATATTTCATGAAAATTGCAGTTCTCCGAGCGGGACACTCTTGCGGCGCCAGTCGCAATATTCTAAGCGCTTATATACACGCTTATACACGCAATAAATATGAATATTTATTTATGATTTATGATGTCTTCATGCATATTGGGTTGCGGAACCGTCAATCAGTCGCACGCAAATACACAGGCGCACACATACGATAATCTCACTGAGATTTTATTGAAATGGAAAATAATTGATCGTTGAAAATTAACAAAAAAAAAAAAAAAAAAAACAAATGGACGAAATTCGCGACTTCAGTAGTCATGACAATCTTTTGAAGTGACAATGACGAATCAATGTCACATTCAATTGTGTTGCAGTATGGAAAAAAAAACTAATGGTAAAATAAACACGATTTTGTTAAGAGTAATTTTTTATTTCTAGCATTAAAATAATAGCAGGACCGACAAATTGGTTTTTGACACGAATAGCTTAATGGATACAATAATTCATATAACCATTAATTTCTCTGTTTACATATACAAAATTTCGTGATTCTTTGCCTTTTCACGTCGAGTCTATTGCATAGCTCTGCGCCGATTCAGAGCGAAAGATTTTACGATTATAAAAGAACGTTTCCGGAATCGCGCTTCGTTAGCCCGCGCGAAGAACCTACGGTACTTTTGATATTTTCGAGATACTCTCTTTTACCCCCCTCCCGGGAGCACGAACTTATCCTGAACGGAGATTAGATGAAAGTTGAAACTTTCCACGCTGAGAAAGTATAGAGAAGTGCTTACGGTTGTTTTGTATATCGAGTCTCGTGAGAATTCACGAAAAGGGTTAAATTTTTATTCCCGTTGAAGTTTTTTAAAAATTTACCATAAACGCTTGAACTTCAAAAATATACAAATCCATCAAAGTGGAAATAATTGCATGCGTTTGGTAATTAAGAAAGTCCGAAAAATTATAAATTTTCATACGATTTGTTTATAATTTTATTTCGTTTGAAATTTTTTTTCTATCAGGAAGCTCATAATTCCGCGTTTTTATGGGAAAAGATTTGTCGGAACGAGAAAATTATGGAAAAATCAATATTTTGATTTCTGATTTGCATGGCTATTTAACTATTCAATCATTTTATGAACTATCGACATCGTATTTTTTTTTGGGAATTTTGTTTATATACGTATAATAAATTCTAATACTTCGATAAACTTTCAGGTGGATTTTACGAGGACTTAGAATCAGAGTTTTGTGAAAATAAATGGCAGCGCCCCAATAATCGCTGAAGCTAATTTTATTTATTATAAAAATATTCAATAATTGTGAAAATGTTGATCCCAGGAGCATTCAAAAATTAAATGTATCTCTATTAGCAGTCCCTTCAGGTACAGTAGAACACTATTTTGGCAATGTTATTACAGCATTAATTTGAAAATTGAAAAAAAAGCATTGCTAGATTTTTGGAAAACTGTTCTCACTATTGTGAAACAGCTGATGCTGCGTTGCTGAAAAGTTATTTTCTATACCAATACGAGTATATGAAAAGACTTTGTCAAGCACCCAAACAAAATTTTCGGCGGATTCATAATTTCATCGCAATGCAAATGAAAAAATTATTGAAAAATTGATTCGTTTTTCTCTCATCCCAAAGTATATCCTGCTGCGCGAATTTCCATGGGCAATGCTGTGATCGTTCTCTCGTCCGCCTTACACCCCCCCCCCTCTCCTTTTTTATACATATTTTATTCTTTGCTCACGGGCAATCACCGAGCTCATAAATCGCCCGTGAGGGAAGGATCCAGTGTGATGAAAGGGAAATTATGCAACGGCGCGTTAATTCACGGTCGCGATTCTCTGCCACTGGGCGCGCACCCCCTGATGACGGAATTCGCGGAACGAAACGAAACAAAGACGAGCGTATATACACATGTACTTATATGTAAAGTTATATGCAAAAGGGATATGTTGCCTCGGCCGATCTCGCACTATAACCTTTGTAATTCTGGTAGCAAAGTAAAAATGGCGGATCGCTATTCGTCAAATCGGTTTTATTTGTGAATTGTACACAGTGGTCGAAACGACATATTTTTTACTGTTGAATTCCTGTATAAAGGGAAGCCGGGGTCGTATGAGGCATTTTTTATGCAAACGCGATTGTTCCCGATCGACGGTCGTGAGAAACCGACTCAAGCATGATCATACTTCGTGCGACGAGGGTTCGGTACCATTTCCCTAATCGAAGACGCTTACCGTTGACATAATTGCTGGGTACTACCTGGATATAACCTTACCTTTATTAAACGTAACCTTTATTGAAAAAAGTCAGTAAGGCAGCAACCCATATTCGAGTAGCAACAGTTTGATCGATGGTCCGAAATCAGCAAAATATGCCCTATCTACATGACGGTAGGTCGAGCGCGGCGAAAGCGTGTCTATCGAGAATCAAGATCTATTACGAAACTACGAACCGCTACGTCGCCGATTAATTAGAATTCACGTTAGTACTTCGATATAGAGGCACCGCGCAGAAATCGATGTCCTCCAGGGCGACGGTGTCTTGATCGTTTTTTCGCCAGCTTCTAGCGTTGATTTTTTTTTTAATCTGCCTTTATACAGTTGAAGCTTGGAATTTGCAACAGCGAAATGCCCTAATAACTCATGACCAATACCACCAGCCATAACCTCCGAATTATCATCCTCGCTGGAAAACTTTCGTCAGCAATTTTTTTTTTAGTTTTCCAAATTCGATTTTCAATGTCTCCGAATGTTTTCTCATCGTTGGGACGTTACCCTCCAGTTTTACTAATACCCCAAAGTGACAATATAGGTAATATTTCATACGATTTCCGCTGGCTCATGATCGGTTCATGATCGCTCATCAACAATCATGGCCATTCTAAACGATCTGTCTCTTACGATTATTCGCCGAATCACATCGTTGGGGTCTCGAATTTTCCTGGAAAATGTACATTTGACGAAAAACGATCGTTCTCACAACGAATAGATATTCTTATACGACGTAGAATTAGATTCCATCAGGGGGATCGAAATAATGATGCTGAAAGTTCAGGATTACTACTCGTATCGTATGATATGGGGTTAATTAACAACAGTTCTCGCAATTCATTCCAAATTCTTAAAAACATTATCTTTATTACGATCCTGGCTCAAATGGCTCTGCTTTCCTGTTCATCCATTTATAACGAGGGAAGGCTTGATAATCACATGACGTAAAAAAAATCAAGCAAGAACCTAATTGTCCATCGTAAAATCTGAAAAAAAAACACATTAATCTAATTCAAATACATTAATAATATTACAATGATTATATTTTATTTATTATGCAATAGGATGACATGATAATTTGCAATGTTTTTGCAATGTTTTCGATGTTTTGATTCGGCAAATTCTCTCCAATTGACGGTTCTCTATATAATTGCTTCGAGCAATTAAAACTCTCCTGGCATCAACGGCTAGTAAATTTTCTCGCAACAGTTGCAGAGCGCGTAGAATTTTCTTCGGCTATATGTCCCATTATCATCTAATAGTTGCGCGGATAGAACACCGCAGTGAGTGCTGTGGGATTCGCGGTGAAAGAGAAATAAAAATATGACGGTACAACTATAAACTTTCAAGGCCGTGAACAGCTGTCAATGCGACTGGAATTTAAAAAAAAATTGTTCTAACTGTCCGCGAGGATCCGCCACAGTATATATGTATATATGCGGATCTGATTAACGGGGCATACATCGCAAGAAAGAAACGGTGAAGTAACATACCGGAGAGATATGCCACGACGGAAGGAGAGGAGAAGCGTTTGAACAAACTTGAACGAGTTGCACACCACGTACAACGGTTTAAGCCCGAGAACCGGACGGATATAATATGATACTTATAAATGTATAACGCATATATCGGGAAACATGCTAGTGGGTCGTCAAGACACCCAGGTCCTTGGATAATCAACTCGCATGTAAAGTTTTATTAGTTTTATTTTTCACGAAATATACGTCGTATAACTTGTCTTGCACCAGGCTTACTCATTGTGTCGCGTATTTTCCGCGCTCTGACTCCACCGGGTTATATATAGGCCGTAACATCGTGTATGATACATCCATGTATTTATATAACCGAAAGTATCCACGAAGACTCTCCGCCGAAAAAAATTAAATAGTAACCGGATTGAGACGGTTGAACGGTGTATTTCAACGCTCATGCCAACTCTCCCAGATTCGACAATTTTTTATCGACGACGTGATCGAGCACCGATGCCGATCGAGCGAGTGACAATTTCCAACGATGAAACACTCTTATAAGTGGCTTTTAAGATAACTCTGCCGGTACGCTTAACACACATTACAATGTAAAAAAAACAAGCAATGAAGTTAAATTATTCTGTCAAACATTCGATGGACTTTTTTATTCTATGTTGTAATAACATATTTTTTTCCCATCTTTGACCCAAGTATACATATAATTATGAAGATTGGATTCGTAGATTCTTCTTTAAGTCTAAATGAAGTGTGAAATTGGAAGCGAAAAGTATATATATATATATATATATATACATATATGAGTATAATGCTTTATATTACACTTCTAATTCCATATTCCGTTACTCAGTGCTGACGCCCTCTCTTCGCTCAACCGCGACTCACGGGTTGACTCATTCTCGTCTATCTGCATACATCTCATGTAAAATTCTCCCGTGTCTCTTTCAATGAATAATCAAATGTTTTTCGTACTTTTCTCGTAATTATATCGCTAATGTAATATGCAGCTGCGGTAATACACGGTTACGGTACAAAGTGGTGATGCTTAAGATCGTATCCGCGGGCAAATTACCTGGAGTGATGATTAGATAACACGAGTCGTATACACGTTGTATTGCAAATTCGTATCCGAGACGATAAGTCGAGAGCAAAGGTCTCGTTAAACGTGAGACGAACGATGTTATATCACGCTTGTCAATCCCTTATTAAGATAATCCGTCACTCAAAATATGATATCAATCGGTAGAAGAAAAACAGATTTTCAATAGCAAAAAAAAAAAAAAATCATGTTTATTTACCGAAAAGAAAGTCATACGAATTGAGTGAAATGTCAATTCGAATGAGATTTTTTTTTTTTCGATTAAAGTAAAATGTTTGTTTGGTCATTTAAAATTGGTTGAAATGAAATCAAATTTTCATTGTGCAGCTGAAATTTCAAATAGTCTCTGATTATTTCACATCTCAGCATGGATTTTTTTTGACATTGATTTTTTTTTGCTTCTGAGCACTTATCGAATTTCAATCGAGCTCATATTGTGCTTACATTTATGAGCTAAAATTAAAATTCGCTTAGTTCAAATATGAATTTACGTTAGAATGGAAAGTATTTCATTTCGAAAGAGATAAATGACGGTGTGATGGACTCGATTTTGAATGGATCTTTTTCTCAGTGTTCTCACGATAAAGAAGCTGAAGCCAGGAGTGATCGGAGTACTCGCCAACGGGACATCAGTTTATTTCTAATTACCTCGCAAACACCTGTTGCGGCCTAGTGAGGATTTCTAGTGGGATATTGTATAAATTTTGTATATATATATATATATATATATATATATATATATATATATTTACCAAAACATTTTTCTGCGAGATTTCTTCGGAGAGTACTCGAACTTAATTATATACGTATATAATTTGAGGAAAAAAATGGCGATACCGGTAAAGCCGAGCGAAGAGCAGTAATATATTTTCCAAGACATAAAGCGTTCTCGCGGTTTTGCATACAGTGCATACTGTAGCGAGTACACTGATCTTGCTTCACGTAATGTCCACTAATGACCAAAGAGGCCCTCTCTTACAATATATAAATATATATACATGTGTCAGGCTTAAGAGATATATGCTATACGTGCCCTGAGAGTCACCACCATCACCATCAGGAAGTGTCCATACCAGTAGAGAATCTCGTTCGCTTTTTCATTTTTCTTTTTTTTTTTTTGCTACTAAGAGAGCGATTGCATTGTCGCTGTGGTTAATGTTTTCCTCTCCAAACTCTCTTCGAGTCTCTCCCCTTTGTCTGCGTTCCCCATCAATTATTCGATTGAACCTTCAACCCCCTGTGCTCTCGAGTTTCTCACTCTCCTGTCACGCTGACTTTCCTTAATGCTCGTACGAGATTACCAGCTCACGTTTTCCTATAAATATCTGTATACGCATATGAAGAGAATTTCACGAATTGAACGTGGTTTTCTTGAAATCCTGAAAATGTGTATGAAACATTCTCGTTGAAACTCGCAATCGAAAAATAAGAAACGGAAAATTTTGTTGATTATTAAAAGATGAATTAAAATTTGTGATAATGCGCATTAAACATTAAGTGCTGACGATTTATTTGACTACGATTCAATTGGTTTCGAGAAAGTTGCAAATTACTCAATTTTCGGAGTAATATATATATAAGTCACTCAATAAAAACAAATTCATTGTAGAAATTTTTTTTTTTAATTCTATATCGTTATTTTATGAAAATGAAATGAGACGAAGAATGAAAAAGTCGATTATTCGCACTGGCTATCTTCGTCAATTGGTGCAAGCTTTGTTAATAATTATGGTCATCATCTTCTTCTCCTCAAAAAAAGAATCATCAAAGCTCTGAGCAGTTTTTTCAAATATCGGTAATGTAAAAATCATTTAAATTCAATGTGATGAATATTTTTCAATCCGCGTTCTATGCGCTTTATCTTATAAAGAAATGAATAAAAATGATAAATGAATAAAGAGAAGAATAAAATAGATTATTCATACCGGCAATGTATCTTCGTTGATTGGCTCGAGATCCCTCTCGTCGCGACGATAGATCCGTGATGACTCGCTGCATCATCTGCTTCGTATATTCTCTAGGTTTGAGCATGCAGGCGTAACCGACGGCGGATTATCGCGCGAATGCGGAAATGTTCGAGCTCATAATCCTCTCTCTCTCTCTCTCTCTCTCTCTCTCTCTCTCTCTTTCTCTCTGTAGTGCCTGTGAACCAACCTCTTCTGCGTGGATGCTGGGCAAGTTTTCCGCAAGTCTCCCTGAGGCCTCTCCCGTGCGCGCGAGCACTCCAGCACATGTATATTGTATATGTATACATGGATAAATGTGTATGTGAATATATGTATAAAATAGACGCACCGTACTCTCGATCGTATTCGCACGCGATTATGCACGGCCCCGCCTGTACCGGGATAATTGCACGTCAAATTAAACGACGTCCCGGACGGCGAGCCAGGGTATATGCATATGAAGTGCACTTGTGCATCACCCCGTGCGTACGCAATAAAACTTTAGTGTACACGGATATAAACACTAGAAAGCTCTATATATACATTACTGACGTGCACATTACATATATATATACATTACTGACGTGACGGGGAAAAAAAATATACACGAAAATATATATATTTTTTAAATATTTTCAAATAAATGTAAAATATATACATCAGAGCTGGGCAAAGTACCTAAAAGTACTTCAAGTACAAAGTACAAAGTACTGTAAGTATACTTGAAGTACTCGTGTATTTCAAGTACCAAGTACCGTAAATACTTGAAGTACTAAATATTTAAAGTACTTGAGGTATCAAGTATACTTGAAATACGTCAAGTATCAAATACTTTTCAAGTTTTCTGGTATATACATCTCGTAAGTTCTAGGGTACTTATATTTGATTTCTTATGAACTCTTCAAACTCATTTGATTTTGATTCGAGTACGTTTTGTATCAAAACATATTTTCACATTGTGCAAATCACTCAGGTTAGGTAGATTGGAATAGAAATATTTGAATGAAGAATTAGAAATAATTTAAAAAATAGCATTGACGATTGTAATGAAGATTTGTTTAGCTTCAGATTCGAAAAAGAAAAAATGATGAATATAATACGCGGATCGTTAAAAACGGAGCCATGTATTGACATTGACACCGTAACTATATACCGTAGCTTGAGCCTTTAAACGGGCATTTCTTACAATCTTAACCTAAGATGGCGCAGAACGTTCCTCAATTATAAATTCAAAGGCGTTATGCGTGCAACCATTAACAAGACGTATTCAAAAGTACTTTATACTTGGTACTTGAAAAAGTATTTGAAGTACAGGAAAGTACTTGAAAATTGAAGTACAAATACTTGAAGTACAGGTCGAGTACTTGGAAATTTAAGTACATCACTTAAAATACTTTTAAAGTACTTTGTACTTCAAGTACTGTACTTCCAGTACATCGCAAGTAGCGGGTACTTGAAGTACTCCCCAGCTCTGATATACATGATAAAAATTTTATTTGTATTAAATATATATCTGCGATAAAAAGTTACATATCCTCTCATACGTTTTTTTCCGTGAAGCTATATATAACATAATATGGAACATCGCATGTAAGCTTTTTCAAAATTTGTTCCCAAACGCCTTGGTATCCGATCCATAATTTTGTTGATTGTCCTTCCGCCCCTAATAAGAGCTTTTTTCATCGATTTTTTTTAATTAAATTTTTTTCGAAGAATTCCTACAAATATAATGACACTCCTACTCACAGTTTTGAAAAAAAAAAATCGTAAGCTTTCTATATTTCAAGTCTTTTTATAATTGCAAATTATTTTTCGTTGTTGAAAAATTCAAGAAATTATTTATCGTCTTGAAAGTGGATTAAAATCTTCTAGACGGCGCATATATAATAATTCTAAAGTTTTATTCAAAATTAAAATTGGGTGTTTGTCATTAAAATTAATTAAAAAATTCCACCTATCCATAGTCCTCGGAGCAACAATTTTATGGAATTTTTTAAATTTGTTTTAATGGCGAAATAATTCTGACACTGATCTTATTCTCACTGAACTCCCCATGTATATGTATACATGCGCAATGAACTATTAAATTATGCACAGTACAAATGATCCTTGCCAGTGCCTCTTTCGCTTCGAAATCCACCGGAGATCGTTGAATTTTCTCCTTCCGCCTTGCATGTATCGCGTGGGTCGTGACCTTTTCGTACCAGATTCCCATTGTTTTCACGAGATCTGGACCACACATATTGCGCGAATAGAGCGCTGCACGGTGTGGATGTCGTATTATCAATCGTATATCAGAGTAACGTTAACAGTCTACCAACGTTTATACGCCTATTATATATGTGTGTGCTTTTCTCTTCCTACTACATTTATCCCGGACTCGTTGCGATTTTCCTAAATCGGTTTCTATCCCACGATTCACAACTAATTAATATTGATGGTTGTTCGAGTATATAGGATTCTCATGGTCCGCTAAGCCATGCCGGTCAATCCGGTATACACGCAACTTTATAGGGGCATTTTATTAAATCAAATTGTATATAGGAGTCTTCATCCTCGCCATAATTTATATCTTTTTTGAACTAGTACCAATATAGATCGAGACGAGAATATATTTTATGATTAGTGGGAATTCTTAAAAATTAAAAAAATAAAAAAAGTAAATTCAATATACGTCAATCGCGCGTTTAATCGTATACAGTAGGTCATATCTAAAAGAAATAATTATCTGAATTGAATTGACAATAAAGCGTCTGGCTTATTAAAAAAAATAACCTATCACGAATTCGCCTAATCTTATACAAGTAATACATGTACAATAACATGTAGCATGAAACACTGCCTGGTGGTAAAATGATTTACAATAAAATTTGCCCGAAAATTGCGACTCTGTGTTCATCAATCATTATCATTTTTTTCCTATGCTGAGAACACACGTTCTTCCATCTCGGCTCTTTTCTCATTGACATCACCACTCACATCAGTGAAAAGAAAAAAATGTAAACAATTTTTTAATCCTCAGCACTCGATTGACCTGCTTCACTGTGCAATCACAACAAATCTCCCACGACGAGATTCGAAGCTTCCTCGTTCGCATTAAATATACATATATTATACAACAGTCAATTATCTCGATAATATACATGTTTATGAAACTTGAATAGGAAAATCCAGAAGCGCATTGGTGATTTCTCGAGAGTGATGAATTTTTTTTCATTTTGTTTTTTTTTTTTTGCGTTATGGGCCAAAAGGCCCCGTGTATATCGAGAGACTTTCGCATGGCAATTGCAACATTAAGGAATATCTCGAATCTGCATATTAACAATATATACTACGTGGTATTACACGCATATGAATGCTGCAGGTATATGTAAAATCGAGTTCTACGCTCTTTCGATCGTCAGCCCGTATACGTTATTTCTCTCGCGCGTCGTGAGATGGCTATCGAAATTAATTAGACGTTATACGAGCGATTTAATCGCTGCACCGCCGGTTGTAAAAGATCCCACCCAACTGCCTAACTCGGCACGTCCCTTAACCAAGTTCTACATCCGATTAAACATTGCAAAGCGTATACACGTACCACCTATATATATATATACATATAATGGATAACTTAAAATCAAAAGGACACTTCGATCGTGCTTAAACATAATTATGACGACCTTTTAGAATTGGGAGAGCACAATAACGTAATATATTATATACATATATTACATTATATATTATATACATAATATTATTATACACACATGCTATATGTATAGCATATGTGTTTTATGTAATGTGCGGTAACATATAACATAATATTGTTACGTAGTATGCGAATACGCGAAGGGAAAACGATTTAATGCTTGACGTCGAAATTAAGTAGCGCTATCCGCGAGCTCGTTTCCTATTCGTCCTATATAATGTGCGCATATAGCGTCTCACTCTCTCTCTCTCTCTCTCTCTCTCTCTTTTCACGATGAGAGAATATCGTGATCGCATTCAATGTGTGGGCGCTCGATAGCGATAAATATTTATGCTAAACACACATTTGAGCGTTTATTTCACTCGCTTCATTCACGTTCCTGCATCTCTGTCGGGTCCATGGACTCTCCTTGGCTCGTTATAAGATGTATCGCAAACGGGCTTCATGACGTACAAACTCCTCGTCGGGAGCTTTCAGCGAAAATCAATTTATTTAACGGTTAAAAAAAAATGTCGAATTGCACGAGAAACATACACACGTTCGGGGAGTTTGCGTTACGCGAGTATACGAGGCGCTGTTTGTCGAGCTTTCAATCGCTCAGAGGTGTTCTGAAATATATTGTAGGAATATGTGTAATACAATCGCACGATCGAAGTCTCCAGATCTGTAGCCTGCTCTCATTAAATCTCGGGCCATCACGCCTGGCCAATTACACGTATATATATGTATTGTAACGTCGATCGATATCGATCGTATCGGATCGATCGTTAACGATTAACGAGCCGAGCTTCGTCATTATCGTGTACGAGGCATTCCAGGACCAATCGGCATTGACGCGAAACTCAAAATTTTCCATTTTTTTATTTTTATTTCCGGTATAACGACGTTGGACAACACGAAGAAAAAATACTCCATAACCGCTTGTAAGTCTCGCAGCTTGCACAGTTGATTCGGTCTTAATCAACGAAAATTTTGAATCGAGGCTGTTCGAGATTTTTTG
Source organism: Rhorus exstirpatorius (assembly GCA_963564615.1). NCBI lineage: Eukaryota > Metazoa > Arthropoda > Insecta > Hymenoptera > Ichneumonidae > Rhorus > Rhorus exstirpatorius. Next base: position 31,592,600 of record OY751314.1, on the reverse strand, counting down.
ATTATTCTAACATTTCAATGGCAGATTGTTGGCTAAGAAAATTGATTCAATTTTCTAAATACTTTTTTTTTCGATATTCTTGTGATTCGATATTGGAAAAAATCACTTTACGATGGAGAAATATTCGAGAATGTATACACTTAGTGAGAATTTTTCAAAATGGTTAAAACTAAACTCTCTAACACAATAATAATAATAATAATAATTTTTTCTAATCAACCACGATATTCTCAATAATTTTTCACTTGAATATTGCTCATTATTATTATTCTCGATTCTTTACTCTTGCGAAATTATTTATCGAATGCCAAGTGGGAAAAATATTGAAATTATCAGAAGAAAAAAAAAACTTCACGATTTTGCATTGGACCGAAATAAAAATTAAAAACAATACGATTGCGGTGCATCGCTGGCCAGCCAATTCGGCCTGCAATGCCCCGTATATATATACGTCTGTTTATGTGTCTTTGGGTGCAGGACCTCCGACACAATCGCGTTCTGCGGTAACGTATAACAGTCCACGAAGATTTCCAAACTCATTATCTCCTCTTTCTCTCACCTCTTACAATCCTCGTGCTCTTGCCGTTCACCTTAGAATTCGAGACCGCGCACGGGGGTGTGCATATGATATCGCCGTGTGAGCGCGTATTAAATTAATTTTATGCGACAAAGTCACGAGGCAGAGAGCTGGGGAGCAAACGCGAGATTTTCGTAATCACCTTAACGAGGGAGCGTGTGCACGCGGACTCAGCCAACATCAGCGAGAGAGGAGGCGAGATTTATGTCTGGTGTGTATGCGTATCTGTATGTGTGTGTGTGTGTGTGTGTGTGTGTGTGTGTGTGTGTGTGTGTGTGTACGACGTGAGTGCACGTGTGCACCGAGAAATTTACCGGAATGCAAAAAAAGCCACGTGACATACTCGATCGTTTTCTCTGCTCCGAAAGAAAACAGTTAGGAGAGCTTGACTCGTATGAAAAAAATTAAAAGATTCAAGATAATTTTTTTCACAAATTATTGCAACGGAATTACGAAACGTAAGTTTTTTTTTTAACCGATTAGTGTAAATCATTTGGAAAATATCTTATGATCTTATTTATCATTTTTTTTCTTCTTTCGCAAATTGACGAATTTTTAAAAAATTCCGTACTACTGAAAACATTTAACCGAATGTCGCCGTCGATACATCGATGTTTGAGGGGAAAAAAAAACATCAATGATGATCAACCAGTTTTAATAACTGCATGGACAATTAATTTGAGCATCCGCGGGAACGATTATGATTCTCAATTAACGCGCAAGAGAGCGTGAAAGATGCTCATGAATAATATCCTAATTTTCTAAATTTAGGTAATATCCTAAATTTCTAAAAGTTCGAAAGAATTATGGGTTGTCATATAGGTGATCGTTCAATTCAGATTATATTTATCGTAGCCATTATGAAACTCACACACTTTACAGCAGCGTCTTCTCGTGAAAGAATCTCTGATCGTTTTATTACGAGGGATCTATGCGTATATATGGGAGAATAAACGTGCAGGATTATTCGCATCGGTCCACGCACGTGTCTCTTCCCTCATTCAGGCTCTTTTCATTCGTTATATATAAATGCATGTATGTGTGTTTGTATGTGAAGTAAAATACCTTCGAGACTGCATTAAACGCGGAGCATCGAAGAGCTACTTATATACTTGGTGAACTCTTTTACTAGCTGCTATAAGACTTTCATGGAAAACGAAAGAAGAATTGAGAGAAAAAAGAGAAAGAGAAAGAGGGAGAGGAGAGAGAGAGAGAGAGAGAGAGAGAGAGAGAGAGAGAGAGAGAGAGAGAGAGAGAGAGAGAGAGAGAGAGATGTTGGAACTCGCGACATGGCCGCGACTCGCGTAATCTTGCGTTATTGCTATTAATTGCAAAGCTCTCGAGACGAATACCTGGATATTACAAATCGTTTACGCCGAGATGCCAGCAGACCCCCATTAAACGTGGTTTTTGTTGCCGATATACGAGCGGTTAAATATATATATGTATATATATATATATATATATATACACGGTTTTGTCGACGAGAAAAAGAGCCGTAAGAAAGATGATCCACTCTTAAAAATTCGCCCCTAATTCAACGCCTTCGGGCTTCATTTTTACAGTTTTCACAAAATCTTGAATTATCTTAGCTCGATACTCGAAAAAATTCTGGAGAAACAGTCGACTGTAAATTTAACACTTTTGTTGACGATCAAATCAATTTTCCAGAATATTTCCACATTTCAATAGATTCCTTTCAGTAATGATTCTTCGTTTTAAGCGAAAATATTTCAATGAATGAATTTATTTAACACTCTTGTATTCTTGCGGAGAAGAAATTAAAAATTATTTTAAAAAAATAATTGAAAATAAAATAAAAATTCAGTGCAGTTCCAGCTCTATATTAATTATATCAATTATATTAAGTAGCAAAATGTCCGCCGCTTCAGTGCGACAAGTCATTGACCAAAATGCAATTAAAGAAATGTTTTACATTTCTTCTACGATGTAAACTTTATTAAGGTGTAAATCCACTTGTCACAAATTTAGTGCGCATTTTATCGAAAACATGGAAGTTCCATTTACAATCGTTGAAAACGTACTTTGTCCATAAAAATAAAAACGATCGATTCGATTTTAATGAACCTTTGATATAACAAACCGAACGAATTTTTCCACTCTTCGTGTCTACGACGCACGAAAAATCGACCGTGATCACTGTGAGCCACGTTGGATCTTGAGATTGGCAAATCATTACAACTTGCACTTATTTTTAAAACCCCATCATAAAGCCGTGATTGTAGTTAGGCGAATTCCGCGCAATCGACCTTTGGTAGAGAGAGAGAGAGAGAGAGAGAGAGAGAGAGAGAGAGAGAGAGAGAGAGAGAGAGAGAAATAGAGAAATTATCGGCTAAATTAGCAAATAATTTCTGTCCGTGAAAAGCTCAATTAGCCTTGTACGGTTGCGAGGCCCTGGCGATGATCTATAAGTACGAAATATTAATCTCGTTTCTCTTTTTTCTCTTCTCCTTCATCATTGCGAGATATCAAGGCTGATGTTATTATCCAAGGATTACTGGCTTGTTGAGGGAAAAATCGTAATTCCCATGTACAAAATTTTAGGCTTATTGCCGGACAATTTTTAATGAAGATGATTGATGTTATGTCGTAAAAAAGCGCTATAGTTCTCAGAAGACTTTTTATATATTTTATGATAGGAAATTTAGTTATTTTTTAGTGTGCAATCTTTTTTTTTCCATTTTTTTAATAATAATATAACTATCGTATTGGGTGCAATTTTATTCTGACAAGGATTGGCATTTCTTGCGTCTCCGTCGTTCCAACGAGTTTTATCAGCGATAATTAACATCGAGTGCGGTCAAGCTGGTTGATTTGATGCTCTATCATAGTGTACAGGTGATGCAGGCATTCTTGCGTTACCTTCTTCGACGAAAATATCATAAAATTTCAATTCCAGAAATATATAAAACTAAACATGACCGTGGCCAATCAGTATTTCGACGATGCGAATCATGACGATCGTTTCCGAGAGATTCCCGGCGACAACGGAGACTCGGGGAAGCAAAGACAACGAGAGAGTCTCTTGTTTTCTTTACAATTATGGCTTAGCCGCGCAAACATAATTTATCCGATTCTCTGGCCATATCGGGTAATTTCTCTTGCTTAGGAGGAGATTGCAATGGCACCGATCAGCCTTGATACAAAGAAATCTTCCCTCGCCAAAGACAAATCAACGTTTATTCCATCATCTGAATAATTCCAAGAAGGAACTCGTTGAGCCCTGTATAAATTAATGAAATAATAATAATTTCTGACGATATTTTCGTCGAAGGATTGCGCCGCTTTCTGTAACGTTAATTAGGCGAAGAATTTAAATTATGAATATAATTTCTGATTTGAAATTGTTCGATTATAAAAGTGACTATTTAATTAACGTTAAGTATATATATGCCAATCTTTTATTTCCATTGAAGTCTATGAAGACGGTGAAAAATTGTCTACTTCCGGATAATGCACGTATATCACGTTGCATCTTTATTTTTTCCAAAAATTAGCCAAAGAAATGATCAATTATCTGGCTAAAGGGTAAACAACAAAAACGCGTAAAGATTTTCTCCGAGCTTCGTTTCAGCGATACGATCGTGTATATATACGCGATAGAAATGTATGAAGTCTTCCTTGGTTTCCCAGGCCAAATAATTCAACTGAGTTTTGGCACCAAATCAGTGAACGCCCTGCATATTTTTATTCCCGCGAATCGCGCGGGTGAATGGCGAGAGAATCTCCGTTAAATCTACCTGACAATTTTCTTGTCTCAGGATCCTTTATTCAGTTAGTTCCTCGAAAAAAAAAAAAAAAAATTAATTCCGCTAGATCCAGGAAGAACCGTAGATCGCTCAGATTTGAAAAAGAAATAAAAAAAAAAAAAAACAAGATCCGCGTCGGTTGATGAAAGACTCTCTCTTCCTCGCTATCTCATCTGTGTGGTGGCACACGCGCGCGACGTTGATAACGAACCCAACGGGGTTTCTGGGCGCGCGAGCATGCCGTCAAAGAGCATATATATATATATATATATATATATATATGTAACTTGTGGCAATGCAGATTATCCTGCGGTGTGCGTTCTTGTTTCACACGCAAGGGTGCATATATATTCTCGCGTTAACATGACGTGGAAGAGAAAGAGCAAGAGAGATAAAGGGAGCGTGTGTGTTCCAGCTGATTTACTCTTCATCGTTGCTCCGGTCTGCGCAGCGCGGGTTGTTTCCAACAGCGGCGGCTTTGTCTTCAATTTTTTCTTTCACTTCCGGCGTGTGTCTTCGTCCTCGCGTATCTCGTCTTGTCCCGCCAACAACTTTTGCTGTGCCCTCGCATTAACGCATCTTTGCGCTGTTTCTTGATCTCCGCTACTCCTCGCTCCTCCATTCTACGGCAAATTGCAGCGCTCTTATGGATTAATAAAAAAAAAAAACATTCATGCACAATCATTCTCTATCTACAAGCTTGTATCCTTTTGACGATTTTTCGAGTCTTGCTTCTTCATAAACAGTATGCCATGGGACTTCTGCTATGATAAAAGGCTGTGAGCCATTCGATCTTTCCTCTTAAAAAAAAACATATAGTACAGTTTTTTGTAATTTTAATTAAAGTCCTGATTGACAAAGACAAATGATTCTCGAGCCACGAGCGCGCGTAACGAATTTCTAAACTTTCTTCTAGATGTGATTTTCTGATAATTGATGGGATTGAAAAGATTCTCGTGATGGGAAAAAAAAAACAGATTCGGGATCTCTATTAATCATGCTAAAAATTCTTCTGCCATTGAGAAAAGCATATCGCTCACACATAATTCATAATACCTCTTTCCCTCACACCGGATTATTCACTGATTCGTATTTGCTCATCCTCTCAAATTTTTTTCTCCCTCATTTCTCTCATTCTTTCGTAATCGACGAGCTCTAGCATCAAAAGTTCCTTCCACACGGGAATTTCCCGGTTCGCATACAACACCAATTGTGTTTATACTTATGGTCTGTGTATCACTGGACTTTTCTACTGGGATCTCTCTCTCTCTCTCTCTTGCTGTAAACGTGAAGCCAGAATGGCTCACGTGTGTCAGCAAGAGAATAACAAAACGTCTGATCGTTTTTTTTCCACTTCTGTGCAATCTTTGCTCTCACAGGGTAGCGTATACGAGGGAGCAATATTTCACGAGAATGCGTGAAAAACAAAACGACGCTAATGAGAGTGGCACGAAGACCGGCAGGGAATATCGGTGCGGAGAACAGAGCATAGAAGGAAGGACGAGATGCGAACTGTGAGGGATAGAAAATAGAGAGAGAGAGAGAGAGAGAGAGAGAGAGAGAGAGAGAGAGAGAGCGAGAAAGAGATCTTGGAAACGCACTCAGAGAGTCCATCCAGCAATTACCGCGCTCGCGAGCCCTGTCGATGTGGGAACTCCGTCGCGAATTAATTGAACCGACCTTCACGAGGTTCCCCGTCCTCGTTCCCTTCCTCTTCTTTCCCTTTTCTCATCTCTGGTGATTTCTGCGTGTCCTGTTCGCGTCCGTTATCCTTCTCTTTTCTCCTAGGATTTGCTTTTTCTGCCCATTTCACAATTTTCTCTCTCGTTATTATATACACGCACATGGATTCGTGATGTCTTCACGTTTCCCTCGTTCTCTCGGGATTTTCCAGCAATAACGAGGGATATTCAACAATCGTACTCTTGCCAATAATCGTTACATACCTACATTGCGCTGTGCTTTCGTGCTCTTCGTCTGCTTCGAGCAATTATAATATCCGCTTTCGAGTCTATGGGCGTCGTCGACGTTGCGTTATTTTGCTTCAATCGTTATTTCCTTCATTGCGATTCCACTGTTCCGTGAATTAGATAGGTATAACTCCGTTACTTTGAACATCGGTAAAATAAAATTAAAAAAAAAAAACAATAAAAAAGCACGATCGTAAAGTTTGCGGTATAACCGATTGCACCGGAGTTAACACGAGGTTTTAATTGGCTCGTGATAAAAGAATAAACGCGATCGACGGAAACCTTAAGGTAGCTATACCGTTTCGACTCCATCATACAATCTTTTTTAAACTTTTCTACACGCATTAGTTATAAACTTATCAAAACGTTTGTAAAATTTCAGACTAACCGTTACAAATTTGAGATAACTGCTGTTGAAATCAGCAACTTTTAACATGCAATCATCCAGCATACCGAACGCATGCCAATGTCCTGCTTTGTCCTATGGATCTCGAACGGATCATAAGATTTCAATTGACGATTGGAATTGAGCGTACTTGGAAATTAATTTTATGAGAAAATCAATGCGAATAATTGGGAAAAATAAGAGAAATCTCAAAGTTTTAATTTGTTGATTCGGCTCAAAGAATTTATATCGGCAAATATAATGATTTTTCATCCCAGAAATATTATTTATATTTTACATGCATATTTGAAAATTGAAAAAAAAAAAAAATGCATTTCCTCGTATAATTTGTTTTTGGTGAATCGTACTAACCAGGATCATTCACTATAGGATTGGTCACTTCGTTCGTGTTCGAATTTTCTACCGGTCATTTCGTAAACGTACATTTCTCAAACTATGAAATTGGTTAATCTCATGTAAAATTGTACTTTATCTTACTACGGTATTCTAAAAAAACAAAAAAAAAAAAAAAAAAAAAGAAATTGATATTTCAACATTTTCACGATGCAACTCCGATCTGATTAGCTTTGGTGTAGCACTACCTCAACAAACGCAAGGGCTGCGATAGAAGGTACTTCGTGTGTTCCATATATAATATAAACGATATAAATAAGCCACCATATGGCAAATTACTAATCGTACATATGTATATATAATCTTTGACGTCACGGCTTTCGTGGAACAATGGGGAAAAAACCGTATCAGTAGACGAGAGCGAGATATAAAATGTAGGCCGGCCTCGTATTATCTTACGGTACAACTCACAGTAGTCCAATATACACATATATATATATATGTATGTGTTTTTTGTACGTAATGTATAGTATCCCATGCTGTATTCACGTAATAAGTTTATCCGTTCGTCCGGCCAGACTGCTCCGGCGTCCGGTGAACGACGTTAAAGAATTAAAAATATACGATATACCGCAAAGTATACGACGATTACGTTAATATTAACTATAATAACAATCCGTTCGTTGCATAATAACGCCAGTGCTGAGCGTTTGTTTGGAAATAATCGGAAGCAGCCTTGGTAATTTGATATTCTCCCTCTGATCCAACTATGTAATGCAACACATATTATATATATACGATTTATACCAAGAGAATAACGGACGTTTCATTACCAATACATTGCTCGAATAACGCTGGAATAATATGTCGATAAAGTTTGTTTTTTGTTGTTAATTTCCTTTTTTTTTTTAATAAAATGGCGCCAATAAAGCAATCTAGTTATCTATCGTACAAAGTTATCCCACGCGTTTGTGGCACGCATCAGCCAACCGGCTTTGCACTCTTCGCGTATTGCAGTCGATCGAATCGCTAATCGTTATTAGAACGTCTTTCGCATTCTGCCGATTCTCCTAACAGTCATTTGCAATGCCGATACTCTCGTTTCTCGCGACGACGAGTCGCCGATTGAAATTTATCGCTCTCGCGAGCAAAGACATCGCGTTCTTTGCGCGTCGCAATGACGAACTATAGCAGGCGAATGGATGAGAGCTCGAGGGCCTCAACCGAGAGTGCACAAAACACACACACACACACACACGCACACACACACACACACACACAAACACACACACACACAAACACACACACACACACACATCTCGCGTTTGCAATCCGACTTTTCACGATCGTGAATCCCCGACATTCTGGCGACTTTGAAGAACAAGACCTGATAGAACGTTTGCAATTGGATACACAGTAAGCTAATATCGGTCGTAGATGGGATATTATATGTAAAAAGTATGCATGAGCTTGTCGTATCAATAGATCGAAGATATATTGGTGGAAAAGCTGGAGGGCACGTAAATGATTAAAGAGAGTCTATGCAGGGATGCTCGTTAAAATTAATTAGAAAAAAAAGTATGGATGTTAATCCCTCAGTCTTTATAAATGATGAGATATCAGGTACGTCGTGGTAAAATCTACTTATCAATGAATTTTATTTTATATTCGCAATGAAAGATATTTCATTCAATTAACTGTAATTATACGTACTTTTAGTAAAGCAGAAAAGGCCACGATATCGGGGAATTTTTTAGTGTTCTTCTCTTGGATAACATATATGGTTAGTGAAATGAGATTGTGTGGCGTGTACATGCATGGAAAAAGCGACCCTGTAACGCCTTGAAACTCCGATAGGGAGCGCTGAAAGGCATACGCGGGTTTCACACACACACTAATAACATGCATGTATGTTATCCGAGAGCCCTATATAGTTCCTTTTTTTCGTCTGGGATTTGACACTTCTCAGATTTCTACGATTTTTGTTATTTTCAGTCTCCCGAGGATTCAATCTTCTTTGTCAGGAGAAATTCTAATGGTTTCAAATCGTCAGTTCTTTTTATTTCGAGGGTGAATAAATATATCGATCGCTTTTTGACACTATTCACACTGCTTGAGACGAAGCTAATCGCAACAAACGTATTTCATTGTAACTTTCTCGAGGACTGCTTGGATTTCATCAAATCATCTTCGAGAAAGTTTCGAGTAAAATTGTTTCAATGTCGGCCTTTTGACTGCCCTTTACCCTTTGAAGTACAGTCAGTGCTTTTATCTTATAAATAATTTTACACATTGTGTCATGAAAACTGATGAGACGATACGTTAATAATCTTTCCCCGTTGAAAGAGGTTAACCCCACAAAGACGCAGTATAAATTTCGACCGTGAGATATTACGCGAAACCCACATGAGCGCGAGAAAGGCAGCTACACTTTTTTGAACTTTTATATTTTCTGAAGGGTTCGTAAAAGTTTCGAAAGCAAAAAATTCAGGAGGCAGAAAAAATAAATCGCGTTGGATATTAGAAAGTACGAATGTGATAGCGAATATCTGTGAGAATATGAGGGAGTCTTGTATGAAATGATACGAGATATTCAGAGTATCTGGCGGCTGTTATTTTTTGTTTGTTTGTTTCGCATCAAGTACAGCGTCATCTACTCTTTCTTTCATCAATCTTTCACCCAGAGCCGGTTCGTTATTTGAAGAACAAGAGGCATTTCGAAATATACTTTTACACGGTCATCACCCGCACAGAGACAACTTTTGTTCAACGGTAACACGATATCGATCTTATCCACGATGAAACTCCGTTCCCCGTTGCGTGCATGGTCTAAATGAAATTTTCGTCTGGCTCCGATACGACATTATAGCGCACCGAGATTACACTTTCGATTCGTTTGTGAACATGTAGATTTCTTCGGGATAGTTTTATCGCGCACTAATGAACTCAACGAGAAAAAAAAGCAGCGTGTTTTGATCTAATATTGAATAGAAAACAATTCATTTGAATTTGATTATTATTAGTTTCGACATATTGGAATGTTTATTTTTCTAGTCTTAAAAAATGAATACAGAAAACCTTAAAACATCACAAAAATAATGAAGTCTTTTCATACGTAAATTTATTTATTTGTAGCCTACATTATCTGTAAAAATATTTGTTAAATTTTCAACTTCTTCCGAGATTGAGGGATTTCAGGGAGAAATAAAATTCCTCTCGCAAAGCTTCTCTCTCTCTGTCTTCGCAAGAATATTCTTTTAGTTCTGATTGTAAACATTTCCAGAATGAAAAACGATTCTGTGATAATTTTTTCTCTAAGAAGTGACCCAATTACCATATTTTTCGTAAAGTTAAAATTAAAACCATATTTGACCTGATAAACTGGGTTACAAAATAAATTCCTTCCAAATATTGTCGCAAGAATTTTTTGTTCCCGAAAAAAAAAAAAAAAAAAAATCGTTCAGATTCACGTGAATGTCCGAAAAACTTGACGTGATCGCGAGTATAATTCAGTACCACGGCTGATGTCCGCGCGTATATATATATATATAGAGACGGGAAAACGAGTACGAATAGCGGATACGCCGAGGCCAAGATCGAGTAATACGATCCAAAGATCCATCGGGAGGATCCGCGAGACCGCACACGCGCGGCCGTGTCACAAGATCTCCATGCAAATAAATCGCGGTCGCTCATATACTATACGGTGTGTCTTGTCTTCGTTTTCGTTGGCTCTCTCGCTATGGCAAAACCGTGTACCGGCTATATAGCTCGCCGGATCATCCAACGATCTTAATTATAGATTCTCCGTGAGAGATCTCGCGAACAGATCCGCGACATATACATATCGCTCTCTTTCTCGCTCTCCTCTTGTTCGTTAGCGGATACGTAAATCTCTCCCTCGATTCGCGGGCATTCATTCCGCCGTACTTTGCGCGCGTGTGTCACCGCGCTCTGGGATTTTCATCTCATGTGAAATTTGAGATTCACCGCATCATATCGTGCCCCATACAGCGCTTATACACGCCTGACGATCGATCCCCTTTGCCCGCTCCAGATCGGCCACCACGCAAGTTTCTTTCTTTTATTTCTTTTTTTTTTCTTTTTGAGGATCTCTCAAGACACAGAGATACGATCTTTATCGCGTAAAACGACGATGTACGAGATATCCACTGAGCGATCTCGTCTTGGGAGTTCCCGTGATCGTTGCATTCTCTACTGTATAGAGAAAGAAAAAATATCGCGTATACGCGATATTTTTTCTTGTAAATCGTGTCTCAGCATTGAACCACAGGAGGATACTCGCGTGCATCCGTCGATTTTCATCGATCACCCAAGCTTTTATACTCCGTCGTCAATATGTTTAACGGTGATTACATAATCTTGGTTAACTCCAAACGTAAAATCGGGTGCATTGATTTTATTTCACAATCACCATCAGTATATCGAGCACAAAATAGGATCATTGAAGAATCGACTCTTTCAATGCTTCAATCGATTCAAGACAAGGTGTTATATCATACGATAATACATTTTCAAAGTGAAAAGATTTGAAAAAAATCTCAAACAGACTTATGAACACAAAATATGTTATGGACGCTTTTATTTGCACCGAGTTATCATATTTTTATAATTAGTCGAATATTTGAAGCTATGTCAATTCAATAAACATTTCTTGCAGACCATTCTGACCTCAAACTTCAGGCTTTTCGTTCGTCGAACGAAAGCTTCTCAAGTACATCTGACAAAATTCTTGAAAGTGCTTTGAAATCTGCCGTATAATACCCCCTGAATTTGTTACTATTCGGTAAAATTCAAGTCCTAGGTAGCCTTAATAAGCATCAATCAATAATTTCCGATGGATCTTTGTATTTGTAAGTACAATTAAAAATTTATAATATTGTTTTTATTCTGTAATTTTTTCATTTATTATTATTTGTCCGTAGAAATTTTCCAGAGTTTCAACGATATTACACATTCGATTTGAACATGTGTTACAGGCCGTAACGTGAGGGGAGAAAGTATAAGAGGTCCAGTTTCAGCATGGGCAGCAGGCGCGTGTGTGTTTGATTGGTCCGCAACGCAAGTGTTTTGCCATCAGGAATTATTGGAATCGTCGCGGGTGAGCTCCTATTCACGTAAATCAATTTAGTAGCATGTATTAACGTCCTTCAATGTTAACGTCGTATAAGTTATATCGGAGTGTATATGAGCACCCAAGAGGAGCGATATCGTTGACGCTGCGCGATGTGCTATGAGTGTACTCGTCTTGTAATTGCTTATAGCGAGATCGTTATTTATTGCTGGTGCGCAACGTAAATGGTCTATTATATTGATTCGACACTCGACTACCACGCGTTTTACTCGTTTCTCATATATATACCACATTGATATATAGTATAATAGAACAACCATGAGAGCAGTCAATGTTAAAGGAAGACAAACCGTATCGATGTTTATAGTTTACATCACGTAAAACAAATCTTCGACATCTGTATATACAATGAGAAAATTAGTTACTCGATGTTTAATAATCTACATAGTAGTTCAATGTGACGACATGAATACTGCATTATAACGAAATTTTTTTTCATCAAAAAAATATTTAATTCGATCAAATTTCGTTGTAAATAACTCAAGATTTAATTTTGTGTACATCATTAATTTGTCAGGAATTAATTAATTATTTTCTCACTGCACAGATTTTCACGATTTGAAATATTTGAGCGAACAAAAAATTTAGCTTATTTTGAACGAATTTTATTTTTTTTTTGCTTCTTTTATGAAAGTTCGATACTATATTTGACATAAGAATTAACTTAATCGAGTAGATTGTAGCTTCTTCTATTAAAAACTATAACTTTATTTATAGACCAAGATTTCGTATATACGTGCACTTATACTCGATCGCTATTGGGATCCATCTATTCGCAGCCGAGAATAATGAACAAAAAAAATTTCGAAATTTTCGTACTGAAAGTCAAAAGAAGCATGAAGGCTTCTTCCAGTTAAGAATCGAACAAATGTGTTTTCTACACATATTTGTTCACTCTGTTCATTAAAAAAAAAAATTATTCAAATCAAGACAATTCGTTTATTTCGCGAGATCAGTCCTGCGAGTCAACTAAAAATATTCTTTGTCCATTCGAGGTGGCATGTGCGTAAGGATATTTTCTACAGACAAACAAAATTATAATTCAATTAGCCGCGTAATTTTCTAATGAGCCAAAAATACCTAATTCGATTATGTGCATTTTGATCATCTCGCTCTGACTCCCTCATAATCATAACCATTGGTACTCTGATGAATTTCTAAGTTTAAAAATGTACATATATGCACTCATCTAACCAAAGTATCGCTATGGCTAGAGAATTCGATAAAATAGAACGTTATAAGATTATCGAGTTTACGATAGATCAAGTTGGTTGAGTAATCGCGTACGATGGACACGTGTGTACAGCTAGCTGGAAATCTACATAGCAAATATGTCATTGAGTACAGTGAGATTTTCCCGAGGGAGACTCGCGGGTTCGCTTGCATCACTTTAAGTCACCGGTATACACAGCTCACACTGTACACGAATCTTTCTCTTTCTTGCCATTACCGATGCCTTTTGGAGTTTCACCAGGTGATTCTTGGCGCATACGTTTAAGTGTTTGAGTATAAAATAGCCAAGACTGTCGTGACGTGTATCGATAGCCCACCTGCGCGATATGTCGTGTGTTAGATAGCAAAAAGCCATTGCACACACCGTAGGGCAAGTATCGTTCGGCGAAAGCGAGAGAATCGATCTTATCGAGATTCGCGATGTATATACAAGCCAACAATTAAAGGTAACAGAGGGAGATCGTGGGAAACACGTTATGGGCACGTTCGGAGAGGCTTACCTTTGGAACTGCATTGATGCCATGCGTTATGCATTCACAGTAGAAGCGAATACAAATCCGAGCCAGTAGCTCGTTTATTAAGACCGTAAAAGTTAAAACGCTCAGGTGGCTGCTGTAATGGTACGAGGGGCTCGTTCGATCACCCCGGTACTTGCCAATTTTCGATTCATGCAAAATATGTTCACCGCACGTGTACGATATTGCATGGCGCATAAGTACTCAGTGGTCTTTATTGTAATTCACACTCGGTGTCTTTTTACGATCGCTATATATGAAAATAAGCCGGAGCTGTTTTTGACATTCGCAGAGATTTGTACGATCTCTATAACTAGTCTCGCTGGCCTTGGATAACAGTCAAAAAGACTATATCGTTTTTGTCTCGATAGTTGAATAATTTGTTCAAGTGAAAAAGTCTGAACGAAAATTTCAAAATTGCATGCGCATCTATCCGTTAGACAAAAATTAACAGATAATAAAGGTGTAATGCTGCTTCAGATGGACGCCATGTTTCAGCTTGATCGTCAAAACATCTCGATTTTTTTTTTTTTTTTCATCAATGCAAACCTTTCTTCATGAGGAAGAAAATCCAAAACAATGTTCATTCATACGCTAAAATTGTGATTCAATTCCTTATCGATTTTGTTGAATTCCTGATAGCAAATGTGATTACAAAAATTTCCGCATGAATATCTCAATTCATTAATTCCATTGATGGATCACGAAGCAGGTCTTCGACTGCTCGTAAAAAGTACGTAGCGGAAGAATTTGCCAATATATACCGGGGCTCAATTTTAACCGCGCGTAAAACGTGAAACATCCATAAGTGCACAGCAGCATAGAGAGAAGGCAAAGGAAGTTGCTCCCGCTGTTGGGGCCTCTCTTCGTATATAGAACGTCCGTAAGAGAGATTCATTGCCCATACGTTTGAGTTACTGCACATGTTAAAGGTTTTACCGCTGCTATCATGCTGCGCATAAGAAACCCTTTCGATCTTAATCGCATCCGGCCCTGCTTTTACGTCGTCTCTGAATAATAGGATTTTCTCTCTCTCTCTCTCTCTCTCTCTCTCTCTCTCGCACGCGATTGCGAATTAGTTCAACTAATGTTTCGCGTGTGCGTTTCGTCTGATTTTGGTAAAATTTACCAAAATCAGACGAAACGCACTACGTAACTACGATTTAATCGTAGTTACATGCTCTCGATCTTATTACGCAGTGCACGATTCATCTTGGTCAGCGGATCCGATTATCGGAATCTAACTGCTTTTATATTCCATGCGATCCGTCGCATTCAATCCCACGCCGATTCGTCGTCACGTGAATTCAATAAAGCCGGCTAGCCGTATCTTAATTTACCGATGGATTTTCACAACCTTCTAACAGCCCGCAAGGACTAGTCATAGTAGTGCTAAGCTCCATTGGCGATCGAGAATTATGAATTATGTATTCGGTGACGATGATTTCGCTATCAAGCTCATTTGTGCGCAGATATTATGATCGTTCATCCGATAAATGGCTAGCGGAATTCATGAAGAACGTTGGAATTTCGAGGGTTCAAAAGATCCCGAGAGCCGTTCGCGGGTACGGAGTTGACCGACACAGGGGAGTCCACTTATCCCTTTCGTTTTAAAATCCGTCGCTCTCCCGAGTATGCGGCACATCAAACATCGGAAACGACGGATATAAATACGTGTTAATTAAAACGCACACACGTTACCGCAATCAGATTTGTCATATTTCCCGGATACTTAAATTCTTCAAAACAATTATCACCCACTCGCTGATATACGTACGAAAAGTTATATGCCGGTGGGCAGCGTGTCTTATTCGGAATTCGCGAGAAAAACAATAACGTCCCAGGTAACAATTTAATCTTTTGACATAAATGTGACGTCTATAATGTGATGATCCTAATACGTTCATCTGTGAACGTAATCGTTACGTAATAAAGATGGAACTAACGTCTCTGAAACGTAACCTCCATGTAACGATAACTTGTCACAGCCATGTAAGCTTGTTACGTAAAGTATATGCTATGGTGTCACTGTGATAATGCTGTCCATAGAAATGATGTAAGCGATACGGAACCATTTGTACGTAACGTGTATGGAGCAGTGCAACATATACTTAACGTAACGTGTATGGAGCAGTGTAACATATACGTAACGTGTATGGAGCAGTGTAACATATATGTAACGTGTATGGAGCAGTGTAACATATACGTAACGTGTATGGAGCAGTGTAACATATACGTAACGTGTATGGAGCAGTGTAACATAACGTGTATGGAGCAGTGTAATATAACGTGTATGGAGCAGTGCAACATAACGTGTATGGAGCAGTGTAACATAACGTGTATGGAGCAGTGTGATATATACTTTACATAATATTTGCGGATTGAAGTGTGACGTGTAACTAACATAACGTATGCATGCTGTAACCGTAATCCATCGTATCCATGTTGCAGCGTAACTATTCTTGTGCCTTCCTCAAATATGACAGCACGGAAGCATAATTATCGAAATTATCACTTACAATAAAACTTATTCTTGTCGAGATTTTCGGTTTCTTAAATTTTTCGTTATTTTTATACAAATTCACTCCTTTGACCGAGTCATAATAGTTAAGCTGACGACTCTGGGCTTGAATAAAAAAGATATCAACTTACCTAATATACGTATAATTTGAAATTGGTATTGAAATCATAAATAAAACACACGACACGTGAGCATAATGCTGTATGCTTCACTTATAGGAACTTGCGGGCAGCAGGATTATGTTCGAGGTTATGTTTACATGCTGTCACTTTTAACCCTTTGTGGTCACATCTTTGTAGAATAACTTATTGGTCACACACGGGTAAAATTTACCCTGCCAAGTTTCAAATGTGAAAACTATCAGTCCGATCGGGATCGAAAAAATACTAAAAAATGAATAATCTAAAACATGTGCCAAAAGTTGGTATGTCAAAATTCAAATCACAAGGTGTTGAAAAAAAGTCGTAAATAGGTATTTTGATTTTAAAAAATGCTGAATCGTGGAAAAAACAATAGTACAGAATTTCACAATTTATTTTGTTTTAACGAAAAAATGATGAATCGTATAAAAAAAAACAATTCTCTTCTATTGATATACTCTCAACACTGTTTGACAGCTGTTTAATCAGTATTTCGTATTAATTAGACGATTTTTATTTTTCGACAAAAAATGATGAATTGTGAAAAAAAACATAATATTGATTTGACAAATTTTCGTTTTTGATAAAAAAAAATGCTATATCGTGGGAAAAAACACAATTCTCTTTCATTCATATACTCTAAACACTATTTAATAGCTGTTCAATCAGTATTTCTTTCGAAATACACTAACATAACCTCTTGATCGGGGAGCGATACGGGGAAAAAAACACAATATTAATTTGACGACTTTTCGTTTTTTATTTTAAAAAATGTTATATCGTGGAAAAAAACACAATTTTCTTTTATTCATGCTCTAAACACTATTTAATAGCTGTTTAATCAGTATTTATTTCGAAATACACTAACGTAACCTCTTGATCGGGGAACGATACCACTATATATGAAGGCGCACATATAAGTATATAATTCTTTTTTTTTTCACCATTTCTGCCCCAAAAAGAGAAAACGGAACGAAATTATTCTAATAACACATTGAACGATAAAAATATTTATATAAGGATATAAATTTTTTCAAGATACACCGGTATTCACGTCACTTCAGCCTTTCAGCCTGGTGTCAGAATTTGATGAAACCAACTTCAATAGTAGTCGATAGCGCAATAGGTAGCGTCCCGGGTTAGTAAGCAAACATTAGGTAGGAAACTTGTAGGTAGGCGGTTCGAATCCCGGCTCAAGCAGAAATTGTGTAACTGGTAAACATCGAAATGTAAGTTTTTTTTTCTTGTTATATTTTTTTTCTCTTTTGACCCTCCATACTCCCAAAATTTGATCAACTCTCGGAGAAAATTGGAGGCTTAAAAAAGGTTTTAAGGAGGGCTGAAATTTCGACTCGGGGTACCTGAAACATCCTAGCGACATGGAGGCCATGTAATTCCGATTTCGGAGTGATGCATGATTGCTACGTATCCTCAATGTAACATTGTGACTTCTCTGTTCTGTAAAATTTATGCATCAGCAACGTAACTGGCATGCAGCCATTCAACGCGATTGTTACGTAACTGTAGCTTCATATGTGGCGGACATTTTAGAGTGTCTGGACTGCCACATTCACGTTACATACGACATACCTGTTACATTTAAGGAACCGAGTGTAACATAATTGAAATGTATTTGTTACGAAACTGTGTTGCCTGGGGTAACTTCCTCATTTATGGAGACTTTTGTCCAAGAGTCTTGAAAGTCCCTGTGGTACGGACACCATTCATGCATATTATGTTCCAGCACTTTCGCACCAAGTATAAAAAGATTCAAGCGTGCATACAACCTACCATCAGAGTCAATTGCTTTTCCATCAGTGCGAAAACACGCGCTGCAAATAGGCCGGGACATTGATGTCGATAGATGTAGATAGATGCATGCCCGCGATGAACGAACTCCGCATCTTGGTGCAACAAAAATAAGCCATGTGGTCGGGTGCCACACATTTTTCGCCGTAATTTAGAGCTCTTTTTCCTCTCTCTCTGTCTTTGGAACGACCCGTTGTATGACGTTCAGGTGGTCAGCGTGGGCGCGTCTGAGTCGTAAAAATTTATGAGGAATTCTACAAAAACATCCAGTCCAAAAAATACCTTTTTTAAAAAATTTTATCTCATACCAAGTGCCTAAGTGAATGCGAGTTAGTATCGCAAGATAGCTCGAACTCCGTATGTCACGACAAAGATGCCCAAAAGAAGATGCCTGTTGGTTTGGTTTCTGAAGTACCATTTTTTCCGGATGCTTAGTCGAGTCTTTTCATCGGAAGGCCATTGGTGAATCTGTATACTACGGGCGCATGCACATAATACACGCGATAAGTGCTACGTGTGCTCACCAATGAATGTTGGAGAGCTACGGTGAGACGTGTATTAACACGCCTCTTCAGTATGATCGCGAGTTGCCCAATCGCCAAAATTTTGAATGAGACTAGAGTGGATGAAAAATGTCATAACATTGAATTGTATAACGTTAAATTGTCACGAGGAGCTATTACAAGAAGGTCGTCATTTGTGTACCAGAGTACAGCAAAGATTAAGATAGAACTGACGCAATTTCTGGCAATGTCACGTTTGATCGTCACAGGATGTCTGTCTAAGCTCAATCATATATGCTCAATGAAATTAAAACAAAACTTATCATCATTTTATGCAGGTCTATGAGGCGCATATATTACTTTCCATATATATTTCCTAGCAATTTTTCCCCTCGGATAATGGACGCAAAGAATTACGACTGAACTACCTACTTCTTAATCCAACCGTCAAATCCAATTGATCCGCACACAGGATCATATATATGTATGCATGTATCCTGGAATTCAGCGTCTCGCAGGCGCAAGTAGTGAGATATATCGCCCATATAATTTCGCTTATAGTGTGTATGGCTATAGGAAGCGCGCATGGAGCTTTCCCTTCGGCCCACGAAGGACTCTCTTGGTTGCCGCGTGGACCGGCGACGAGGTGCAGCAATAACAGGGAGCAGCTGTCTCGCTCCGTAACGCATGAAATATTAGTCCCTCGCGTTAAATACCAGTTTTCCTATTTATAACCCCGTTGCGATTTGAATGAATCGCGCTGCTGGAGAGACCCCCCCGAGCACACGGAGCGAAATGGGCTGCATGTGGCAAAGGCAGGCATACGCATAGCACAGACAAATATTTGCAAGTAGCAGAAAGAGAGAGCAAGAGAGAATGAGAGAGAGAGAGAGAGAGAGAGAGAGAGAGACCAGTGACACCCGGGCAGTTCTTTGCTGATTGAGCCGAGCGCCCACATGGTTCTGCGGTGAGCAACAACGATAGACGGGCACAAAACGCTCATGGTAAAAGACACACTTACTTGAGTATACGTATATATATATATACATATATATACTTGGGAGAGTCATATATATACACCATTGGACCAAGAGTCAAAGCGCGCGTTGTGTGTGTTCATGCCACATTCGAAGCAGCAAGAGAGTGCGCGCAATCGCGGGGGCACGTCTCGGGCAAGTGGGCTGACTGCATTGCGTTGTGTTCGCATTTGCTCGCGAGTGCACCACACCAGACACGCTCATTTCTTTTGCCTCTTCTATACATACATACGCGCTCTTTTCTCTTTCACCCTGGAGCTGCAGACGATCGCGGCGATGCGTTACGTTGTAAAATCTCCGAGCGGAATGTAGGGTGATAATACCCGGGGTTGCTCCGGAGCCCTGCATACCACCACCGGTCAACATGTACGACATGTGCGTATCTACAGCCTGGGATATAATACCTGTTTCAGCAATGTCATAAAATTGCGGTTACAACTGCATCGAGATGCACGCTGAGAGCCAAGTTGAAACAATGAAAGGACGTACACGAGTCGCATGATAGATGAATCCTGTGATGTCAAGGCTTATAGCAAAAATTCATTATGGGGGGGGTTTTTTTTTCTGCGCATCTCCTGGAGTTGCTTAGCATGGGAAATGTCGTATATAGGTACTCCCGACTTGGTATATCCTTTTTTTCATGCGCACGAATTTCACGAGGAATTTTGGAATCACTATTCGATTTTGATGTAGCGGTGTACTTTTATGTTTGTATAAATATATTAGGGGAATGCAGGAACTGGAATTTTTCTCGTTGTTGAAGCTGCGCATTGCCTTGAGTTGGCAGATTATAGCCGCGTAGTCTTCGTATCACCTATATAACACACCGATACCCATCTTGTGGGGGATCTTGTGCCTGTAGTCGAAGAACGAAAAGTGCTATGGAGCATTCTCGCGAGATCTCGTTCCCACGTTTACCACGAGGGACATAGCGATCAGTGAGAGACGAGTCGGTATAGGATAAAGCTAGGCAATCTTGCTCTCTCTCTCTACTGGCCGTATATCTCCGGAAGATTCAACGTGTCCACGAGACTCAACGGGCTCGCAGCAGGGTGTGCGTCAATTCGATTGGCGCTGACTAATATCGCAGCGAATCTCACGGGCGCATTTATACGTACATACATGTATGCGATACGTCTCTCACGCGTCCGGCGAGATAAATGCCGAGCGTCTCGCGAACTTGTCATTCGAAGCGAAGCAACGCGAAGACGCGCTGTTGAAACATGCGGAATCGTGAACGAAGCGTTTTCATTTTTGTGCGTGCTGTATATATATATTCTCCTTTTGCTTGGCGAACCGCGAGAGTAAAAGGCAAACCTCATCGCAATGGCGTGAACGACGCGAAAACGAGTAACGAGACTGCGAGAGTCGATGCGGTGCGGGTAACGTTAGTGAGGGAAAGACACGGGTATACTTGCTCTATGCAAGAGCATGGAAAAGATTCGTGCACTCAAGATTCTGCGGGATCGTGCACATTCTTCATCCAGCTACGCGTGCACAAAGATGCGTTCTATGATTGGCTAATTTTACAATCTTTGCATTTTTACACAGCATTTTTATGACGTCTTTTATCTTTTTCTTTGAGAATACGTTAAGCCGATTGCGTGATTCAATGTTTAACCTCAAAATTGCAGAAAATTTGCCCGCCATTTTACGGCTAAGATGTCTTTGAATAATTATCCAATCCTTACCACATCAATCCATCAATCCGATCTATCAAATCGGCAAACGTTCTTCGTTTCCGCTCTTTACTCTGCATTTGCTTATTATACGAAATGAGACTGTTTCCGACTTTTCTGTTCAATGGCAGTTTATTAATACCTAAGGCTCTTAAAATAAAATACCCTTATGGCCTCGAACGTGCATATTCTTCAACATCATCCTCACGCACACTCGCGGTGACTTTCAGCGAATCCCAGCAAATAAACTGGGCGTGATGTAAACGATTCAATAATCAGCCCACTCTGAGATACACTGCTAGTCCGTTTAATGACTGGAAACGATTGCGTATCGCTATAATCCCATAGAGAACGTCATCCAGAGGGAGTGAGCTCTCTCTCTCTCTCTCTCTCTCTCTTTTTCTCTCTCTTTCTTTCTGTCTCTCTGCTAGTCCATAGTATAAGAGAGTACATTAGGATTGTGCAACGTCACGGGACCGTGGCGAACTACCCACGAGATAAAATCTTCACGGGGAGTAACGTCTTCCCAGCGTGCCAATCGTACATTTACGAGGGTTCGGGAGAGCGTCACTCCGGACGATCGTGGAAAGAGAAGGAGGAGAATGATCCGGCGAAGGGGAGGATGAAGGTTTTGCAGAGAGTATATATTATATAGAACTCTCTGAGAGTTTATACCTCTCGCGAGGGAAAGAGTGGGCCTGCACATTCCACGAGGATATCTCATCGGACAAAGAGCGAAGCGCGAGCGCGGGGCAGGTGGGCGGTCGTCAGGAGAGCTCATCTCTCCGCCATATTGGCACGGAGTTCTCTTTTTTTTCTCTAAAGCTTCGCTTTTAGAGTATGCCCATCTCGCGGAATGCAGAAATCGAGCAGGTAGTATCTTGGTCGGCATAGAGTTTCCTCCTGTCGTGACCTCATCCCGTCAACGGCATATCGCTCGCTCGACGCTCCGCATACATACCCCGGATAGATGATATGACAGTTTTTGTTGAAGCGAGCGAGCCAAATGGTAGGTCGTTACGCCATGCAACCGTTGGCGGAGCGTGGAGCGACCGCACTGTGCTTCCCCCCGAGAAGAGGGTCGACGATGAAGAAGAAGAAGGGAGATACGGTAAAAGAAGATTGTCGGTCGGTGAAGGAGGAAGAACCTCCAGACGACGAAGCCCTGGAGCAGAGGAAAAGAGCATTGAGCAGGAAAGAAAACAAAGAAGAAGAAAAGGTTGAGATCGACGAGATCGAGGGGCACGGAGAGGGAAAGGTAGTAAACCAATGGAAGCGAATAAACTAGAAGAGAGGAAGAACATTGACTCGTGATACCAGATGAACGAAGCAAAACAGATAGAGCCTGAGAGAGAGAGAGAGAGAGAGAGAGAGAGAGAGAGAGAGAGAGAGGAGAAGGGAAACCAACAAGAAAAAAAGAAGTAAGATGGATGATAATGTCTGCTCGCGTATGCGTGTGTATGTGTGCGCGTGTGTGCGTGCATGTGTGTATGTGTATCGTGTGTGTGAGCGAGGAAGCGAGAGAAAGAGTGCTGTGTACCAGGGCATGCTGACTGAAGACTTTGCGCTTGCTCCGTTGCTGCTGCCTTCGTGTGCTTGGGCGTCGGCGCCCGACGACATCGTGGCCTTGCAAGGACGTTCTCTTACTTCGTGGCTGAGAGTTGCCTGTGCGCGCGCGTGTGCACACGCAGGGCCCCGAACAAACCAGCAGCGGGGACTGCTTCGCGCAAGTTCGTGGGGACTGACGAGAGGGAGAGGGAGAAGTGCGCAACATTTATATATATATGTATGACGTGTAAAAGTGTGAGTATATGGTCTGGGCGCAAGAGCACATCGACCGGGAGATACACCCGGGGAACCCAACCGGCTAACCAACCAAAAGAACCAGCAGCAGTGGCATAAAGCCGGATGGATAACCGCGCGATAAACCAGCGAGCAGCCCCACAGAGAGTGTGTGCGTTCTTGCACGGGCCCGACTCACCCCAACGAATAACTTCGTCGATGTCGTTGTCGTTCTTTGCATGGTATTCGTCCGGCAACGAACGAAAACTTGCATAACGAGTGACACAGCATATTGCAGCCGGGCTTCGAACTCGTTGAACCTGTGAAATTCTTATACAGTATACATGTACAGCTTGCACGCATGCTGTTATTTTCTACATTCACTCGCATGGACATTTACCGCGATTGCATATATATAACGAAACGCAGAAACGAAAATGTCACGATCAATGGAGCTGAGAATTAGTTAAATAAATTGAATCTGTTGCTCGTGGGTATTTATAATCCATAGGAAAACACGACTTATTCCAATGGAAAATGTATAATTCATTTGAGTCGAGTCAAAGTTATTTGGCATTTAGCAATTGCCAGTAAGCTTTTACGTCAAATCAATTTTAGCTTGTTTGCTCGGTAGCTCATGTTATTCGATTCCTTTTTTTTTTGTAGTCTTCATTAGGATTACTTGATTAATATTGTAGTCACTAGTATTGACCGAAAAAACTGAGGCTTCAACTCAGCCCGAAAGCATTTTGAGAGATATTCGTTCTCGTGCTTTTATACGAAAGATCAAAAAGTCAAAGAGTCATGCAATTTTATCATAAATTATACATATCTAAGGGTCTTCGAGGTTTCCAATTTTCAAAGATGTTCTTGCAGGTCGAAAAATCAAACTTCGCCTCGTGGCATTTTTTAAATCTTTCCCGATTCCGCGGCCGATGCTACTTTTAGTGCATTGTTGTCGGTTATACTTTGATACATTGCATGTGTGAAAGCGTCTGGGATTCTCTCGGTTGCGACCTAACGCGCCATCGTTTTCAATCGTTTCCCGGAACGGATTACACGTGTAAGAGAGACAGAGAAATGGCGAAAAAAAAAATTTACCCTGCCTGTGTGTACCGACGCGCGCCCAAGAGACGACATGCTGTTACGTAGTGCACTATTCTGTACTTGTGTGCGCGTGTATGTATTCATACAACTATAGTGAAATTGTAGGTATTACACAGATGGAGCGCCGATTAACGTTCCGCAAGAGCCGAGACCTCGTATAGCAACAGTTGTATTCCGACTGTACTGGGGGGGATTTCAATGCGTGTGCCATTCTCTATATAGTGCAGAACCGTGTAATGCCGGTCACTTACAGAAGAATTCGTTGATCTCAATGGGAACCCAGAGCGAATTAGAAGTTTGTTCATTGATTCCGTATAATTCTCTATTTTTTCCCAAAGATTTCTCGAGGGAAAATGGGTTCTCTTTGAGGGAAGTGATTTTACCGTTCTCAGTGACGCCGCTGAACAAGTGAGAATTACCGAAATGATGTAAAAAAATTTTATTTGCAAGATTTTTCTTCGCTTTTATCGCACTGGCCTCATTCATTCCATTCTCAATTATTTTGTGCGTTAGTTTATAAATTTAAGAAGCTTCAGCACGATCTAACGATTCCTGTTGGCTGTGTTTAATTTCAACAAACAAGTCTATATTTTTTTTTTTTTTTTAATCAAAGTTTCGCAGGATTTTCCTTTAACGATTCTCACCGAATTCAGTATCATTGATCCTCAATCCGAATTTTTTATGCAGAAAGATTTCATGGTCGGAAGGAGGAGTAATTGATGCATTCAAATTTTTAAATTTCAAATTTAAGTCGACGTCGACGGAGATCCAATGCACGTGTAAAAAGAGCTCAAGCTGGATTTGACGTTGGTGATATACTATCGCATCACTTTGATCTCAATTTCATATTTTTTGCAATCCATTCGTGACCCTCATAGTCCTATTTTATAATATATTCTGCTCTCATCTTGGATTATATCCTTCACTCTCTTTCATTGCTTTTTTTTTTTTTACTTGAAGCGTTGGGAAAATGAGGGTTTTATGGTGCACGCTAGTTCTCTTTAGCACAAAATGCTTACGCGCTTATAGACGAATATTATATATATACGAAAATTCCGAGACAGATACAGCACATACTGTGCGAGAATCTCGCTTCTATTGGATATGGATTGGATTGACACACGACAGGCGCCAATACCACAGACGTTAATAGCTCTCTCTCTCTCTCTCTCTCTCTCTCTCTCTATTTCTCTTTCTCTCTTTATTGCGGACTTGGCGCAAGAAAATCCAATTAACCACGTGATAGAGAGCACATTCGAGCTTGGGCTGACCAAGTCCGATACCGACGCACTGGCGCCATTTACGATGCAATGCACTAGGATATTCGTTGCATAGCTGCATTTATAGCGCAAAAAAAAATATATGGATATGCGTGTGTTTTCAATTAATTTATATCAGCGCTGACATTTATTATTGGTATTGACCGTTTTATTCAACAGAAAAAAGTTCTGTATGATCATTGAGACAATTGAAGAATTTATTAATTAAAACAGTTCTATACTCGTATCATATACCGTCGGTCTTTACGAAACGAAGAAAACAAAGTTGAAATATTTTTAGTTTTTGCGACGTTTCCACACCGAATTTTTTGAGCTTTCGACAAAAACTCGCTGTGATCAGTGAAAAGTTTCCGAGTGGATTGGATACTTGTAACGTATTATGAAAGGGGAAAAAAAGGAAGTGATGCTTGAGTCATTATGCTTAATGACTCAAGCGGCATTTTGTATCTTGTACGGTAACGGAGAGAATGAGCTCAGAATGGAGTTCCGCAACTCTTTCATCACTCATTTTGTCACTAGACATTTTCTTGACATCCTTTGGATCAAAATTACATTTCGAATCGTTATGAAAATGTTTTTTTCCCTCAGAAAAAAAAAAAAAAACAATTTCTTGAATATCAAACTGTAATAATTGGATCAATATTATATTTAATTTGAATAAAATACAAATAGATTGTATTGTACTTGAGTAAATAAACTTTTCCCAATGTTTCTAGTCGGTAGCAGAGAGCTTCCTCCATGTCCTAGCTCTGCGCAGCAAGGCCAAAATAAAATAATCCACTTGCTCGTCGACGAAGCTTCGTGAATGATGTAAAAATGATGAGGAATTAACGTGCAAGTTTCGAATTTCCATGATCCTTTTCGTTCATTATATCCAAGATGGTTGAAGAATATTTTTTATTTTCCCAATGATCAGGCTAACTTAACTGCCTCGACTTAACGATCTTAAACGGCTGTCTGAGAGGTGCGTACACCAGATAACCGGGAAGTGCTTTGCGAGCGGTCCGATAACAACTTCACCTCCCTCCTTGTTCCACCGTCAACGAACTCTACATAGCAACAGTACTCCGATACGGCAGCAGCAGCAGCAGCATCATCATCATCATCATCATCATCATTTCAGTATTTCAGTATCACCATTCCGTGAAAACTCCCATTTTACAGACCAGTGCGCAAACCACAATGATAAAGATTACGACAGGTGCACCACCTGGAGAATCGATAGAGCGAGAAAAAAAGAGTGGGATGGCAAGTGCGTGGGGGGGGGGGGGGGGGAGGGGGGCTCGAGATAGAGATGGAAGATTCATCCGCGAGGACGTTCGACGACCTTGCGGACGTCATGCTCCGATAAGGAAAACGTGACACGTCTCGACGCTTTGCCATACACACATAAATACACATCGAAATACATCTATAGATACTTATATTGCATATACATGCATGTATGAATATCTTGCATACGTAAACTTATGTGCGTGTGCGTGTATGAACATTTGATTACATATACGAGTGCGTGAGTATGATGCGACACTATACTTACGTGCGTACATCGTCGTGGAGCGCGAGTGATGCGTACCTCCATCGTGGATATCAAAGTACGGGACACACCTGGGTAACTGGTACACCAGGATGGTTTCCAGGCAGCGTTGCGAGCACACACGTTTTACGCGGTTGGTACGTTATGGAAACGTATATATGTATCTTCTGTATCTACGCGCGCCATTGCGACTCGGTATAAAAAGCGCTATACGCGCGATCGACATCGCACGAGAGGGAGGGAACCGATGAATAATGCCCACTGCCCTCGTCAGCCTTACAGTGAATTTCCATTCACCGAGATCTCCTCGGAATGATGTATTCACTTTGTCATTAGAGCCGGCCAGCGGGTGTTCCCAATAATTTGCATACATACGACGAACAACGGAATGAGCCACACTTTGTAATGTCGAGAAATTACAGTGTTTTCTTTTTAAATTATTGTTTTAATCGCATGTGGATCTGGGTAAAGTAAATTACAATGTATCGACATTGTCAAAAACTCTGTGTACCGTGTACCAGCCCTGTGGGACTCTTGGCGAGTATATCATTTATCGAAACTTTCAGGCTGATCGATCGTTCTCTAACACTCTGAAATCCCACAAATAATCCCGAAACGATCAGCTGGGAGCAGAATTATGAAGATTCGAAATTTGGATATTATTCAGTCTCTGAAAAAAATGCTAAAAAATATAAATTTTTTACGCTAATCAGGTTTTAATTGAGTCTTTATTCGATCGAATATTCCGCAAGAAAACGGAAAAGAATGCAATACTTTTCTTCCCCCGGTAAATAAATCGGGACTGAACTGTAATCAACTTTCATACACGAATATACATACGATCAACGTTAAATTTACATCAAACGCTTTGATATATCGATAACAAGATTTATTGCATCACGGGTGAACGCATGAATCCAATGCATATTGAAAACCTAAGCTCCAATGTATCACGTATATCCGGTATTTCGTCAATTTATTACGTTCTCGTGTATCGAACCGTCTCTTGGAACAGCACACACGTGAATTAATAAATTGCTTCGAGAAGTAGAGAAAATTTCAATTTTCTCCTTTACTCTTTTGACTTTATCGTATAGAGAAACTATATATACGAATGTTCGTATGAAAGGCCGGTCCGTTCTTTTTGAGTTTTATTCGGTGAGAAATGAAAAAAAAAAAAAAAAAAAAGAAAGGGTCAAGAGAGTTTCAGAGTGGGAGAGTTAACGAATTCGTGGACTCGAGTTCCCGCATAACTTTTCCACAGCGCATGCATATGTAGTCACAATAGACCAGCACGAGGATGGCGGTTTCCTATCTCTCAGATCGGACCACCATCGACGCGGTCGACAATAGATCCCCATAGGAAAAGATCGGGGATCCTTTATCGAAGAATTATACAGCCGGTTTTTTGTTTTTTGTTTTTTTTTTTTTTTTTTCCATTTCATAAAACACTCCTTTTCGAGTCTATAGATTCGTACGAGGCACATGCGTTTGTATGCTTCGCCTACAAAAGCGATTTACTAAAAAAAAAAAAAAAGTCTCTCGATTTTCCATTATACGAGTCGTTCCGTTGGATTCCATGTCTCTTTTGTATTTGCCTTGTTGTTTCTTCCCCCTTGTTGTTTCGTATTCTCGTGAAAAGAATATAATCGTCGCATTCCACGACGGCGATATCGCTCTTGTAATAACACGGTAGCTTTTTGCGATGTTAATAAATCGTTCATATCTCGCGAAATATGCGAAAGACGGTGTGCGGTGTGTATAGCTTCCTGTGAATTGTCACGTCGAGGACAAACGTACATGCGTAGCGAGAAATTTGGCAAAGTATGCGGATGCATAAAAGTTATTTGCAGATATTCGCAACAAAATGTAAATTAACCTATTGTCCTCGCAAAGGACACTTTTTTGCGAACGCGGATTCGATTTTTTTTTTTTGCCTTTTCTGACTTTGTCACTTTTCGGGATATTGAACTTTATAAATTGAGAACAATTGGGACTCAGTTTTCTGGTTACCATTTCATATTTATCATTACGTCGTAGCTATATTTTGTACGAGAGTATTAGAGTATCGTATCACATCGCAATATATGATATCGTTATCTGTTAATTCTTCATTGCACGATAACGATAAACTATAGAATAAGAAGCTCGAAGAGTCTTGAGCCTCATCTCTGCTATTTGTAATCTTTTCGATAAGACATCAGTTTCATTGATAACCTTGACGGCGTTGTTGCTATTAGGTGTCATCAAAAATATATAGGCACGTTTCTTTTCTCGATCTAGCGGTTGTGCATTGAAGATAAACGGATTTTTAGTCTCTTGGTAACAGGCTCAGAGCGTTATAGAATAGAGAGCAACCCGTGTAGAAAATTGTTTGGGCGTCCCAATTTAAAAAGAGGCCCCTTATGGGCATCAACAGGGCATCCCCTATAGAGGCTTCCTCACTGTTGCCTAACTGGGGCCAAGTCAGGGTTTATTTAGGCATCCAAGTTAATTTTGTTCAGGCTTGCCTAATCTGTGCCAAAGTTGGGCCAAGTCGGGGTTGATTTAGGCATCCAAGTTAATTTTGTTCAGGCGTGCCCAATCTGTGCCAATGTTGGGCCAAGTCGGGGTTTATTTAGGCATCCAAGTTAATTTTGTTAAGGCTTGCCCAATCTGTGCCAAAGTTGGGCCAAATCAGGGTTTATTCAGGCATCCAAGTTAATTTTGTTTGGGCTTGCCCAATCTGTGCCAAAGTTGGGCCAAGTCGGGGTTTATTTAGGCATCCAAGTTAATTTTGTTAAGGCTTGCCCAATCTGTGCCAAAGTTGGGCCAAGTCAGGGTTTATTTAGGCATCCAAGGTAATTTTGTTCAGGCTTGCCTAATCTGTGCCAAAGTTGGGCCAAGTCGGGGTTTATTTAGGCATCCAAGTTAATTTTGTTCAGGCTTGCCCGATCTGTGCCAATGTTGGGCCAAGTCAGGGTTTATTTAGGCATCCAAGTTAATTTTGTTAAGGCTTGCCCAATCTGTGCCAAAGTTGGGCCAAGTCAGAGTTGATTTAGGCATCCAAGTTAATTTTGTTAAGGCTTCCCCAATCTGTGCCAATGTTGGGCCAAGTCGGGGTTTATTTAGGCATCCAAGTTAATTTTGTTAAGGCTTGCCCAATCTGTGCCAAAGTTGGGCCAAATCAGGGTTTATTCAGGCATCCAAGTTAATTTTGTTTGGGCTTGCCTAATTTGTGCCAAAGTTGGGCCAAGTCAGGGTTTATTTGGGCATCCAAGTTAATTTTGTTCAGGCTTGCCTAATCTGTGCCAAAGTTGGGCCAAGTCGGGGTTTATTTAGGCATCCAAGTTAATTTTGTTCAGGCTTGCCCAATCTGTGCCAATGTTGGGCCAAATCAGGGTTTATTCAGGCATCCAAGTTAATTTTGTTTGGGCTTGCCCAATCTGTGCCAAAGTTGGGCCAAATCAGGGTTTATTCAGGCATCCAAGTTAATTTTGTTTAGGCTTGCCCAATCTGTGCCAAAGTTGGGCCAAATCAGGGTTTATTCAGGCATCCAAGTTAATTTTGTTTAGGCTTGCCCAATCTGTGCCAAAGTTGGGCCAAATCAGGGTTTATTCAGGCATCCAACTTAATTTTGTTTGGGCTTGCCCAATCTGTGCCAATGTTGGGCCAAGTCGGGGTTTATTTGGGCATCCAAGTTAATTTTGTTGAGGCTTGCCTAATCTGTGCCAAAGTTGGGCCAAGTCGGGGTTTATTTAGGCATCCAAGTTAATTTTGTTCAGGCGTGCCCAATCTGTGCCAATGTTGGGCCAAATCAGGGTTTATTCAGGCATCCAAGTTAATTTTGTTTAGGCTTGCCCAATCTGTGCCAAAGTTGGGCCAAATCAGGGTTTATTCAGGCATCCAACTTAATTTTGTTTGGGCTTGCCCAATCTGTGCCAATGTTGGGCCAAGTCGGGGTTTATTTGGGCATCCAAGTTAATTTTGTTGAGGCTTGCCTAATCTGTGCCAAAGTTGGGCCAAGTCGGGGTTTATTTAGGCATCCAAGTTAATTTTGTTCAGGCGTGCCCAATCTGTGCCAATGTTGGGCCAAATCGGGGTTTATTTAGGCATCCAAGTTAATTTTGTTAAGGCTTGCCCAATCTGTGCCAATGTTGGGCCAAGTCGGGGTTTATTTAGGCATCCAAGTAAAACTCATTTGTTAATTAACAATTAAATATATTTTTTCACTATATATCACCTTTTTACCGAATATCATGCTGGTTCATCCAGCCCGGCGAGACAGCGCTTTTAATTAGAACTCGTAGATTAATGTCATTTTAATACATTAGAGTCATAAGATATCAATGGCGTAGTGGTAGAGTGTCGGTCGTCAGGTAGGTCGTTAGGTAGTTCTCAGTTAAAATCTCAGGTAGGATAGAAATTAATTTCGACGAAATAACGTCCGGACTACGAAGCCGCAAACATTCGTAAAAAAAAAAAATCTCCAGCGCGTTAATTTTTTCTTAAAATGATTATTTAAGGATAGAAAGTGCTGAACTCGCCGATTCGAGGATAGCGGGTTCGAATCCCACTCAGTGACGTTTTTTTTTTTTGCAAAATTTACAGGATTTTTAAAAATAATGAAATAACAATACTGAATTCATTCATCGATCATTCCTAATTGCTAATTTATCGATAATAAACTAATAATGGGCCAATTTCGGCTTGTCTCACGTATTTGATTTGGCCCCATATGCGCGGTAAAACTTGGGCCAATTCGGGCGACCAAAATAGGCCCAAGTTTGAAAGCCTGTATGGGGCCAAAATACTTAAGCGGGACAAGCCACTGTTGGCCCAATACAGGTGACCAAACTTGGGCCAATTGTTGGGTCCAACAATGGCCCAATACTGAAGACCAAACTTGGGCCAATTCGGGCGACCAAAATAGGCCCAAGTTTGAAAGCCTGTAAGGGGCCAAAATACTTAAGCGGGACAGGCCACCGTTGGCCCAATACAGGTGACCAAACTTGGGCCTAGATAATATCGAGGAAAATTAACTTGGCCCCAGTTAGCGCCCGGAAAAAATTTCTACACGGGAAGAGGTAAAAACCGACCGCAGCCGCTGAGGTTTTCGGGGCAATTGCCGAAAAATTGAACATGAAATGTCTCAGCAAAGAATTCCGATACATAAATGGGGTATTTTGAGTGTAGTGTGTGAAGAATTTTTCCCTTACTTGAACGATAATTACTTGGCAAGAAAAAGTCGTAAGCTTTACGGGGAATTGGACGGAGCAAAGTATAGTCGAGGGATTTGAGTAAGAAAAATGCATTTTTCGTTTTACAGGGCATTTTACAACATATTTACAACATTTTGATATAATTATACGAAACGAAGATTGAATATATATTTGATTTTTTCTCCAAAGTTTCGTAACACTTGAGAAAAAAAAAAGATCGAGAGTTTCGTGTCGCATTAAAAGCGTCTACTGCGTAACAAAATGGAAATGTTTAATTTTCTTCCACGGTGAATATATCCGTCACGGCTAACGATGAGCCATTCACCTTAACTTTCCGGTGCTGCATCACGCAACCTACCCAGAGTGAAGGTGAGATGGAGGGAGAGTCTGTACCTACGGCTATGTATACGCATAAATATCTAATGTTCTTAAAAAAAAAAAAACAAGATTGGCAAGGCCGTTTCGGCCGCGAGGTAAAGGAACCCCCGGGTGATCCGACCTTAACGCTATTGCTTGTGTTTCCATGTCGATATTGAAATCGATCTCCCGACAACAGCCATGATATATCGCGGAATGCGCATAGTTACACGCGTTACGACAAGCCATCAGCAAGCCAAATCGTATCTGGAGTCTTATGACGCTTTCTCCCGTATCGATTCGAAGTCTCATATTCTTGACGCTTGGGCCCCGTTGGCTGCTATGCACTCTCGCGCGAGTGAGATCCGACCGTGCGAGATCTGGTGCAGCGGCCTCAGACGAAGGCGCGCTGCATCGAATCCACACAGGTAACCGTGACGGCCTTGCAAGGCTCACCAAGGCCGTCTCTAATGTTCTCTTCTTCTTCGTCTTCATCTTCTTCTTCTTCTTCTTCTTCTTCTTCTTCTTCTTCTTCTTCTTCGTCTTCTTCTTCTCGTCTCTCTCTCTCCTCTCCCTTTACTCTTTTTCTTCGCTTCCTCTCGTGCCAAAACGAGATCTTGTTTTTTCTCTTGATTCTCTTTTGGCTATAAGCACCCATCTTTCTCTTCCTCTCTCTCTCTCTCTCTGCTTCTCTTAACAGCATCTCATTCTCCATTACTTGTTCTTATCCCCCCCTCTACCGAGAGTTTTTTTCTCTTCTCTTTTTCGCTTTCCTTCCTTTCACGTATACAACGAGCTCATTCTCGCTCCTCAGTTTCCACCATTGCGGCTTTCTTCGATTATTCGGTCGACTGTAGCATCTCTGGCATTCGCATTTGACCAATTATATTTTTCTTGGCAAAAAAAAAAAAAATAATAATTGCCTCGACCGGATTCGCAAGATTGGCGCAACGTTCGCAACGACAACGACGACGACGACGAGGACGACGACGGAGGAGCTGATTTCTCACGAATATATACTCGAAGCGAAGTAAAGGCTCTGTTTATCATTGAAAAATAGATTTATTTTATTGCAAAGAAATTTCCCATCGCTGCTACACAATTTGTCTCAGATAAATGGAATTTATTAGTTCGATTGCTGCGCAACTTGACTCAATTTTATTCGATTTAATTGAAGCTTGTTCCATTCTGACGTAAGAACGTCATCTCGATACCGTTAATTCTTGGCCAATTCAAACTAAAATTGAAGACTAAATATATGCCTGCGCGTGGACGGATCAGTCATGACACAACGACATGCAAAGAATTTATTTAGCAATAATGTAGCAATGGAAAACTTGCAATATCGGGATAAAATTCATCATAATATCGTCCCTTAATTAGAAAATATGTACGAACCAGTTTCGTAGTAAGCTTTCGGAATTTTTAATGACAATCAAGCCTCACTTACTCGGGGACTGATCTCCGTAAAAGGTACTTGAAAATCCAATATATACACACATCTATATAACATACTCACATAATATTTCACGCGGACAGGATAGAGGCGACAGATGCTGTTTATGAAAAGGGGTCACACTTGCGTTCGCCTCGATCTCTCGCTGTTGCTCATAATAATCTTTTCGCAATCGAGACTGGGGAGATCGCAATATAAATCCGTGGAGAGCACGAGAGCAGCGTTATACTACCCACGTGCGTTCCCGAGTTATTTCATAGAGAAAATAGCCTATCCGACGCTTAATGCACGGACAAGATCCTTACGGATCTTTCGCTATACACTCGGCACATATGTACACACACATATATATATATATATAAATAGATATGCGCCATATTCCGCTGCATCGGTGCACGCAATGCTGGGAGCTTAATGTTCGCGTTGATATAATTCATGAGCGAACTGCTCCATTGTTATACTAAGAACCACAACGATTCACACCTGCAGCCTAGATACCGCTTATCAGGTGTTAAAATTCATAATAACCATATTATATATGTATACATATACACAATTCAGTTGGATGTCTGTGGATTGTACATACGATGCGAAAATGCATTAATGTCACCGACAAGTTATTCGTTCTAACGAGGAAATAAATACAGAGGAATTCGTTCTCTCGTTAAAATCTCACATTATCGCATTCGCATATCACAAATGCTTGAAAGAAAATAAAAATAAAAATAAAAACTAGAAATTCACACTGAATAATACGATCAAGCGTTATAGCAGGAGAGAAATATACGTCGAACTTATAAAACTTTACGTAACTGCGTGTGCGTTGTTTTTCTTTTCATTTTTTTTCTTTCTTTCTCGTTGCAAAGCGAACGACGCTGCAATACGTAGTCAGAAATTTTGAAGAAGTGATTGTCGTAAAAAAAAAAGATGGAATAGACACGAGAGGAAAACTTGGGAGAATCTCATCAGTGGGAATTAACAACAGGCTACGAGAAGAAAACAAGTGATCTGTGGAAAAGCAATTCATCGTATAAGTCATATATGCTAGGATCGAGATTGTTTCAGGTCATGCTCTCTCTCTCTCTCTCTCTCTCTCTCTCGTCTAATTAATTTATTATCAGAAAAGACTTCTGGGGAAAAAAGAGGGGCCGGAGAGGGTCAACGGCAAGGTCCTCACACGGAGATAAGTCGTAGCTCGTTATTAAACTGTTCTTAATTGATTGACGATCCTGCGTCTTGCGAAATTTATGATCGGATGTACTCTGAAGTTCGTTCACGTATATATACATGAAAATATCGTGGCATGTATGATGCCAAGCTGTCTGGTGGTTAATACCGACGAGAGTACACGCGCGCCAGAGGTTGTCTTTACTGGCAGGGTTTTTGTATCTATGCATACACGCAAACACAACTTGTCGCTTGAGTTTGCGAAAAAAAAAAAAAAAAAATCTTGCAACGTCATTGCTGCGTAGTTTCCATCCACGATATTTGCGAATGATATTGTTATCTTAACAAACGTTTTTATAAGTGTTGGAGATAAATATGCGAAATACGAATATATATTTCCGTTTAGACCTATTATATGTAATGTGTATCGCGTAATAACTCGAGCGTTCGTTTAGCATAATTCTTCCCAATCACGAGCGACAGAATAATTGGCTCTCGCTCTCGATTCTCCATATACGTGCATATTTAGCATAGAGAGTGAGAGAGGAAAAATCACTATAAGTGACTGTGAGTAACTGAGAGTAGGGGAGAAAAAAAAAATTTCCTTAGCTGGGGAAAACAGGACTGGTGAGTTGCGTGTGTGTCCGGGCCTTGAGGTCACCGAAGCTCTCCATAGTCACATGATCACTTTTAAAACGAACATAATATCTGTAAATGGGAAAATTCCAGTAGAGATGCCAGGAGGATGAGGAGGCAGAGTAGTTCGCTGTATATATTTCGCAAAAAAAGCGGATGTGAGGCGAACTTTTCAAGTTACGAGGGTGCATGAAAGCTGTTGATATTTGGCAGTGTTTCTCCGTAAAGAATTTTGCGAAAGGTCAATATATTTGTACTGTCGATAAAAAGGCTCCTCAAGTTCGCTAAAATATATTGTATCACGAATTAAATTATCGGAAAATATCCTCGCAAGTTATCTCACCCAGATTGAATGTGCAAAAAAGTTTTCACTTTCCAGTAATGGTTACAACAAATAGTTACACGTGTGCATTAAATGCGAAACGGCATTTCCGTGAGAAAATTCTCTGGCAAAATTGATATATGCAGTTATCTGCATTAAAATCATATGCTCTCATACTCATGACCGCACTGTGATATTGCGATATTGATTAATGCGTAATTGATTGATCCACGATCGATCATCTCGGAGATTCGAGATCACCGAGTAATTCACTGATCCAATTGCGAGTTAGGTCTCGTCCTCGCATCTTCGTCCAATTCAGGACGTATCGCGGCATGCTTGCGGCTCATGCTACACAACGCTGCTGCTTTGGCGTAAGACGACACGATCGTAAAAATATAATGATGAGACTACAAAATTATACGGGTTTGAATTGCCTCCGTCGATGCGTAACTCCCGATGTTCTATCGCAGATACCTCACGCTTCTTCTCTCTCCTGCATTACGCACGGTTAATGATTTATATATGAAATTGCTCACGATATTATACACATGTATAACCGCTCATCGAGAGCCCACCGCTGTGTCCCTTTTCTTCGTGGAACTTATATGGTATAATATATATATATATATATATATATTATATATATGTTCGTGCGTGCATGCGTTCGTGTGTATACTATAAAGCTAGGGTGTGGAGATCGCTCACGGTAGAATTTAAAGGAAAATTACCCACCGCTCTAATTAGTAACACCAACATATATCTACGAGATTCGTTTAAAAGTGCCCGAACTAATTCGCGGTCGCTCGCTCACTCGCGCGATAGTTCACGTATATACGAATACATGCACGAGCTTGTTGGAGTTGCTGAGGGAAAATTAAGATATAGAAATTAATGGAAAGCGAGAGCATGTATGCCATAACAAATTATACGCGAACATAATATATACACGGAGAGACACACATATCGTATACATGCAAGGAGCGAAAACAAAAAAAAAAGGGAAAGAGTCTCGTGTATTGCTTGGAATACCAAACGCTAAAGTCCCACCAACCGATCATGCGAATGGCCATTATGCGACGAGAGTTGTCAATATAAAAAGGAGAAAATTCCATTCCTCGATGCGGCAATTAAACCGTGCGATTACCGATCCGCGCTCTCTTTAATTCTACATTCCCTCCTGTATTATCGTCAAACGATTGAAAACGCCGTCATTATGTGTCACATGTTAAAAAAATATACTATTTTTGTTCGAACGTCTCGGGCACATCTCGCCTCCCGTCGTACCGGCTTTTGCGGCGATTAATTAAGCCACAGCTGTGCGCTGTCGAGCGAGAAATACACATTATCTATATACATATATATATGAGCTATGTATAAGGAACTCTCGTCATGATGCCAATTGAATATTTATCACTATACGCACGCTTGAACGACGTTGATACGACGCTGTCTCACTTTGTACTCCCGCTATGCTTGAGAGGGAGAGGAAAAGATCGTTCACGGGTCAACGATGTGGAATTCTATTTTCTATGTAGTGGGGAAAGTTATCGCACGACCATATATAATCAATCTTTAATTTTATTTTCAGCAAGTCCGAGGGAGTTTTTTTCTTAATGCGGTGGTTAGGTTTGAGATTGAAGAAGGGTTCATCGAAATATCCAACTGCTGATAATACTTTATACATTTTTATGTGGGCATCAAATGAACACCCAAATAGAATGCCGTAGGGTTGATTGATTTTTTTTATTTACCATAATTGAGGATCTTAAAGATGTGGCCGGATGGAAAAATAGAAACAAAAAATCTAATACTTATCCTACTTGTTAGTATGAGTTGATAGTTTTTTAGTTTTATTGGACGGTGATACTTTTTTTTTAAATTCAAAAGTTGAGTCAAATTTGCGTAAAAAATGTCAAGTAACATCAGCACCTATGCTAGGGCCATTAGTTTTCGAGGTAGACATTTTTAAATACACAATGGCAGTTAAGTTGCTTAAAATATTTTTTTTTTTTTCATTGATGCGTTAAGCTTTCGGGAAAATAGCAAACGAAGGACATGCGCAGAATTTCAATGATAGACCAATGTATAATCTGTATTCGTTTTCCACAGCATGTTTAACCAAAAAGATTATACAGTTATTCAAGATTGTGTAAGTAGGACAATCGATAAAATATTTTGTGGGCATAAAAAAGAAAAAAAACTTAAAGAAACGAATGTCACACTTACCGTTACAAAATCACAGTGACGAACAATTTTTTTCTCTCCTTCTCAAGAGAACACTCTAGGACAAGACAGGCATTTTATAGAATGAAATAACTCAATCATTTTCTCACAAACTGTTTATTTGATTATCGAAATTCATCGTTGCATGACACGATATGATTTTTTATTAATTTGATTGGTATACGTCGATCTAGATATACTAATGTTATCAATTATATACGATTGTTTACGACTCAATGCCAGGATTTATAAAATGATACTCATGAACATTTATAATTGCTCGCATGGATTCAGCGCGATTTCCATAGATTCATAGTCATCGTATACATTTTTTTCTACCGTTACACACACGAGACGCGGACTGTTGATGTTTATCTCATGCATATAATACAACATATATGACACGT
The DNA here is from genome assembly GCA_963564615.1 of Rhorus exstirpatorius. Classification (NCBI taxonomy): domain Eukaryota; kingdom Metazoa; phylum Arthropoda; class Insecta; order Hymenoptera; family Ichneumonidae; genus Rhorus; species Rhorus exstirpatorius. The sequence goes on along the minus strand of OY751314.1, from coordinate 31,553,474 downwards.
AAATTGCATAAGACGACACGACACATACGCTAATGCAGCGTATGAATCTCATTGAAGAATTTTCTATTTTCAAACGGTGATTCGCTGGATGCATGAATGGCAATATTTTCTAATAAACGATGCTCCCGCGACAAGTGCGAATAAGGAGGGGGGGGGGTGAAAAAAATAGTGTTGGAAACACCGAATGATGCTAATAGACGTCGCGACAGATCGCGTCGCGGAAAGTACCCGTTATCCGCGTTGAACGCAACTCGTGTAACATTACTCGTCCACGCGGTAACAGAAATCATAATTTCCTCTCTTCACGGACATCGCAGGCATATTACTTTCATTTGGAAAATATTATTTTCGCATTGTGGCTTTAACATCTACCAACGTATCGCAATATCACTGATACGCCCCCGCGGTTGTGTATGCGTAATCCGTCACGGAGTATTACGCGTGTATTAACGATTTTCCTAAAACGGTTTGACGTCCTTGAGACACGCGGGAATAACGTTCGTTACTCCGTTCTCGGGCAAATACGTCTCAGCGCGAAATATCCGTGAAACAAGTAATTCGTCATAGTCACGTGAAAAATAATGGCATACCCGCGGTGTCGCCACGATGTTTTGTGTACAATTTACAAGTCTGAGGTAGACGCTGAGAGAACACTTTATAATACAAATATTCTAAAGCTTTGGCATGATGTGAATCCGACCGAGAGGAAAACAATTAGTAAACAATTTAAAATCGTTGAGGTGATTGGAGGGGCTTATCGATAATAACCTCCAGTGTATGGGTTGTCAATTTTTTATTTCGGCATTAAATAATACTCGATATGATATTGGAGATATTGAGTGGATATAACAAGCATTGTAATCCATTTATCTTCGGAACGATTGATCTTTCGGACAAAAGATGAGAACCGTTAGCTTCACCTAGCAATTACGAAAAATAGCTCGTGTCGAGAAAAAAAAAACCGAAAAATAAAAAAAAAACAATGTGATTAATTCCTCTACTTTGTTCCTAAGCAAACACACACGGACTGGTGTCTGAACCACAATAACTGTTATCAACATCAATCATTGTAAGGACGTATGTATCTTCGTTTATCGTAACGGTATATAAAGATCTAAAGAAGCCTGCAACCAAAAACAAACATAACAAAAAATCTATCAGTAACTTTCAGTTATACGAGAGTGCTTGTCCTGTAAAAAATGCTGCTTCGAAGAGAAAATACAAATTAAAAACAAAACAAAAAACACTCGAAGTTTCTGATTACTTTCACCGGTGGCATGTGTGGTTACGGTCCTCGTGCAGTCCTCGGGCACCAGGAGCAAAAACTCTATATGATCTAATGGCTTCCTAGCTTGGCTCACGGATGAGGTGAGAGAGGAATTGTAGCGAGTTGAGCGTTCACCGTTCCGGCAACTGAGATGTAGTCTTGTAGCTCTACCTTATCTCGAGCGCGCTATGCTACGTGTTTCTTTCGAAGGTCACGAGCGCATTATAACACTTTCACTCGGACTCGATTCACCCGTGTTACGCATCTTACACAACCAAAATGTCCGGTAGCAATGAACTCCACGGACCATGACATCATCAATAATTGCTTTCGTTTTTATATACGAAGAGTAAAAGATGGATGAAAGAGAACAAAAAACTGCACACGAACACGCACTACTATAGTCGGAGGATGCATATTTTGATTCCGAAGGTGTATCATGGATGTGTATATCGTTCATCGGCAATAAAATATTAAAGACGGAACGAATAAAGAATAACGAATAGATAAACGTGTGTATATACTTTCGTACATGGCAAAATCGCCGGGAAAAGCTGCGCCGGCGGATGTCAAATGATGATGATGTTTCCGGAATAAAGCGTAGCCGGTTCCGGCAGATTATTATTATTCCACGCGTCATCAGCTGAATGCAACGACGTTCGCGTCTTTTAGTCACGGCTCTGGTGGTCTACGTATGACTTAACACCCCTCTTCGACCACCTCGAAACTCCTGACTCACTGTGAACCTATGCTGCGTTAAGATTCCAGTTGTGTCAATGCACTCCGCCTGAAATCTAACCGTTAAATGGACTCTCAATTTCGGATAGTTGCTGTAATCTTGAATTAGCTCTGGGGGTATCCATGCCAAACTATTGTCATCCTCCGCGTGTATCTTCGTATCTGCACACTATTTTCAAAGCGTAAAGATCTCTGTTTGAGAAGCCAATGACTGTACGGATTGAGACTTTCCAAGCAGCCTGATATCATGACAAGATCGTGCGTAATAATTTCCAAGCATGTCAGGTACGGTAACATTAGTAAAGAGCAAAAACTTGTACTCTCGGATGGTCGGCGTCCAAGTTTTTCTACATGGCGTTACGCAAAGACACTGTAGTATAAATCCTGAAACCGCGTACCAAGTATAGTAGTAACATCCAGGAAGGAAGAGCCCTGTCCTCGTTGATATACAAACCTCAGGAGACTCGTTGAATCGCGCGAGGTAAAGAGCTCGACGCATCATGGAAGGAATCTCAGCGCGCGAGAGAGAGAGAGAGGAGGGTAGAGAGAGACAGAGACAGAGAGGTCTTCCTTTCCTCGGGCCAACGGAAAGCGACTTGTTGCAAACACGTTAGAGTACAAGTCTCTCCGGGACCTTTTGTAGCCCCGAGAAGATACTCGAGACTCGGTTGCAACGTTACGTTTCAGGAGAAATCGTCGTTTGTGTATAGGAAGAGAGCTAAAACCCCCCGCAGTAGAATCAGAGACGCAACCAGATCGGATGAGTATGCGCGAGGTGCAGCCTCATTTCTTCGCTGTCTAACGTTCGTTGTCGGTACGGGGACGAAGCGCGGTGGAGGCAATTCCGCAGCGACGATGGAATACAGAGAAGCACACCGCTGTGCATGCAGCAAGCAGCAGTAACAGCACACCGTAATCATCCGCGAGGGACGAGAATCCCCCGGGAACGTATCAATCCGAGAGAATGAAATGCGTTCGTTAAAAGGACGAGAGGCGCGTAATTTGCGGCCAAGCAGCACAACCGGCTGCTTGTAGACGTTCAGAATTGGACGGGCGGAGAATTATTCTCGCGCACCGGGGGCCATCATTGCTTGAGGCTCGCGCTACCAGAAACAGCAACACTGGCAGAGAGGAATCTTTTAAAATCTACCTTGCTCAATCCGCATTTCTGAGTTAATCCTTACGGACTGTTGTACTCCGATTTACAGGTTATATCAATTCGAACTCGTACTTGCAGGATTGGTATAATCTGTATCAGAATACTTCTGCCATTGGTGAAGACGTTGCAAAACGTACAGATAAACAGAATGAACGTACCGAACAGCTTGAATTTACCTTACTCGTTTGACGCTTGGTGCATCATAATTGCATTTTCACTCGTAACCAAAGATATCGTAAAGTGTCCAGTAGAATAATATCACTCTGTTATTAAGATTTGACAACTGTGAATCAAGAAAAGTACAGCTGATGTACTTGATAAGTATTTCCGTCCGCTATGCTACATTCAACCTTGTGACCACGAGCTTCTACCGCACAGCATCGTCATACCCACGTTTTGCAATATCCTCTTATAAAAGTGCATCACACTCATTCCCCCGGCATCACAGACTCCACGGTGGGGATCAGTTTCAGCTGAGAGAAGGGAATACCAAAGTCTAATGCCGCAATGACACAAAAATGTACAGATTATTATCCTGCTCTATCGTAACCGCGGTGAGCTCTCGATGTACCGTGAGCCAGGCGGGGATTCACCGACGGTCTATCTTTGTCAGTATCTCACGAGCTTATCACCCGTGTTAAATAGAACAACTAGTATGATCAAATATTGTTATCACTGCCTCAATGTTCCGGGGAAACTTTTCTAATTGACACATATACACATGTGTCTAACCGCTTGAGTATTGACATTAGGATTTCGAATCATGTACAATCTAGTTTTCATTGTAATATTAACATATTTTCGAAATGATTGCTCGAGGGAAAAGTTGAATTCACTTGGGGGATCTACAGCTTTTGACTTCGATCACCCGACGAATGTCTAGCAAAACATTTACCATTCTCCTAAAGACTAAAAAAGTGCACCAATAGTCTATAAAATGACGATTACTGGCTGGTATTTGATCTGCTACTGCAGAGTAGTTTTTTCATTGATCAGCCGTTCCTAGTTGGAGTCTCACGTCGGCTACTTTTAAACTCCAGTTCTGGGAATCAATTTTACCTGAGTAGGTACAAATTTAAAATGTGCGATAAGAAAATTCTTTTGCATTCTTTGGTTGGATATTGCTTCAGAAAGTGCTGTATTCGCGCGTACTCTGGAAAAGGTCATTTTGTTCCGCGTGCGCAAACCAACCGGGTGTCTGACCGTATCACAATATTCCGCATTCGCTCGTTCACGCGCCTCGAGACCTTTCGCTCCATACCAGAGCACATTTAAGTCACCATGGTATCGCGTATGCCGACTGTAAAATATACCGAACAGAGAAAAAAAAAAAACCCTCGCAGTGAGCTGAAAAGAGAACGTTGCTTGGCTCGGAAAAAATAGTTATAATGCGAAGCGTAAAACCATAATACATATGTAGCATGCGTTATATGCCCTTTTTGCGAACAAGAGCAAACTCCAAATCTGTGAGTGCTGAATCTATATCATATATACATAAATGCATCGTCGTCTCTCCTTATCCTCGGAGCTATTCCGTTATCAGGAGATGGCAAATATAACTGAAGTATGGTGGCTCTCGCATGACGAGATTGCAGAGGAAAATCCAGGTCAGTGAGTCTCGGGGAGATATGTGTAGATCTCGAAGGAGCATTGCGAGAGTGAATCTCCGTAGTATTGCACACACCACAGCTTCGTTTATTAAGCACCGGTCTCCCTGGAATATACCGTTCATTCCGAAATGACGCCGATTGCCGGGTGCTTGATATGTTTGCGAAGATAATACCTGCACGTAACTAACCTACCGATATTCTCAAAGCAGGAGAGATTCATTACGGAGCGATTTGAGTGAGCTTTTAAATGTTCGTGACTGCATGTGCATGTTTCAAGAATTTCGATGCAATGCCAATAAGGCATGTAATTCCTTCAGGCTTCATCCAAGATGAAGGAGTTCACGAGCTCCTGAAATGATGAACGTTCGATGTGCACGTGGCTTCTATGCGTATACCTGACTGTCTATACTTTTCCATCCATTTATCTCTCTCTCTCTCTCTCTCTCTCTTTCTCTCTCTCTCTCTCTCTCTCTCTCTCTCTCTCTCCATCTCTTTTCTATCGAGCATTCTCTCTCCCGGAATTTATTCAGGTCTTTCTCGCGTAACACGTAACATGTGTTCAAACGGGGTGGCAATACCTGCTTATCTATCGGAGCCTATCGACCTGCGATCCGTCGATCCGTCGCTAAGCGCGCGTTTATGTACATTATAGCTGTATAGCTGTAGGGACACATTCGCAGAGGTAACATACGTGAAAGGAATAGAGCATGTTTGCTACACCCGCCGGGCAACTGTACACGTTACAGTGTACTTTATATGTGGGTTGACAATGCCATTCGCAAAGAGATGTCGAGAAACGTTGATAAAGCTCTCGTGGCCATATCCATACAAACACATACGTGCGATAACCGTCTTGGGTGACTGTTGATCTACCCTACCTTTCTGTCCTTCTCTCTATCTCTCTCTCTCTCTCTCTTCTTCTCATTCGATCTCGATGTAGGTGACTCGTGAGGCATGATCTCTCCAACTCGACTGCCGCGCACGAGATTTTAACTTGCCCATATTCCTTTATACAATTGAACACAAAGTGTACAAGAGATAAAGCAATGTTAAGGCATTGATACAGTTAGGCCATCGGAGCACACCTGGACCATGAGAGCCAGATGTACCTGTACGAGCATAGTTCAACTAGCATCTATCACAGCTCCCTATGCATACTTAGTTTATACGTATTACCGCGGTACACACATTTAATACAAGATGCTTGAACGCCCCGTACTCGAAGTGTCGTTCGTGTCAGATCAAAGATTGTGATAAATTTTCCATCGTTGTTACTCCCACTGTATATATATGTGTGCACTCGTCGTGAGATTTCTCGCGTGTGTAACTTAACACACAGTTCGTGAGAGAACTCTTGGCATTCGAGGAATGTTTGAACGGACGTGTTTACCTTCGTCTATTTCTATCTTTATCTTCAATTTTTTTTTTCATTTGCCGTTTACCACACGCGCTAGATCAGTCTACCTATTTATTCGGGGACGAAAAATGGACGCTAATGACCACGTCCCAGCATCCCTCGTCGTCTTGCGGGTAAACACAAAAATACGTTAATATGTATCGTATATCTATGATGCACTGATTAAAACTTGTTCGGGCAGCAATTACGATAATTGGAACTTTGGGGAAACGTGAAAAAGTTATTTTGACTATAAGTTTTCTTTATTGTACTAAACATTTATAAACGACTATAATGCTTTGACGATTAACCCTATCGTGGTCTGGTAGACTGAAAAATTGCTCTATCAGAGAGCACGAGCTTTGAATAAATGTGTGTAATTTCGTTAGTTTCGAATTGCATTTTTTTTGTATCCTTTGTTATTAGTACGTAGGGATTTAGGAATTCAAGATTCAGATACTGGATTCAAAATCAGTGGTTTAGAAACCTTTCAAGTATTAATTTTAATTTAATTGGCATAGTTTTTCTTGTTACTTGGCAAATGATATCGAATGTAGTCGAATTTCGAAATTTTTGGTTGTTTTAGATCGGAAATCAACGACCTAGAAAGACTCCTCATTCTGTCGTTGGAATGTCGATACGGTTTATGTGTGTTAGTTCCTGGGGTTACTCAGTGTCCCATTTTGCCATACGAGAGTTAATTAACAAATCACAAATAATCTTTTCACGGTTGTTAAGTCCATTCAGAACTTTCATGTTAGAATTTTTATTAATTTAATGAAACTAAAACATAGAAACACACCTTTCGTTTCACCGATTAACGAGAGGTCTCGACACTCGAGAGATTCATGCCATCGACGAGCGAAACTAGTTTATCGAGAATAGAATTCGAAATTGGCAGTGAGCATAGATCCGCGACGGGACGACGAGGACGACAATTCACCTCGTCTCGGTGTCTCGTACAAAATTAGCATCGATTGTGATTCTATCCGAGGGGAGTTTCGCCGCTCTACGAGAAAACGCCTTTCCTAATCCCAGTCAGCCCCCCCCCCCCCCCTCCCCAACGTATAACGAACAATAGCCCCGTATGACGGCAGTATATGATTATATGTTGGTTGGATTCAAATCGATTGATTGAATGTGAATTGAATATTTATTGAAATACTATATACCCGAAGAATATCTGTTACGGATCCATGCATAAAACGTAACGGTCAATACGATATTAATTTAGCGTGAATTCGTTGATTTTTTTTTTTTTCATACGTACATGTACGTGACCAAGTTGATTTTTCCGAGTCGGAATAACCGGAATAACCACGTTTGGAATCTATAACGCAAATACTCGAGGATATGCCGGTCCTGTGACCGCCTCTTTTGCATCATGAAACGATCAACGTTGAGTTTCTCGGAGGAATGCACTTATACGGTATTTCCGCAAATAATATTCAGTCTACATGCATATAAAGTCGCCTGCTAGGAAATATAAAAGGCGTAATCCTTGCTTGTAGACTTGCAGGAGTTACGACCCTTTAATTGTGAGCAATATGTGTGTATAAACCTCGCTGTGCATATAGACTCGGTATGCACACATCCACGCCTATATGCGTAAATACATATTACGCGTATAATCTTTGATTCAACTAATGTAAAGTATTGCAGTTTAGCGAAATTTATATATATATATATCCATCCGCGGTTCTATGGTATTCGTTGCCTGTACAAGACTCTCGTTCGATTCTTATTATAAATCGAGCGAGTAAAAATCGTGAATGTTTATTTGCCAGATCTTGCAAGTGATATGCCGTGTACACGCTGGTTGTACTCGCGAGATATACATACATACGTATATATATAGCTCCGTGAGTATTACACTGAGGTGTAATATTGCGTAACGAGAAAAGTGCAAGGATTCAGGATATACGCGTGAATATAGCTTCAGGAACACACACAGGCGGTGCTCATCGTATAGGCCCTCGAAGTATATACATATATATATATATATAAATATATATATACACACAAAAAGAGAAACGTTTACATTTATAATCTAAATCTATTACTTACGTTTCTGAGGAATCAAAGTATTTTGCACTTTGCGTTGGCAACCTCGCGAGAGCTTTGAGTTCGAGCGTATCGTACGCCTTAATATTCTGCCACTCAGCATTAGCCAGGCTATATCTATAATGACCGTTGGTGCGTACGATTCAACGAGTGAGTAAACTGTAGAGCGGAAAATTTTTCCAGTTATTGCAAAGTGCATTGAAATAGCGCGAATGTCGTCCAATTAGTTTCATTTCGTGGGTAAAATCTCAAGAGAAATTTTGAGAAAACTTATTTGACTGCAAGGTAAATATACCAGTGGCCGTACACGTCCCAGTCGTCGCATACCACCGCAAACAATTACATTTACTAAGCATTTCATGATTAATATTGAAATTCTAATAATTGCAAGGTGATCGACAGTACACTTCACTAACGTATAAGAAAAAAATTGACTCAGGGTCTTACGCGGAATATAAATTATTTTCATGTGTTTTTTCCGGCCCGCGTGTTATGGAGGCCGTATCAACGGATTTCTTATCAAATATGCTAAAGAATATATTTAACGCTAATCGTTTAGATTTTACGTGTTTTCGAGATAAATTATGGCTTATTTTGTTCAGGAAAAAGTAGAGTTTTCTATGCAGCAGTTAAACTTCCCGTAAAACTCAATTGAACCATGTAATCCTCGTGTTCTATTATTGTGACAAGCAAATCATGAGCTGTACCCGTATCAAGACACCGTTCGGAGATTGGTACAGACGCGTGTATTTCAACAGGCCCAGTATTATAGCCGCACAGTACGACATTCAGCTATTTTGCAATCGGTGTCGTTACTTATAAGGCATGCCGAGCCGGTGGCATGGTGTCAAAATTGAATCCTTGTCTTTCCTGACCAAATTGAGATATTGTATTTTGAGTTAACCGGTATCCACTTTGTCGTGATGCACTATTGAGTTCCAAAAGCTAATTCTCCCGAAATTTGAGAATCGATGCTCATTAACTCGGGCTTTTAGAGTTCGAAAATCATATATCGTGCGGACACCGGGTCTTCTCGTGTCGGAACACTGGAACATAGCGAATAAGCGCTGTGCGGACACTGGTACATCCCAGCTTTCCACCTTTCTCGCGGTATAAATAATAAATTGGGCAATATTTTAATGAACAATGCATGTGTTTTAGAAACTCGAAATCATGACCTTCAAGGGGTTTGAAGTTATCAATAGAACGCATGAGGCTTTACGTCCTAAGTTTGTATAGCAATCTGAACGGTTTCTTAGGCGTGCGGTCACTGGTACATTTATCTTAGTACAGTTAGAAATATCTACTTCTGTTTTGATAATTGATTTCATGGTTAACAAAAATTACCACTTTCGGCTTATTTACGAAATATTATTCGCTCAATCATTTGCAAAATTGCATTACAGAATCATGGAGCTATAATCTATACGATAGGTCATGAAATTTTTACAAACAGCTGTATCCTTTTCGGCAATAAAAATTTATGCTACAATCCATTTTACGTCGGTAATTGGATTAAGTAATTGATAAAACATAATAACTTCTTTGTATACACAATAATGCGCAAAATTTGTTTCGAGTCGTATAACGCGTAAATGGCGTACCAAAAAAAAAAAAAATGTTACTGTTAAATAAGGTTAGAAACCGCTTTAAAAGAAATGTCCAACCGTGTCCTGCTCTGTCCTATATCAAAATGTCAGATATTACGTATTCTATATGTATATAACTAATGAACAATTAAAACTGTTTGCAATAATCATGAAAGTGAAATTTCATATCACAGGATAAAATTATGCATTCGCAAAGATTATGATAATTATTGTTATTACGACGTTCACTTTCAAAAGGCTTACACAGCCAGTGATCCAATTATTTCTTTGTAATATGGATATATAGATGGATAATGTAATGATAGCGGAGTTGAGTAAACTTCCCGGTGGCCATAATTTTCTTGTTACACATTGCACTCACAAATATCGATAGACCTAATGACCTGACGAAAATCGTGTAGAAATCTTTCACTCATTTTCCCCGTCTCTCTCTCTCTCTCTCTCTCTCTCTCTCTCTCTCTCTCTCTCTCTCTCTCTCGTATGTATTGTGAAGTACAACATAAGCGCGAAATATATCCACTGGGTTTATTGCGATGCTGTAATACTATATCTCACTGCATCGTCTAATGATACCCGGAGACCTGGTAATTACGGACCGAAGTTCCAATATACCGAAATGGAAAAGATCGTTCCCAGATTCACATGGATGAGGGAGAGAGAGAGAGAAAAAGAGAGAAAGGAGAGAGAGAGAGAGAGAGAGAGAGAGAGAGGGAGAGAGAAATGGATCCAGGAGCAGCAGAAAAGCGCGGCATGGTGGAAGCACAGAGTGTCGTTATCTTGCTTCTGTCGACTATTAAGATCAGGGTACGCGATAACGATGAAGGATACGCACATGCATGTTACAACGAGGGATAGATTATAGAAAGAGTGAGAAGGATAAAAAGCATCTGGTTACGGGAGTGATTTCCCCGTTGCAACATAGTCGAAAGCAAAAGCAATGCCCGATCATCAATTTTCAATACACGCGGTAGCTACTTTAGCGCGCTTGTCTCTCCTCTCGCTTGTAACTGGCACTCTCACACGGCTGTTAATAAATTGTCGCCACGATGTACGTAAATTCTTCGACGAGGAAGTCTCCTTTCTCCTCTCGCGATACTTTTTACTTGTGGCTACATATATATGGGTCTTTTTGCGTTAAAAGAACGTGGCTCAGACCCTAGATGCTATTTTTTTTTTTAAATAACGATTCAGCAGGGGTTTGCCGAATTGTTTTCCATTAATCCCTTCATGCAGGTATTTTTCCTGCTGACAGATTTTTTTATTTTTTTTATTATGATCAAAATATAAAACATGGGCATACGCCTGGAAATTTTTTTCAATTGGATTTCCCGGCGTCCCGGAACATACTGAATGTACAAATTCGAAAAAAACATTGCCTCCAAATACAGCATTAGATTTTCAATAAAAATCAGCATCAGCAGCTGCACAAGTCATCTCCGGCACTATAGTTTTCTTTCCATACGAAATTTTCATGGAGACGTGCTAATATAATGACAATCTGAGCTTATTTAATCACTGCATCAGCATTTTTCGTTCAGCAAGCAGTGATTAAATATGCTCAGACAATATATATATATTGTCTGTGGAATAGAGTTGAAACAAAGTTGAAAGATAAAATCCAAAAATAGCCCCAAATAACGACGTTTGTATAAAATTACGTGTATTCTCGTTTAACGCCCCTAGCGTTCCGCCCAGCTCGTGTAGAAATTTTTGGGCTAAACAGCGAGAAATTTATATACGAGGAGGCATTGACAATTTACCCATAGACCCCGTCTACGGTGCCCATAGAGGCTCCTGATGCTCATCAACGCTCATATGAACGGTGATGAATCAGTAACTCGAGAAGATTCGAGCGTCAGCCTCAACTCTATCACTACTGTTGTTAATTCGGAAATACGTCCCCTCTCATCTCGTGTTATCTCCGGTCCATCGGAATCTGAGCAGACAGAACGTTTATTACAAGCATGCGAATGGAGGCTGGGCACTTTCGAAGAAACAAGAAATTGAAATGTTGGAACGTGATGAAAGGTATAATATGTAACAGGCGTCTATATAGCTCTTGGCTACCTTGGCTCGGCTCATCTCTCTCTTTCTCGCTCTCGCTCTCTCTCTCTCTCTCTCTTTCTCTCTCTTTTCTGGCTCACAGACTTTTCGCTATTTAGCGCTAAAGTTCTGGGGCACTAAAGTCCCGGGGTTGAAGCGGATTAAGTGATATAATGAGATCTCGTTTTATTTCTCATTCTCTTCATTCTTAATATCTGTATTACATATCGAATTAGTAACAATATCTTGAATTGTACACGATATACATGCCGGGGATATAGTAAGTACTCTTCATATTTATTTGACATTGTTCTCGGTAAAACGAAGTTTTAATAAGCTGGTTCAAACGTATAATTTCAAAAATATTCAATTACCTCTATAACCTTGTGTATGCCAGGCAATTATCGTGTTCTAAAGTAATGCATATCGTCTTCGTCGTGTGTCATTGTTCATTTCGCGAAAGTTCCTATGATGTACGATGGAATTGTGCTTGACCGAAACTATTAACGTATTAAACATCGGCCGTGACCGGTTATGACGTTACAAATTAATTTTTTTTTTTTTACCACGGTCCTTCTTCGCGAGAGTGCTCGGTGCTGGTTGGCGCTCGTTAGAGCAGAATGGTATGCATACCTGAGAAGCATTCAGTTGTACTCACGCACACTTGCACATATTTATATATATGTGTATGCACAGTATAATATCGGGTCGCGAAGTTCCGCGTGACTCGCATGACTTACTAATGTGCCTGGTCAAGGCGGCATGCACACATACGCACACAAACACAAATACAAACACACACACACACACAAACCGCAATGATTCGCGGGTATAGAACACACGAACATGCACATATAATATACGTATACAAATTTCATTCCGTGTATACCAGAATATCGTACGTCTTTGGGCCATACGTACGTCGGCCAACGACCCCATTCTTCGACGTTCACTCGCGGTCCTTTAGCATTGTCATCACCCAACGTGTACTATTCACCTTAGTGTACACGGGAACACATATATGGACAAAAACTCAATAAAGTACATACGTGTATATACGTGTATCATTAACTCTCGCGTATGTCCCAAGTGAAACGAGTGACTCAAGCTAATGAAAAAATGCTCATCTCTATGCCGCACTCTCAATAAAACTGGCATTCATTCTGCACAAATACGCGTGTGTGTGTATATATATATGTGTTTGCAATGGGAAGAGAAGATCTCGTGTCCTCTTAGCACAAGCAAGGTCCGCCGCGAGTCCTACTTTTCCGTGTTCCAGAGTCGAACCGGGAATTCACAAGACACACAAACTTGACAGGCAATGCTCTCGCGACGACACAACAAACGTCGGGCTTTGGCCTTAACGGATCTGGCATAATTCTTGAATTTTTCATTCGCTTCCCTCTGCTTCGTCGCCCCGTACACGTGCATGTATACCATTTTTCAACGTGTCACTGAAGCCGAGACGAGGAAATTCTTCGCTTTTTCTCGCACAGAAGACGAAGAAAGCGTTGATCTCGTAAATTTGCATTTTAGCTCGGCGAACAGGGTGCACTGTGCTCCTTCCTCGCCCTCCCTGCTCTCGAGTCAAGTATCTTGCTCAAATATGTCATGTTCTACAGAGTCATAGTCACCGGTATGCGCGTGCCTACATTGTATTTTATGCAGAGAAATTTCCACTACGACTTTTTTGGTATCCACGCAATGGCTATTCATGTGCAGTACAGGAAAATTCGATTTGTACGATTGATAATATTTTTACCGTCGTATTATTCTTTCAACGAACGGGTTTTTTTTTTCTGATTAACGCGAATTTCACAGTAGATGGTAGTGGGAGGAATTTGTCATGATTCAATTTTTCATGTTCAGGGAACGGAAAGACAGTTAATTATCCAATAGGTGTACATTTCGATCACTGGGAAACTGCACATGCTGACTTGCAAAAATCTTGCTCGAATCTTGATCAGAAATTGCCTGATTTTTTATTCGCAATGAAATAAAGAACTTGAAATATGACAACGAGGCGTGGGAGCAGGTCTCTTACCTCGCAATGCTCCGTTAAGTTAATTTTTCATAGTGATCGATATTTACTCCCTTAATTTTATAGACGCTAACACGCATGTCTTCCCGGAAAATGTGCAGCACGTAAGTTGTCAAGATTTAATGACTATTTATGATGAATTTCATTGAACGAACGCATGCACCGAAATAAAAATAGTGGTCCAAATTTGCCCAAGTGTTTATGTATTCAAAGGAGAGCATAAAAATATCGATATACGCGTTAAATATACATATGCGCGTATGGGAGCGACTGTTTGAAAACAAAAGGGCATGATTCAGGATGATCCGATAGGTAAGGAGATGATGAGTTACGTCCTTTTCGTTTGTTGCCAGTCGATAAAGTACGCGTATAGATGGCTAGGGATATGTACGTCGAGCGGAGAGAAGCTCGACGGGTTGAACGCGGATGCTCCGTGGAGGAATGTCGTCTTACAGAGCGAACCGGCGATACATAACCCGAGGCGATATTCCCTTATCGTCGTCTCTTAGGCCACGGTTTGTCGCCCGCGGGTGTGCCTACATATCACGTATGTTTGCGGGCCGGCCAAGCTCTTCACCATGGTGTGTCCAGTATAAGCCGCGCTGATTTTGCACCACTTCCATAACTATACGAATGTTAGCCGGAGGGATCGCCGCAACATAGCTCGCGAGCTCGATGCTTTTGCGAAGATCGCAAGAGACACTCTTCACTCGAGCGCGATGCAACGTTCGTTCGACGATAGCCCCGCGTCTCTTTCGTCTCCTCTCGTCTTGAAAACGGGGTGCCTCATGCTCGCAACGAAAAAGATAGAAGAGAGAAAAAGAGAGAGAGAGAGAGATAGACTCTCTTGCACAGTAACAGGATCATCACAGAGCCGGGCGGCGTTCTCTCGCGCCGGTGTCAAGAGACGAGAGACACGACATCGGCATTCGCGCGTTCTTTCAACTTCCCAACGAGTCTCAGCATCAGCAACAGCAGCAACATCATCAGTATCCATAAAGAAGCGAGCGCAAGACATTTTTCCACCGAGCTTTTAAAACCCCACACGAGATGATCTTCACGGCGCATAACTTTCGAGCAAGTTGCACGAACGGTTTTCTTGATTGCTTATCAATACTTCGTATTCTTGCTCCGCGCTTAGATCTTTCGGAGATTAACCCACGATGGCTCAAGGAAGGATTCCTACATCCCTCAAGATATTAGAAATTTGTTTAAATTTATCGTGGTTATTCGTCAGTCTGAGGAACAGGGCTTCCGTGCAAAAGCTTTGAGTTGATCGTTCACACGGTTGTCCAGTGATTCATTGTTGAGGTTATATACGATTATGAGCGGCATTGAACAAATCGTACGATATCTAGTGTGCAACTGTCAAAAAACCATAGTAAAGATCTTAAGAGTTCAATGATACTGGATCGAAATAATTCTTTACATTATTGAGAAAAACTTTTACGAGGACCAAAATTATTCATCCACAGTTATTCCCTGCCAGCTAAAAGGTAGGCACTCACCTAAATACTTCGTAGTTGAACGCTTGATTGTTGAAAGATTCGTAATTTACGCGTCCATAGCTTGACCCCGTTTGGTTCAACACTTCGGTCTTGAATCCTCATTGCTTTGTTTAACCCTCTGTACATTGAACCTCGATGTTTAATAAGCCCTCCAGAGCTTAAACGCTTGTTTGAGCAGTGATACCCATTAAAACCGTCCCTTTTATGAATCAGGAAACAAACTGTTGCGCTTCAATCTGAATCCACAAGATCGTTCACGCAATTTCGTCGATCAACATGATCGAGTCTATTCTAGACAGCCTCGAGCAGTAATTTCAGAACTCCCGTCTATAACGTACTGTTCCGGGTGAAGACTTGGTGACATACGGCATTGATTTCTTCCTCGAGGTTTCTTTCATTATATTGCGTTTTTAATAAAAGTGGGATTGCCCTCTTCGTTATATCAAATTTCCGCGCCATAAAAAAAACTACATCGAGATCCGGTTTAAAGAGACGCAGAGAAGTGTCCTCATGGGACATGTCACCAGTGTGCGACGAGAGTGCATCAAAGAGACTCGATGTTCCGGTATCTGAAAGTAATTATTCTCTATATGATAGATCGAGGAAGCAAAGAAGAGAACAGTTTCTTATATACTTATGTATATATATATATATATATATATATATATATATATATAATGGACGTGCGGGAAATTCATCAATGAATTTCCGTATTAAGAGCTAATGACTGTTTAAAAACGGAAGCATTATATACCTTGACGAGTATCCACAAGACATAAGGATGTTATATATATCACATGACATGTGTCTACGCCACATTTTCTAGCAAAAGACGCACTCGTCCCATTACTTGGATTGTCTCGCTACAACTCGATCGTTTTCCGCGCTCCTTAATAGCCTAAGGGGATTTTATGAAAATATCTAGACCGGAGTAGCTTCCAGGCACGCTGGGAAATGATTTATTTATTTCTCCTCGATATCTTTAAGCGAAACATGGAAGGGTGAGGAGCTTGCGAAGAGGATTCTGTCGGACGTGTGTCATACGCGCTTCGAGTTCTCCAGTAATTTTCAGACCTAACGTAGAGAGCGATGAGATCTTCGTTACACACTGAAATGCTTAGGTTGTACTTCAGCCGAGAGCTGCGTGTAATGCGGGTACGAATGGTATATACGCGTATTTATATTGTAACACTTGCATACAGACGACTTCTTCGTCCTTGATACAAGGATCCCGAAGTCGATGAATGCCGCCAAGCACGCTAAGGATCAAGAGAAAGGTGTACTACACCTATTCTACACACGCTATGCCGTAATTCTCAGTTCCGAGATTTTAGCTTGCAGGCAATTCCATTCCATCGTGAAAAGTAAGAGAATTAAAAAAAAAAAAAAAGTGCATCAATTGGAATGAACGTTTTGCACACGTTGTGCAGCTCGTGATACTAAATTCCCCCGGATTGCCTCTGATAAACGAGCATTATACGATAAATAATAAGCGTTATTTGTCCCCGTCCGTGGGCAACAAGCTTGAAGTACGAGTGTAGATCATTTCCATTTTCCGTGCACGCTAGACGCTGAGAAGAGAATATATCCTGTCGGGTCGATATCGTACGGAAAAGCGATATATATGTATAGATGTACATCGTATAGACGTTTCAAAATGAAACAGAGATAGAGAGTCCATTTACGTGCTACTATAGACTATATTTATACGTGTACTTGTATCCCTCTTCGTTGTCGAAGTAGGAGTTAGTTACTATCGATTGCTCGAAGGCACGCGGCTATACGGCAGCGCGCAGCCCAGTAACAGGGCACACAGAGGCGAGACGGTGGCTTTGGCCGCTGCGTGCATCTATTATTTATCAGCGTATACGCGTACGCGTACCGAGAATGAAAGAAGAAAGGGCCGAAGACCCCTCTCACGTTAAATTGTGCATACGTATACGCATAATATAGAAGATTTGGTGTTAATTTGGGCCACTTGGGTCTTGCATTTTTTTAGGATATCGGACGTATTCGGTTGCTTTGTGCGCGCGCTCAATTTGTAGTTTACGCAGGTAAAATTCGACTTGATCGACTAAAAAAGTTTTGAAAATCATATATGTTGTCGTCAACGAAATTTTTTTCGCCCAACGCGAGGGCTTTGGCGGACTCTACACAGCATGAGCTGCTTCCATTGGGTTAACTACCTTTCTAAAAGGGGATCACGAAAAAATGTAAAGCTCTAGTCTCAGGCAGCATAACTCTCATTACTGTGGACATTGATTCATCTATTTGTTAATTTCTTTGAGCGAGAATATATCGAAAGTAAAATGGTGGGCCAAATTATCACCAACACACATGCACGGTAGGCATTGGCCCAAGGCTCGTAGGGCCGTTTGACGAGTTGGGTGCAGCAACGACAACGAGAACGCGAGATATATATATATATATATATATATATATACATTCTCGGGCTCACCGCGGCACGAATAAAGCTCATGAAAAGATTGCGATCCCACGCTACCACATCAGGATCTCTGGACTCTCGATCCCGACCGGCCCCTACTTGCCTCTTATTATTATACCCTATGAACCCTCGCTTACTCTCGGTGCGTCCCCGTTACCTAACAGTTTGGACACTTGTACTGTAACGGGGAATATAATGTATACTCGTCGCGCTACAAGCTGACCGTATAGTGACCAGGTGATATATAGTGCTGCGTAGAAATTCTTTCGACGATACTCTGTCCCGCTTTTCCCATACACCTTCAGGAAGAAAAAGGTCTCGTATATATGCTTGAGAACCGCACAGGGGTCACCCGTAAAAGTTCCTTTTGATATATTTGTTTGTAAGGGTCGGACAACCTAAAAATCATAAACACCAAGCGTGATGTAATTAAAAATATGAAATGGTGGAGCTTTGTAACCAAAAAACTATCCAAATCAACAGTACCCAAACAAGTAAGACATTTTCATGAATTAAATAATTCTTTGCAATCCGTTTAATCGGTAAAAATATTGTTTATTTTTCAATTGTTCGTAACGTGTGCTCTTGACACAACGCGCACATTACGCAGGAGGAGAATTGTGTCCTACTATAACCGCGTGGGTCCTTTTACCATGTATCCTCAGCGTATGTGACACTTAAAAATGCATAGAGCACTCTCTATTCCATTATTATTTTCATTCTGTCTGGCAAAAAAAAGCCTCTGCCGTTGCTTTGAGAATAACTCACTTGCCCTTCGTGTCGCGCGTTCAATACACGCGAAAATATTCCGTAAATCATTGAATCGCGAAGGCTTCATCATTCGCTGGGAACGTAACAACAATAATAATATCATAAATAATTAACGTAATAGAGGCTCCATCAAAATGTATTCTTCCGCGTATCTCGTCATTATACCCCAGTAATATCGGCAATAAGATCTCGAAAGAAAAATATTGGAGAAAAGACGTATGAGAAAGACACATCGCGATAGAGAGAAAAAGAATTGACAGAGTCTGGTGAGGTAAATCGGTGAGCAAGAATACAGCAATATCATCAGATACAGATATGTATTATATATTATGTACGATCGCATATTATATACACAGAGATCTACAGGACGGACAGCCTCCACGTTACACATATATATATATATATATATATATATATATATAGACATGTACAACAGTAATATGAGGATGTATAGTCTAGGTTGAGGAAATCGTTATTCCGCGGGCGTCGGTTCGTTCGCGAGCTCGCGGTTTTCTTCGTCTCTCTTTGGACGTGCCAAAGCTGAGCCCGCGACGTTCCCGTCTCCCGGGTATATCCGTCACACACACACACACACACACACACACACACACACGCGCGCGCGTACGCGTTGATCCCCGATGAAACGGGCGCTTTGCGTTGCTTCGAACTATCTGAGAACCGCTTTTGGCGCCAGACGCCATCAAGAATGCGGTTCCCAACTCCTTCCGATGGTGATATATTCACAGTCAGATCCACGTGGGCCTCTCCCACGCGGCCCACGTGCGCTTTATATAGTTACGTATAATAATATAACCCGTCTCTTTTGCTCGAATGATCACCCCGACTCACGTCGTATCACGCTTTTCTCCGTCTTCGTCCATCATTGTAATAAGTATATAGTAAACCTATCCACAATACGCAGATTATATATTCAGGTACACTGTTATTAAAGTTAAGTGGCTGCGCGTATTGGACGTCCGGTTATGCGGGAAATCGTCGCGACAGCAATTGGGTAATATTCGAATTGCCGATTCATGCAATCTTCATTAAATGCCATTATCGTTCGCATCTTTGACAAATAAAAATTCCGAATTCAGTCAACATTAGAGTGCATCATCTGTATTATTATAGTTGCAGTCGAATATGTATTCCCTCTCTTAATTTTACTCTTAATTTTCTGTTTACACAGTTCTACAAGACCGAGTCTTCTGTCTGACTATCGTCCCTCACGAGATTCTCAAATCAGCGTTGTCCCCCCCCCCCCCCTTACCCCGGGGACCCTTAACTCTGCCTACTTGAGCTATATTCGTGAAAAAGTTTTACCCTAACAAATCTCTAAATATAGGCTGTGCACGCTTGATATATGTATAAAGAGAGTCTAGCCTCCGTAGCGACGACTAGCAAGCTTTCGAGTAATTTGTCTGAAAGTGTCACGGTAGCTGACGTTTTTATGGCCATTCGAGCAACAACGATCCCCGGGTCGGTTGTAACCAACGCTCGAAAAATCTCCGCGGCATCCTGGCTGTCGGGCCCTTATATTACTGTCATGGAAATCGACGACTCAGAAAGAAACTATCGAGATAGCATTGAGTTGGAGGAATAAGAAAATAAATAAAAACACAGTACACAATAAAACTCGCGTTTGCAGTAAAGATCTGTGATGCTTCATGATGCCATCTTTGACAAAGGCATTTGTCTATAGCAGAAACAGAAAGATAGAGAGAGGGTAAGAGAGAGAGAGAGAGAGAGATAATGGACAACATAAATCTTCAAATGACTGTCGAATTATCATTTGAGCCTGTAATAAGCAACGCCGACGTGAAATCCTCATTAGATAGTACAAAGAAGCAGCGAAAGTTCAAACAATTGATGGCATGCGAATGGAAAAAAAGGCAAACAAAATAATCAAAACACAGGCAAGGTCTCTCATGATAATTGGTAACAATAACAATCCCCTGTACACTTGTTCGTCCTTGTGGGAGTGTATTGGTGTGGGGCAATTTCAGCTCTGTGCTATAAAGTTTGAGAGCACCAACCTAGTTGAGGTGCGGTTCTCCATCCTGGAGCCACGACCTCGATGTATCTACGGTTGAACGCTTGCCCCAGGTCAACAAGTTGATGTAGGCGTTATATCCGAGCGCGAACGCTACTATATGTTAACCCATTCCTCATCAAAGTACCGCAATCGATGTACTGCGCTTTGCACCTCAAATGATGTTAATTAATCCAAGACAGACTTTTTCGATCTCCGTAAACTCGCCCAGTTAATTAACCTTTACGCGCACTTGAATCCAAAGATGATCACGCTACAGTAGTAAATTACGTGAAGGATTTTCGAAAAATATTAACTTCACGGCCGCGTCGTCATAGTACTGTTACCCAAAGAATTTAACAGCGAGCTCAACTCTGTATGGCATCGAGTGGAATGCGCTACAGGTCCGCATGAAGACACCGGAGTCATGCAGAGATTGGGAAAAAAAAATTGAACAAAAAATCAACAAACTAGGATCTAATCTGCGATCACTCTTTCTCTCCCTCACTCTATCTCTGTTTCTCGTTCTATCGCCTATGTTACAGAGCGTAACTAGCGTCCGGGAATGCGCAGGTGCATATATCTCTCGACCGCAAGCGCGATCCGGCGACTCTGCGACTTTTGTGATGTTCAAGTATATCCACGCCTCAGTACCATATACATCTACTTATATGTGAGTTTTTCGAAGACGTTGCACATGAAATGATCAGGCGAGACGGGCAATATGCTCGTTTCTTATCATCCAAGATATAACTCACCAACGTATAATAAAGACATTTGCGCGTCTTTCCCCTTTTGGCATGTTTTACATACGACAATGTTGAACTTTACGAGTACTAACGGTTGAGTCTGCGAGGATTGATACTTGCTCGTGAGACATCGAAGTTGAGAAAGAAACGTAGACGAAGTAATAAGTTTGAGATAATGAAGAAAAAAGAAGATGAAACTTCAAGGGGAAGGGGGGGGGGGGCATGCAAAAAGAGCCCTTATTCAACCGAGGCAAAACGTTTCGACTTGCGGTATAATTATTATTTGCTACTTCCAAGTCCGTCGTGGAAAAGAGGAGACGAGAGAGAGATAGAAAGAGGAGGAGGATAGCCATTTATAGTTGCCGTGGGCTTCATGCAGCACGCCGCGATCTTGCATATCCACTGTATAGCGTGTTGTAAAATGTTGTACGTTGCACACACTATCTATATATACACAGACTGATGCAAATGCCCGGAGATTCGCTCTCATCGATAAATTAATAGGCAAGAAGAAGCTGCGGCAGTAACAGCTCTCGAGCAGGGAAACCCGTGCGGCATGAGCACGTATCAAGGATCCTCACACGACGTACCACATACTATACATGTACATTGGACTCCTTACAAACAGAAGAGCATATTCCACACGGCTTAGTACGTAAGGCAAATGTTGGTTCTGCCTTTTCGTTGCCCGTTAGCCCATGAAGCCTACGAGCATAGATACAAACTACAGAACATAGTTCGTATACGCTTCTAATTTATTCTCGATTGCTGTGATGGACGAATAAGAGATAAAAAAAAAAAATTAAAACTCCTCGCATTCAGGAAAGAGTGGGGACAAAAGTAACACGAGTCGACCGTAATGCTCGCTCTAATAATGATTCCTGTTGGGGTATAGATAACTTCCGATGCATGTGATTGACAAATATGACGATCTTATAAAATATCACTGCCATCCGATCACTGACGATCGTTTGAATCCAGGATTACATTTCTCGAATAGCTCGGGCAAGCAACGTGGTTCAAAAATAAGTTACGAATGTAAGCCATGTGTCTCGAATCTTTTTGAAGCTAAAGGATATATAATAAATTGCTCGTTATTACAATTGATTTTTGATAGAAACGCAAAGTAGTATGTGTTGCTGGGGATTGAGGTCTACAAATTTACTATCACGTTCAAATGTAAATCCATAAGATTGGCGAGACGCTCAACACGGGCACAAGCACTAAAGGCACATCTGCGTATTGGTCTCTATGTGATTACATTCGTGCTTTCGCTCAGCTGCTGTTGTTCGAAGCTCCGAGAGCTTCAGCCGCGCCCCAGACATCGACACGTGAAAAAGAACATCTCCCGACTCTCTTATTCTCTCTCTCTCTCTCTCTCTCTCTCTCTCTCTCTCTCTCTCTCTCTCTCTCTCTCTCTCACTCACTCACTATCTCTCTCGCTATCTTTCTCTTTTTCTTTCGGCTCCCAGTTGAGCTACGAGAAGCCTCATGCTCTGACAGGCACACAGACATTGCTATTAGAACCGGATAACTGACACTCCGCTCGAGACTCGCAGAGAGGAGACAAGAGGAGTGAAAAAAAATAGTTGGTAGACATTCCTAGAACGCTGGCCTCGTCGACGGGAGCGATTTTAAGAGCTATTCCGGCGCGAGATACATTGTTGCAAGTATTTCATGTGTACGCGAATGCAGGAGCTGATCAAAGGTTGATCCATGATTCATAAATAATCGATTTTAAAAAAAAAACAGAAATCGAACCTACTGACACGCGACGGGCAAAATTTGAGATGGCTCATATTTGTGTGGAAGGTTCATTACATGATGTATCACAGTCCTATAAAGCCCACGAAAGTCTACAAAGAACTCTAAAATTTCACTAAAGTTTCTCGTACTCCGGGAGTCTCCGGAAATAATTCAGTCTTACAAATCCTACCTAAACCGTGTAATTAGTCAGATACCCAAGTTAAAATGTAACATCCACCATGAGATTAAGCTTTGAATGCAAAAAGGTTATGCTAGGATCGCAGGGTGTTGACACCAAGTAATTAGAAAGAAATATTGAAGTATTCCCGACTAAATAATCATTACACTTGTACTTCTTATCTACGTCACGCGCATTACTCTTATACTCGCATTGTTCATTAGTGAGCACCCCTCTATTCCCGAACAATTTATTTTCAACCATATTTCATATATACATATCAGTACTGCCGGACGTCGCGTGGGCACGGGCCCCGATTCATACCGGAGCTGGACAATCGTGCTTTCTATAACACTGCAGGGCTACGAACAGCTACAAGTCTAGGAAGTCGAGTTTGAGACGAGAATACCAGAGAATATTCATCCCTCGCTTGAGGACGGAAACGCCCGAGAATTACCGTCCGTCATAAATCAATGCAAACTGTTATGTACATCTCTTCCCGTGTCATATCCTCTCTCACTCTATCTCTCTCTCGTTGCCTGTCTCTCTCTCTCGCTCTCTCCCACCGGTACCAACGGACTTTCCGCTTATGTCTGTACGTAGCTTTAACGCGACGTTGATTACACTGATTATGTAGATTCCGTATAATGTAAATGCACGAGAGCATGTGAATGAACACAGAGTGGAACTTCCCGACTGTCAAGAACGCTTGAGAGTCGTATATATGTATACCCTCGGGGTGTTTGATTCTTCGAGAGATCTTATCGCGTATCTTCGAGGGTGCAAAAACAAAACAAAAGAAAAAAAAACTCGTTCAGATAAGAACTCTTTCTATGAATATGGTAATGAGATTTCGGTACAAGAGGAAAATTGCTTCGCGTTGAGTGGCTCAAATGACGTGTCCACTGGGTATGCCTTGAAAGTGTGTAATACGATACGCAGCGTATCGTGACAGAGTCGGGGATGAAATTGCTTGCAGCTGGATCAATCCCCATGGCAAACAGACCCCTTCCAACCTGGCAGATGTTGCTACATAGTTTTTTTTACTGCTGACTGCAAATGATTGCCAATAAAGTCTATACAAAGAATATTTATTAATAATTGGCTCTGTGGTTTTCGTAAATTGTACATACATCAATTGAAGTATAAGCTTTTCTGAAGTTAGAGAACAAATTTCTGTCAATGTATCACATCTATTCCTATCAATCTCAATCTCGCACTCGAGGTGCAATGCCGGAATCGTGGAGTGAAGCTCTTGCGGTTTCTCGTACGGGATTTCAACAGACGTTACAAGCCTGACCATTGCCGGTCAGAGTTTACGAAATTTGCATTTTCATGCATATGCATTTGAGGAAGATACTCGTGTGCGATTTGCACAGAACGAACGAGCTGCCAGGAGCACTTGCTGTTAAGATCGAGCCTGCGAGCACCGAGAAGAAGAGTGCATGTGCAACGCTTAACTGGTAGAAAAGCGCACGGATGGATCATTTGTAAGCCAGAAGTGGCAGATAGGCCAAGTGCCAGAAGGAATTTCAGAATTGCGTGGGAAGAGTATTCTACGGAATTGAACAGAGCGATAGATACCGCGAAAGATCTGCGCAGCAGATTTTAACCGTTATTGGCAAAATGCTGAACGATATTCCTGTCAATGCCAGATATTACATGCATATACAAATGGCTATGCATCTACTCTTCTATCTCGATACATAGATTATACGTTATTTACTGTTTCGACGATCTCAGCTTGACCTCAAGATAATAAGGGGCCTGTATAGTGCCTATATGTATTCAGTCTACGTTAAGATCATTGGAAAGCCATGTAGAATGCATTAGATATATAAAATAAGCTTTGTACCATACCTCGTGCATGGGTATTAATTTTTAATTCACCAGCAACAGCGGTATCCCGAAATCAGACAGACACATTTTCTGTTCTCCTTGTCATCATAAGCTGTACATTTTCATACATGTTACGAATTACACGCTGGAGAGTTTTGCGTGTCTATCGATAATTCCCGCAATGTAATTTACAAAATACCCATAGAAATCACTTACATTCCCTATGACATGTTCGGATCTTCCGTTTGAAGAAAACATATAGTCTTAGGAAAAACATGACGAGATATTCTAGGCTCCAGACATCAAGGCTTCTTGAAAGGTTATAGAGTGCTGTGAGCAAACGGATCAAAGAGAAGTTCGAGAGAGTACAACGGGGAAGGCCGAGGTCGCAGACCTCTAAGGCAACGGCAACGACGAATGATCGAACATAAGCGAGAGCGAACGAACGCGTTTCGTTCCCCCATGGCACGGAAGAATGCGCTGTAGCATAGCCTGGGCCCTCATCGTCCTCTCGTTTCCTTCACCTTCTAGCCATCATACGACGTTGCCGCTGAAGGCTGACATGTTGGTCAGTCTCCATGGAGTACATCAGGTGGCAGTAAAATTGAATGACGTCGACAATCTTCCTACCCTTACCTTGCCATAACGGAATCAGATTCATTACGAGCATGCAATCGAGTTCAATGTCACTGTGCCTTGCAAAGACGGAGGACCTAACAAACCCATAAGTATCGGCACGTGGAATATGTATACGAGAAGAGCCTCGTGAGGTATACAGGCAGCAATCTTTTCCGATTTCTCCGCACTTGTTCGCACCTCCAGCTCCTTGTTTGCCCGTAGTGTCGGATTTCGATGCCCAACCGCGGAGGTGAATAAAACGATTAGAGAAATCTTATCGATACGAGAAGTCGTAGATTTTATTGTGTCTATTTGCATACGGTTGATGTTGTACAGAAGGAGGATCACAAGTCTTTAAAGTCACAAAGAATCAAGAGAAATCATAGCTAATAAATCTTATCACCAGTATTTCTCAGTTTACGGACGAATACATCATCGAATTTATTCATGTTCGATGCTGCATTTAGTATCGGTGGAATTTTTTTGGCACTCATAGATCTTACTTCAAACGCTGAAGAATCATTGAAATATTTTCAGATACTCGTAGTAAACCACGGTGTTGACATCTTAATAATCGTTGACCTGTAATTCCGTGTCGCATAAACATATCGTCGAGCAAACAAAAAAGAATTACAAAAATTCTAAGCTGTCTTTGGTTTCCGATTAAATAACTCCATGGAAGAGTACGATTGCGTGTTTCATGGCCGATGTCACGGATCAACAAACGCGCCGGCTAATAACGGTGATTGGTGTGCATAGAGATGATCAAACGAGCTCATAATCGAGCCCCGGGCTTTATCGAGTGATTGTAACGCATATTCTCTGTGTGGTATGCGGCGGCTGTATACGAAGAGCATGCTCTTCCTTCGCACTAGCGGCTCTCCTCGACGAAGATTAACAGCAATGACTTGCATCAACGGCAGCGACAATGAGATATCCTCCCGACAGTACGATCATCTGGCGAGCTCGTGCACTCATCGTAAATAAGTTGCTTCGAATGCCGCTCTTGACTCTTCACCATCCATGCATCTCAAGATGAATTCATGCACGCCATATAGGTAATAGGTAGTCGATTACATATTTCACAATGCAACGATAGTCCAAGAGGATAAGAATTCTATAGAAATTTTCCGATCTATTATCACACATAAGAACCGTTGACACTGCTCCAGCTTCGAAGAAAATGCATGTGCCACGTGTGGAGTCGAGAGTGTTACACGTTTGAGAAACAAGTCAGTGCGCATAACTTATTTGGGTCCAATTATATTCCATGAAATAATATGACTTCCGTTCATTTGCCAATGTTCAAGAAGTTTATCAGGATGCTAGATGGATACGCACCTAAAAATATATGATCTTGAATTCTCTAACATCTCCTGCGTTTAATTTTTATCAATTGGATCAGACGAGAATTTTTGAATATTGCATTCGTTTAGTGCATAGTAGCCAATGTCCGTTATTTATGCAGTGACCACAACAGCTGGGTGCTTGGCCTGTTTATTTGAGATAATGCACTCGATACGTATGTACGGCCACTACGAGAGAAGGACCAACGTGCAGCGCAGCGTGTATGTAGCTGTTAGAGTACGCCACGGTTGACGGGACTGATGACAATGGTTGAACAAGATATTGCTGCGCCGCAGGGACTCCCGCGGCCTTGTCCCACTTGAGGATGATGCGATGCCTGAACGAAGATCTAATATTAAGCCGCCCCTCAATGAGAAATTGACTCTTTATAAGCGCCTTCCGCAGAGAGATCCTCCGACATGTACGTTGAACTCGTGGATACTACAAGGTCCAGTAGGGATAGAAATACTACTAGGTGGTGATTAGTTCGATTTATGTTCCGGTGGGAGGTAATCTAATCATGGCACAGTCGCGTTGCACTCATTTAATAACGTAGTTTTCGGTTCGAAAAAAGGTGAGTGATAATTCTTTAATACAGAGCTTCAAAGGTTTGTAATTACTCCAAAGTTTGGGAAATCGAATTTTAAAAAGACTCTTGAGTGAGCAAGAGCAAAAGAGAATTTGAAATTGCTGCAATATTCGCAGTATATCGTCGTCCGCATGGACGTGGCACTGCAGAACAATTGATCTGCGGTCACCGCACTCTGCTTTCCTGGAAAATAGGGGTTGGCCATTGGCTGCAGTAGCCTCGCACCGACGTCTAGAGAGCCGAGTGGTTCGATCTGGTCGAGTATCACAGACGAATCGTCGACAGCTGACAATGGCCTGATACGCAATTGATCAAGAGTTTTCCCGCTAGCACTGTCTGAATATGAATATCCTGTTCTGGATCAATGAACCGTCGGCATGCCACCACTCCGGACAACAGATAATAGATCAATCATTTTCCAATTAAACTCTGAAAAATTCGATGGTATATTGTAGGTAAAATTCTTCTCCCTCCGTCCTTCTCTGTAGTGTTATTCTATGGGAACTGACGCACAGAGATATGCAATCAATTTGTCAAAGTGTGGGTTGGCTAGATAGCCCGCGAGCAATCAATTTTGACCATATATGCTCTGTTAGATCAAGCTTTATACCCCTCCATAAAACTTTAATTCCAGTGAAGACAGTTGGCAGACTTCGCATTGGATTCCTGATGAGAAAATAATCGGCGAAAGTCTCGAATGCAAAACGTCCGAATGACGAACATTATTTCGTTTCTTTACGTGGCATCCTGATTGGCACAATGGGTACGTAAATATACTTATAGCATCGCGTAAAACTATGCAGCGATATGGCATTGAATGTTGCGCTGGGAAACCACTCGTTGTTCTACCAGGGCAAGATTTTATACGATATTGGACGTTGATTTACAGATATCTTGAAGAATATTCGTTTTGTTGGCACGTATCATTTATTAATGGGCTGACATGTCACTGATATCCAATTTTTTAGTCAAGTGATTATCCTCGTTAGATTATTTTTGACTATATAATGCAATACTTTAATTTTTTAGGAAACTTTGTTCGCGCTCAGACAAAAGAACGAATATTTAATTTCATTGAGCGATGTCTGAGAGAAGCTATATACTGTAATACTGGATAGGTCATTCCAAATAATCGAAGTGTAGAACTTATAATTCTCTCGCGGTACTTGATTTTTGTGAGAAGAATATAACCCCGATCGATCCTCTCAGATCAGCGGTTTCTGCGTGCACATTCGCTGTTGCATTTATGATGCTACTGTAATTCTTCACGTGATACAGTTCTTATGGTCTTTTGCACCTGTGGAGCATGCGCTCGATATATAAATGCTGCAGGGCCTAGGTCACGTCCGCGGCATTCATTCATATAACGAGTCCTGACATCAGGATGAAGCGGACATGCAATGTTCCCGTGGCCTTCGTCGGGTTGCGAGCCGAGGGAATTCCGCGGGTTTTGCGCTCCTGAAACGTGATGGGGCCATAGCCGCGTCGCCTGCATGCAACCGAGTCCGGGTCGAATGAGCAGTGCCATGCCGGTCGTTAACGCTCCTACTGCGGACAGACGTGGAAATTACTATCGCTAGCAAGCGTGATCTCGCGATGCGTTACGCACCATCATTCACCGAAGAGTCACCAGTACAACTCGCTCTGTCTTGGAAAATCCAGATAACTCACGGCTTCCCCTACCCGCGCTTCGAGAAAGTGCTGACTTGTTGTTGTCCCCGCCGCGCACAAGGACAATACTCATTATTACGAACTTCACTCGACTACACGGGGCCTCATTGAGTACGTTTACACGACGCTCTTATTCCGGTGTTACGAAAACCGGCGTAGTTAAATCAGGCGTTAAAGTGCGTGTAAACGGGTCCTAACACCCGCTTTACGAGGTAAAGCGGGTGTTAGGTACCGTGTAAACGCCTGGTTTAACTAAACCGGTTTTCGTAACACCGGATTTGGAGCGTCGTGTAAACGTACTCATTGAGTTGATTGCGTAAGGCAGTTTGCTCCAGTGGTCCCGAGCAACAGCTACGCATACACTGCATTACATACGACGTAGCGATGCTCTAGCTCGTGCGTGTGTGTGCATATACGTATATATAAATGAAAGAAATTTCGCCCTGACACTCTGTAACGTGTATCCTCTTTATTCGTGTTTCAAGGTTATTAAAACCCTGAAATAGTGAGTTGATGCGTAGTACATATATCTTGAAATACATGCCCCGGGCATGTTTCACATGGTTAAGTAATTACAGTTGAACATATCGAGGTTGAGTGCTGTAACGTGATCGCGATGACATTTGTTTATTTCGACACGATGATAGCATCGTGAGACATTTATGTTCTATTTGAAATTGGATATTTTTTTACGCATATCATGGCTAGAAAATTAACGACGAAAGCTTGAAATATATTACGTCTACGGTGTCACGAAGACCTCAATGTAAATTCACGGGTCGATTGACCCTGTTCCCGTATTAACGATTTGATAGCTTACCAACGGCCGATATTCGAGCTCGATAATTAATTCTGGGTCATTGCACTGCTATCACAAGGATATGTATTTTTACGTATAGATGGCAATGACAAAATAAGCAACGTAATTTACACATGATATATTGATTATTTACGTCGTCCTGAAGGTATATTGTCGTGCACGGTTCGAGAGTGTGGTTGACGTCGCGATGGGGCAACACCCAATCACCGGAAATCCCGGACGTGATCGGTGTTGGCAACATTCTGGCGCCCGGAAATCTCCTGAGAAACCGGAAGCGGCCGGGGGCGTGCCTTGCGTGTCACCTTTTTTGGTTCTTCGCGAAAGTAGGTTTCCAGGAACCGTTTTCCAACTATGACAGGGCACCCAATTCTTTTGCTTCGTTATATTTCTTCGTTGAATGATATTCATCGTGAATCCAAATTGCCGAATTATTGAAAAAAAAAAAAAAAAAAACCTTTTGTAATGGTTTTCAAAGTCCGCTTCAAAGAAATTCGTTGCGATGAAGATTGCTCGGTGGCTTCCTATATAGCTTACCCGTTCGAGAACGAGTGAGCGAGAGCGAGGTTAATAGCACTTCAAGAATACTTGGCAAAGTTATGCCCTCTGCCAAATACTCACGTTAAAATAGCCACACGGGCTAGTAGAATGCACCAGCGCGCAAGTTGAGTTTGAGTTGTCGGTGTGATAGAAAGCTTTCTAGCGAAATCTCTCGATGTTTCCGAACACGATGCACTTTCGGTTACGTCCGAAAATCTGAATAACCTACCCGAAGCCTCAAAAGGTTCGAGGCAGAAACTTTGTTCGGTGTCGAACGCGAATTCAAATACACTGTATATGTATCCAGTTGAGCAGGTGGTAGGGATCAAGCGGATATGCGTGCTCTCTGTCTCTCTCTCTTTCTCTCTATACCTGTGCTATAAGTAATGCTCGGTTCATCAAGAGGCTTCTATTAGCGGGCACAAACAGACCGAACGGACATCATACGGCCGGCTAGAAATAGAAATAGAACGGTCCGCGTGCATCTCGCGGCATCGCGATGAGCTTGCTCTCCTCGCGTTATAGTGCGTTAGGTCGTGTTTCTCACGTTCCGCGGATGAATCACTCGACGGGGGAGCCTTGCCGGCACGACTCTACCACCTCGTGGCTGGCTGCCTGGCTGGCGCACTTTGTCGCAAATGCATCCCTCGTCGTGCTTCATGTCGCCTCGGTACTATACCGCAGCCCAGCGGTGACTCGGAAACTTCCAATCTTCGCAAAGAGATGGTGAAGAGTCATCGAGAGTAACTCACTCGGCGGGACGAGGCTCGAGTATGCGTTAACATATAGAAAGGTTTCTTCGAGGGGAGGTGTATACGGTGAGGTATGACGTGAGGAGATGATCTCGGTATAGACCGGTGTGGTTGAATCATCTCTCTAAATGCGGTTGCGTAATTTTATGTGGAACTAGACGATGTGAGTGTCCGCGCTCGAAATTTTAACGATAGATACGACTGGGGCACATCCCATTTGGGCCACACTCTATACTATACAGATTGCGAATATGTTAGCTCCCGGCAATGCATGGATGCACTTTGCTGGGCGAGAAGCAAAGAGGCTGATGACCAATGAGGTCAACGTGCCTCGAGTCGCATTCCTCGCGGGATGCGCCTTGCTTGACTCACGATGTATAAATGGTATATGCGGATTAATAGTATAATCCTGAATACACTTTTCTTGGTGTCTGGTTGATGTTTAAAAAAGGACAAGCTTTACGGCATGTGGATTCACAATTACGCGAAGCTTGATGCACATCCTTCAACTCTCGTATCCCATAGCTTTCCGTTGCGCAGAATTTCTCGATGAGAGTTTACATTACAGGGGATACAGTGCTCTAAATATATATATACATGGTTGACGGGCGCCAGCGAAAGTCAGGTTCTCCTACATCTCGATACGAAGACGCATTGTATATTCCCAGAGGCTCGCAGGATGTACTGTTCGCGGATGCGAGAATAAGGCCTTGTATACGTTTATATGTACATGTGGCGTCAGTCTCGACAGGGCTAGACCCGCACTCATCTTCCTCCCAAGAGGAAAAAGGAGGAGCAACTGGGATGAGGAGCGATTTCTCCGTCTTCTTCTTCCGCGCTTCGTCTTCTCGACTGCAACAATAACAACA
The DNA here is from genome assembly GCA_963564615.1 of Rhorus exstirpatorius. NCBI lineage: Eukaryota > Metazoa > Arthropoda > Insecta > Hymenoptera > Ichneumonidae > Rhorus > Rhorus exstirpatorius. The sequence continues at coordinate 31,521,074 of OY751314.1, read as the reverse complement.
ACGACGACGACGATGCAGAGAAGCCGTATGTGTATACGTTGCTCGATCGCAAGACCAGAGCTTTTTAACCGAGTCCGTACGCGCGGGTGATTCAGACGTGAGATATTCTCGGCGATTCATGGCGCCACGTCGTATCCGACTCAGCGGTGTGCTGCGTGCCCCGCTGCACTTCCTTCGTACAGTACATATGCCTTGAACGAGTACCCCAGCAGAATTAATAGGAAAGCCCGGAATGATAGAAAGCCTTCCGCGACACCCGCAACGTCGCAACTCGTCCAGGCACCCAAGGCGACTGTCTCTCACACGATCTCGACGATCTTTTCCCTGAACGTCGGGCATCGCTCGCATCGGAAATATATAGACATAGTTCTCGGTGAGCAGTGAACGACAGAATTATCGCATGAAGAAAAGCATATGGTGCGGATTTCTTTGTTTGAATCACTTTGCTATCGCCTCGATGTAACGCTAAACCATCATTCCGCACCCGAAATGAAAATAAAAAATTTTCAAGGAATGTACGCACTACAATCCCAAGAGCTTAAACGATTTTATTTGACACGTGGTAAGGTCAAAATGGGACAGCCTGCAAAAAAAAACCAGCAGCGAAATCCACGATTTCGGCGGAAAATTGACAAAAATTACTCTGCCGTACTTTAGACGTCGCTTTTCTATTTTTGTTTTTCTCGATTTTCTTCATTTCTTTTTTGTCATATATCCAATGAATATGCGAAAATAAAAATCTTGGCCCCGATTTCACAATCTGAATTGTTACAAGATCGCAATGTCTGATATAATGGAAGGGGCGGTTCTACCGAGCCAAAATCTCCCACTGATTTTAAATCTTATGTTGTTAAAGTCTTCCTTTAATCGTTTAAAAAAAGGCGTGTGCCCAAACAGTGCGCGACTGAGCTAGTAAATGAAAAAAAAAGGGTTCTAGTTTTATTCCCGACCTCCCTCGCACGTGCTTGAGTTCTTGGAATAAGTACGAGCTATCTTCATAGCATAAATATATTCCCGAGGACCTAATAGTCCCGAAATCCAGACGTGAAAGAAGAGTTTGAACGGGCCAGTGATGAGTCTTCGTGGTTTGAATTAACGCCGCTATGAAAGCTTAGGATCTTGAGGAAGCACTGTAGCCATAGTTGTATGGTACGCGAGAGTTTCGTCTATCGTTACAGAAACGTTTCAACTTCACCGACAGGCCGCTGGACTATTTTATTTCGGTGCAGTGCAGGAGAGATCCTTACGATTTATCTTGTTGGTTACGCTTCCGTTGGCTTATTTAATCTATAAGCCACTCGAGTTGCTGATGAGAGACTCCTGCCTGCCCGATTTCGTTATCTCGAGCGATTCCCGACCCTCGTGTATTCATCTGTGCACGTCCTACGGCGTACACAATTTTGTTTAATAAGACCAGCAGCACGTCACACGTACTATGGATTAACGCATGTCGCTTCTATACCATTCAAGATGTTATATGATTCTGGAAAATGTATTCATTTATCGGAAGAACAGATTTAAACTCGAGCCTATGATACATTATATATACGTCGAGCTTACAAACATGAAAACATTGGGCCATAAGCGAAGTTTCTGCACTCGTGCATACGTACAAACGTGCTTTTGATGAATCTTCAAGTGAACGCATACCAGTTTGGACGGCTTACCCTCGAAAGGTTTTCAACCCTCTGGTTGAACACGGCGCTTGCACAATCCCAAAAGGTTCTCAATTGAATATACTAAGACGAGTTAATATTTGCACCACCCCAAGAACTCTACCATGCGCCAATGTACGACTAATCTTAAAGCAATTATAATATTGGCAATTAAATGAAAATTTTATTGTGTATCTCTGTGTCTAATTTTCAAAATGTTGAATTATCTAACGGGAAAAAATTTCTCAGACGCTTTATTGACAACCACTATATTCCATGCCACTTCCCCGTATACAATTATACATATATGCCCATCCTTTTCGTTGAGTGCGGAGCTGATACGAGCTGAAATGGAACTCTTTGACACACAGGGAAAAAGATAGAACGAGACAGAGAGAGGAAAAGAGAGATCGAGAGCTGCCAGAATAAATGCATTTTTCCTTCTTTGACGTGGTTTTCGTTTTCGCTTCACCATACACGCCAGCAGTGAGCTGTCCCAACCTTTCGCGAGAGTAGTCTCAACAAAGGGGAGTTTTGCATGTTCCAAACATGCAATGTTTGTACGCGGGCATGCGCTTGCTCATACTCGCGCGTTCCGAGAAGCAGATATTTTTCAACGTGGAGATAGTGCCTGCAGTCCATTTCCGGCCGAGAGGCTTCGCATGCCATGAAAGAGAGAAATGGGCGAGGCGCAGGGATTTATATATTCGCAAGGCTCGTCAAAAGCACGAACAAACAATGACGAAAGTCGTTGGCTCGAAAAAAAAAAAAGGAAAAAAAATAACCGAAACCCCCATGTCCTATTCCCTTTCTCATCCCTTTCTTCGTGATTCGTGGACATTCTTTTCTTTTTTCCCCAATGAGAAAAAATATTCTGGCGTTATTCCAGTCTTAATTTTCACATTTCCATTAATCCTTGTTTCATGATCTATATTACACTTTGTTCTAAATTGTAATGAAAGCTTACACAGTCCGGAGTTTCATTGGGGTCTAATAAAATGTAATTGCACGTGCTGATGTTTGCGGGTAAAATGAAGATTTAGATAACGTGACGGTTGAGACGTAGCGAATAATATTGGTGAATGAAAGTAATGCAGAAGCATACCACAATAAATAAGGGTCCACCCCTACAATCACTTTGCCAAGACTAGGTAAATAGCCCATATGTAGAGATGAGGTTCATATAGTCCTCCATCCCCTTCGAAAAATATTTTCGCCCTTCGGCAGCTCTCTCGTTCTCTCTCTCTCTCTCCTCTTTTCTCTCTTGCTCTCTCGGGAGACTTCAAAACGTTTTCACAAGTAATTCCAGTCTTCAATATATTATGAAAAGAATTGGGAAGTTATGCATCGGCTTTGTTCTATTTGTGATGGAAAAAAGTATTGCAATTAGCTAGTTCTAGAGTCTGCAACTTGGATTTGTCACTTATTTAAAAGATCTTGCGATAATCATCGATGAAGTAATTCATGGACCGAAAAGAAAATAAGAGAAGAAAAAATGCAACTATGATATTGATCCTATCGTCGGTCGGCAATTTATTTTTCACTGTCGGTAGAATTTGTGAAAGCTGATATAGAACTCTTTGAAATCATCAGAATTTGGTAAGAGTTGATTCGTTTCATCGGACATTATAAATTGCCTAGCGAGCAGACTGTTACACACGATATACCTATGTATACACGCGCTCGTTTCGGAGGGTGTAAATTAGGGTTCCGTGACTTTCGTACCACTACCACGGTGATACAACAATCGTTTCGTTGGCAACCACTATAAACAGCCCCTATGTACGGCTCCCTTGTGCTGCGTATTACCCCCTGCTTTCGAAACACACGCACGAATCTGTGAGTGTATAAAGCTACACAATGATTCTTGTGTATGTCATATAACCGTCATTGCTCATGCATGAACACACGTGGGTAATATGTACGGAAGAAATAAAACTGGAGGGCAGTCTCGGGGAGCTTTTGACGCTAGATGATGTGCGAGTTTTCATTTGAGCAAAAGGGATATGAGTTTCTAGGCTGACAAAAGTATATTGCTGATGACTGATCAAAGAACTTCCTCTTGTCGGAACTTTTCTCCGTCTCAGCTGATGCGCCGGTTGGGAGATATCTCTGGCACGTGCGACAAAGATACCTTTCAAGCGAATCCGTTGATCCAGCTGTGTAATGTATGAATGATACCGATATTGTATATTGGCCATTGAGATCCTTACATGCAGCTCGACTCGATTGTTCCCAATATACGGATTCCTCTTCTCGGGTATACCTTCTCTGCGATCTGCTCCATATATCGGTGAGACTCTGTCCCATATGTCGCGTGCGTGGATCTATGCATTATGCTACGAACGAACAAACACCATAAATCCTCATGGGAAAAGTGACAGCCGCGATTTAACTGTAGCACAATCGAGCTGAAAGGCTGCTTCGTACAGCGGGAGGGTGAATGCGTCAATATCCCAACGAAAGTTGGAACGATGCGTCGCTGTTCGGTCGCACAAAGAGCATGAAAAAGACCTCGGTGCTCTGTATACGTGCTCTTAATTTAATTAAATTCATGGCTCCCGGCTACAATAGGGCATAAAAGAGAGCACCGTTAGTCCGGACACTATTTCATGTAGCAATAATTTGAATGGATACAGTGATGGATTCATCAGAGACCCGCATATGGGTGCATGGCGAAATTAATAATGCCATTATCATTAAATTAAGCAATTTGTAATTATTGAAATCATCTCAGTTCAGGCAGTTGACCAATGAACTATCGTAACTATGTATTTTTGCTTAAGTTAATGATTGTATTGGTGAGTATATCTATGTGACAGATAGGAGGACCCACGCAGGTCCTCCGTGTCTCTGATTTACCACTGTTATTTTGGATGGTTTAAAAGACTTTCTCGAAAAATGTATTGCCGTAAATTCGAGAGTGTCCAAGATCGCACGGTGGTCGGAAGAACTAAACATCGAGCAGCAGCTCCCCAGTCTGGGAGGTCCCCTCGGAGAGTTCCCGGGGCGGTGACAATGGGATATCGCCTTGTCGGGTCTCTATTGCACTCAAAACGCTGCCATTTCTCGTCTAGCTCTCTTTCCCATTTTCCTGGAAAATCATTCCTGTCGAGAGTTATATACCGCCAAGGGCAGGGGAAGCGTTAAAGCGCCGCGGCGGAAGAGAAATGGAGAAAAAAAAAACGTAAGACCACTCGAGCCTCGCTTTGATTTTAAACTTCCTGGAAGTGCTTTACTGTCGCAAATACCGGTGATGTCAGGATTCAGCGGATCGCGTTAACGTGGCATTTTCGAAACGATGCTGCAAACACCTGAGGGGCAAGAAAATTGATTGTTTTACATTTTCCCATATATTACGTAATAAAAAATCAATCGAAGCTTAAGACCACATGCACGTAATATTTCCGTAGAACAACGTCTATATCCTATGGTTATACGCAAGTACAGGTAAAGCGGTGTATTGCTTTATGTGATTCGGCCATCTGTTGCTCACAGCTATTAAAAATCCCACCCCCTCTACCTCTTCAAACGGACGTAACTCGAAGCGGTGCCGGCATATTTTACTAGCCTTGGATTACCCGCCTAGGTTCATTCTTTTTGTTTTCTCCATCGGTCTTCTTCTTTTTCACGGCGTTCGCCACTTCGGACGAATATTTTCGCAACGAGATCGTCGATATTTCGCGGGCTTTGGTTCGACGGATTGTCGGACTCTTTTCTCGCTACAATGAGAATAGTGTATTGCTCAGGCACCTATATCCTGCTAAGCACTCTCCGCTTTCCTAGCGACCGCTGGCCGTTGTAACCCTCATCGAAACCCTTGGGTGCACGTAACAGCGTGCAGTAAATCCGAGAATTCCTTGCCAACCATAAAAAGAGAGCAACAACACGAGAAACCTGACGGAGTTAACTTCGCGGATCACACACTCCATCCTATCGGGATGGGAGGTTACATTCCTCGCGTACACTATAGTACATGCGCTTATCTTTAATGTGTGAAAAAATCTTTTGTTCAATGGGCCCTGCATTAAAAACGGGCTGCTCGATGTAAATTAGAAGGCAAGGAGGGCAAATGAGTAAGGTGTATGTGCATGTTGTCGGTGGATTGGTTAACGAACTGGGACATCCATCAGAAGAATTACCAGCGGCGACTCTGGATAATAAAAGACGTAATTCTTTAGAGTCGTGGGGTTGAAAACGGGTAGTGAAAATACGTCTTTCCACCTGCCTATTACTTTAATTGGTATAATTTCCAGGGAGAATTTACAGGGCTGCGAGTATGCAGCAAGACCATATGGGTCGAGAGAGAATTTTACTGCCAAAACGGCAACGATACGAGCAGCTCGTACGAGTTGATGGTAAATCCTATTCGCAGAGAATCGCCCTACAAGGATAACAGTTCATCGCCTTTTTTTCTAGCAAGATTCGCGGAGAATAGCAAATATTTATTTCAACTGAATTAATTGAGCAACGAAAAATTTGACGAAAATTTAAACAATATCATAGTAATCCAGAGTGGTTTATTTGATTTTATTTATTTTCTTCGCTAGAGCGACGTATAAAAAAAAACAAGTGAGGCATTCCTCAGGTAGGCATGCGTGTGTTGCCTCCAACTGCGGAGGGAATCGATTTCGCGTTCAGCCACAGGAGAACAGTGAAAATCGTTGGGTTGGCGAAGTTCCGCAAACTGGTTCCCTAAAAATATCCTCGTGAGCACGTGAGGAGGATGAAGCGGCGTGCACGATTGCATTAGACTTTGAGATTCGCGCACAGTGTGCTGCACCACGTCTGTATAGCGCTCAATATCGGCAGCACTGAGGAGAACAAAAAGGATCGCAAAACTAGTTTATTTGCTTAGACCTTACAGTGCACTCTGTCTCTCTCTCTCTCTCTCTCTCTGCTCTCTCGCATGTTTTGAATTTTAAATTGCGACTACCACATGCACTCGCTGCTGCAGCATTTATTATTCTCTCGGTGAACTAAGCGATATTGCTACTGTGTACTTCATGCAAGAACTCTTTGGAATGACAATTTCGTTTGTTTATACAAGGCTTTGGCGAACGTTCTATTCACTCTGAAATCTCCTTCTGCCAAATCGTTTGCCTCCGGCCAAATCCTTTTCTCCCTACTATCCTAGCTCACAAGATATAAGGATACTGAATTGACACTCGCAAAGTAAGAGACAACATGATACTATCTCAAGATTATGGCCACTCGTATATATAAGTTGGACGGCACGAGCGTGAAAAAATCCCGAGATCGATTCGTTGTAGGGTCCAGTATGCGTCTGTATGTTCTACACCGAGAGCTACGTTACAATGAACCCGAGTTCAACACACCAAATAATATTATGCTCTACGGTGTCTATGGAAAATACGATAGTACATATAATGCGGATATGGTGATTGATTATGTGGAATGGGGGGGGGGGGGAGTTGGTCTCGTCAAGTCCGTCGATTGTCGATCTCTCTTCAATCTTTTCATTATTCTTTCATTCATTTTCGTCGACTAACCGTGTCAGCAGCGACGGTTGAGAAGCGCATCAGTGGATCGGCAAATGCGGAGTAGAGCTCATGGGGCCCCACGATTCCTTATTCTTCTCTCTGTGTGTTGCTGCTCGGCCTCGGCCGTCCTTGCCCCGTGCGGTAGGCAACGCTCGCTCGCTCGCGCGCGTCCGCTTATTCGTCCGTTCGTTACCAGCCAAGCATCGAAGGCAAGCGTAGAGGGAACCGCTGCTCTACTGCTATACACAACACACACACACACACACACACACACACACACTCTAGACTGTGTATACTAACAGGTTCGAAAACATTTGCGTGGACGGTAAATTAGAAAGGCCGTTCGCGTGTCGCTCTTTCGTTTCATGTGCGTAGGAGGGAAAGTTGCCAACACACACTGGGCACCTTCCCCCGCTGCTCTTTCTTATATTTCATGCAGCATCGATGAGCGTTTTAGTACGTTCGATATCAGGCTGGTGCAATCGATTCTACGAGCCTCAATCCAATATTCGATCGATATTCATCGATCGGCCTGTTGATTTTATTCGATGGAGGTTCGTGGCTCATGGATTATACACATAGCTCTCCGAGGCATGATTGTATAAAAATAACGCCATACAGTCGTATTCGCAGAACTCTTTAGATATTCCGAAAGGCTGAGACAAGATATTTCGGATATCCTGCAGGATACAAGGAAGGAAAAAAAAACGAAACAGACGACCGAGAGGAGAGGGAGAAAAAGAAGAAGAGACTTATTTTGATCGGAAAGAATCTGCGTACCCGTGTTGCGTCGTCTGCCGATTCGCAGGCGGTGCGGTGATGCGGCAACGTTCGTTCGAACGTTACTCCCAACCCGGGGAATGCATATTTCCACGAACTCATAAAAATGTCCGCGCGCGGACACGTAGAGCGAGAGAAAAAGTTTATATATATTTATATATATACATGTATACGTGTATAACATGATACACCGGTACGGCATACGTGTATTGCGAGTATATATATCCGACGAAGGAAGTGGCACTTCGTTAGTTACGTGAGATAGAGGATGATGATCGTGAACGGTCGGGTGCCAGTGAGCGGTCTGTAAGCTCTCTGTGCGACGTTCCGCGATTGCCATTCTAGAAACCGTATGATGCTTGCACGCCGCGCAACCCGCGAGAGAGCCCGCCGTATAGCCGGACGGACTTCCTTTGGCTCGACGCGGTGAATCACATGAGACGAGCCGCCACCGCTGCCGCGTCGAGAACCGAGGACCCCATTAAGTTCATTATTCCCCGTCACCAATATAAACTCCGAGCAACGAGAGTTCTGCGGTCACGCACTTTTCTCTCACATTTTACCCCCCTCGCGAGTGCATTCGCGGGAAACTCGCCGAAGCAAGTAGAAATTGTATAGGCGCATACAATGTACTCTTACGAAAGTAACAGGAATGATTAATTCAGCCGACGATGAGGTCCCCGGAATAGGTTTTATTATGAATAAATGAGGATGACGATGGAGTTTTAGTCTTCGAGTATTATACGTACTGGTATAATGTGAGATAGATGACCGTCATCAATTTCCTGCTGTTGATTGTCTTATATTTCATTTGCGCAATCAAATTCAGCATCTCCTTATCGTTTTATCGAGCTTGTACATGCGTTCTATCATAGAGAGAGAGATCTCGTGGCATAAAAAATATAAAGAAAAATGATCACGTCCACTCGTCCGCACGACATCTTGGGTCTTCTTTGGTATCCTTTCTTTTCCCGATACAAGAGATCAAACAAAAGGTCTATAGGAATAAATGAACATGAATGCCCAAGTAGAAACAACGAAAGCGCGCAGAACTAGGAGGATCAAGCCCCGATGCTTCGTGATCCTTTGCGAGAACTACGGATCGTCTATATCTGATACAACTACTCGTGAAACTAAAACAAAGGAATATATATATGCGCGCGCGCATATATATATCGTGAACATCCTTGGCCGAGTGACAGTGGATACATCAGTCACGAAACTCCACGAACGTTTCTGCTTCCTCGCGTTCACCGGGACCTTTCTTTGTACCGTGAACCTCTCTGGCTCAGCATGAGAGAGATCCCAATCTGAGCGAAAGAACCTCAAGCAAACATTGCGAGAGCACATCACATCGGGGCAAACGGGTTCCGCGTTCTAGAGCCTAGACGTTAATTGTTTAAGTGGATCCGTCCGGGCTCCCCTCACGAACCCGCCAGAGTTTCTATACTATACATGTATGCATGAAAATAGGATTAAGGCCGACCCGTCCGTGAAACAGTTCAAGACTGTATCTGTCCTGAACATTCTCCTGCTGGAAACGGTCTTCTCGCGCGCACGAATGACCAAAAGAGCAATCGCGTCTGGTGTGGTGGAACTATAACTTCTACACGTGGCCGAAATATCGTTTAGAACGAATTAGATAAATCGCTGAAGGCTTCCAGAGATGAGAATGAATGAAAGAAAAAAAGGTTCGCACTGGCGATACGACCTGTTGGTTATATCACGAAGAGCTAAAGATTCATCAGCATACAGACGCGTCGTATATACATACACTTCATAAGCGAGAGCCACTTTAACGCAATCTCGTGCGCGGGCACACGTTAATAATTCTCGTCTCGTTGACAATCTTGTCGATGTATGAACTGTGGACTCGTCTCGGGGGAATCTCTTGCCGTGGAAATGATACTGAAGATCGTTTTCACAAGCGATTCGTATATTACGATCGATATTTTATCCTGCGAATCTTAAAAATTTCCAATAAAAATTTTGTCTTTCGTGCGACCGTTATAGCTGTCTCGTAAGAGCCTGCGCAGCTGGCTCTGAAACTTCACATTAGTCTTGGTGATCCGGAATGGATATTCAACTTTTTTAAAGACTAATTACGGATTAAAAAAAAAAATTATTCAGCGGGCCGTGAGAAATAAATATTCGACTTGTCGCAATGTACTTTCTCGTTCGAATTGATCTCTGTAAGAGCTTTGTAATAAAATCCATGCTTTATCGATCACAAAAGGATGAAATGCTCTCGGTGTAACGTTTGTAGCTCGTCAGTTGTGCTTGTGTTTTTACGGTGTACGCGTGCAGTACATACACGAGGCCCCGTCGTATCCAAGCATTTTATCACGATAATCCTTATCCTTATCAAGATTACCCGATTTCACCGCGACATTGAGAGCACCGACTTATTAGGAGATCTCACATTTATAAATGTGTGCGAGCCTCTTGCACGTATATGCGAGCGATACGAGCGAATCTTCAAGCAACGTTTACGCGTTCATCCTCGTCGTATAATATAGAAATATAGTGTGTGTGTGTGTGTGTGTGTGTGTGTGTGCGCGCGTATATACGAGCAAGCAGAGAGGAAGTATAAAATCAATGAATTATGCATAGCATTATTCATGCCTCGCCGCCATAATCATGCATGATCGTTGACAAGATCCAGTGTCACGGTTTACGAAGAGTCTTCTCTCTCCCTTGGTGTGCATAGAAATCCTCCCCTCTGTATATACGTGCGTTCCTCTCCCACTCTACTTAAGCTCTGTACACCGCTGTATGCCACATATCTTCAAAGCTCTCGTTCGGTCCAGCGAATATCTCTGGCACTCCGACACCTTTCGCCGAAACGATAAAATGAAAAATTTAACGCACCTCCATATGGGATCATCCTTGGCTCGCATTTCAGTTACCATCCGATAGAATTATTTCTCAGTACAAAGTTCGATGCTTGCCACCGGCTTATTGGCAGATTTTTTAATTCCTCGAAATTTTACATATCCCTATATACAGATGGAACAACGACAAAAATGTACTAAGCATGCTCATAGTGACAGAATTTATTCACACACAGCTTCTTCTTAGTGTATTCCGATCTCACAGGTCTCTAGGAATTACCGACCTGTTTTGTGAAATGGAGCGCGTACATTTAATGTAGCGTATAAGGAAAAGGACAATTCCAGACAAGCCTGAACACTGTTCTCGCTAATTTTACATGGGTCTAAAGGCCCTGATAGCGGTCTGAGATTAGCTTATATCAATAACAAACGTGCGTGAGAACACTTGAGAAAATGGTCACTCACTTCCGGACGAAAGATTAAAAAAAAGACGATGAAATACGCGTTCACCCGCGGTATTCCTTTTTTTTTCTCTCTCCTTTTCGAATTTCAGTTTATCAAGACTCAAAGGAAGCTCAGTTCTAAAAGAGCGGTAGTTTCCTGCTTCCGGTGGGACAAGAGCTGGAATGTGTACATGTCCTATATAACTCGCCTGTAACGTTGAAACGTAACGGGCCTATTCTCCTTAAGAGCCCTTTTCCAGTTTTTCTTTCGTCTCCCTCATCCCCCCTTCCTACCACCCCACCCCCCTCTCTCTCTCTCTCTCTCTCTCTCAAAAAGATGTCTGAATCATTGGAAGGTGTGCATCCGTCGAGTGGTTGAGGTTCTTAAAGCCAGTGCATTGCTGGTTCGAGAGTCTCGAGTGTGGAAACGAGAATTGAGAAAAGGCCGCAGTTGGATCGGTATATGGGAGAGGAGAAAGAAACACACACGACGTGTGTTCGTGGAAGAGTCTTTGAGCATAATGCTGCTTACTGTGATGCTGACTCGCGGAGCGCGCTCCGAGTGCTAGCTCAGCACGCTGCCGTATGTTTCACCCGGTCTGCGCGCGGATGCCGTAAACGTACTACCCGTACGGGCCAGACGAGGGAACCTCGGGAATTTCCGTAGCTACTCGGCTGTCAAACCGAGCGTTGCGAGAAATCGGCGATATCACGAACGTGCCAGACAGAGAGAAACGAAGCACTCGAGGGGCGGGGGGGGGGGAGAGGGGGAATTCCCCTCCACAAGGATTTTGCGTGCCTTACAGGAGGGAAACGATGGGGGAGCCCGAGTGTTCACCACCACCGAGAACATTTCATGTCGTGGAGGGGCAAAGCCGTCGAGCAAAGAGCGGTGCACCGTTCAATTGTTGGTCAACCGCCAGTGGGAGTGGTCGCGTGTGTGTCACAGCATAGCGCGAACGCGTGCTATTGCTTTTTTTTTTTTGTTGTTTGTTCATCAGTTCGTAAAACGGTTTACGAGACAGCAACGTTCAGAACTCTCCGGTCGCGGTTCAATTCGCGTGAACAGTTGGTTCGAAAAAAAAAAAAAAAACAAAAAAAAAACATTTTTTTTTTTTTCATGAAATTCAACCATCCGACGTTCCATCGACGAATGTGACGCGATCTGGCAAACAATTCGGACAAACGAATTTCGCGAGATTCTCGCGATCCCCGTGCGTGAATGGAATGAAAAAATCGATTTAATATTTCGGAGTAAATGTTTCATTCTCCTGCGGAATAATGTGTAACTCTAGGGTTCTTTGCGCGTGTAAAAGTGACGTGGTGCTCCGATTTTTGCCCTAGTTTCTTGGAGAAATTGGCTCTAGTAGAAACGAAAATTTGTCATATCATTTTTCGGAAATACTCGGCATTGTCGTTGTTTCACGATTATACGTATTCAATTGTCGTTTTGATATCCGAAGTACCGAACCAAACTTGTGTTTATACTCAGTGTGTTCGAACCTCTCTCTCTTTCTCTCTCTCTCTCTCTCTCTTTCTCTCTCTGCGCTCAATTTGGGATTATATTGTTCCGCCGTTATCTGTGATTAAGACGTGCGTTGCGTCTACGACGCTTCGAGCACGAGAAACAGCGTGAACGACGACAAGAAACAAACAAAAAAAGAAGTAGCCATGACGGCGGATCGTTTATTCGAGACTACCAGCATACCGGGACACCTCGCTCCCACGCCCGAGAGACTGGAGAGGCTTCTTTCAAAACAGACCCTCGAGGAACTCTACGAGGTCGAGGATCAGCCTTTCGCACGGTAAGATCTTTCATGGCTTTGTGTAACGACGCCCGACGATGAGAAGATATGCTACAGTGACGAAACTATACCGTGGTCATAAAGCTTGTCTTTTTTTTTTTTTTTTTTTTTTTTTCTTTTATTTTGGTTAAGATTTTTATCGATTGTTCGTTATTGTTTCGCTCGGTAAAACAATAGTTTAATTTCACAAGGGTCGAATTTATCGGTGAACGAAGAACAAGTTCTCGTATATAGTCTCGTGATGCGCCGACGTTGTGATCTCGAATTGACCTCGCGCGAGGTCGAGGGATCGGACTGTCGCGGGACACTTTTGTCGTACACAGCAAACTTTACTTTGACCCATGCCGACGGTATAGCGAAAACACGATTTCCGGGTCGGCTTACGAGCTTTACCATTACTCCCGATTCAGAAGCATAGAGCATAAAATTTACCGTTGAAAATCTCGCTGTGAAGTGATTGGAAATCGAAAGATTAATATCGCTGTTGCGAATACAACAAAACGCGCAACGAGGTCGTGCAATCGTATTCTTTATTCGTGCGACAGAATCGCGCGAGAATAATAATATTCCAGTCGTACCGTCATTATTTTACTCCGAAAATTATTTTTGGAGTAACCGTGCTCCGAATATCAATTTTAGAGTAAACTCACTTCGAGGATCGTTTTTTGGAGTAAATTTATCCCAAATATCGTTTCGGAGAACAATTACAATGACTCAAAACAAAAAAACAATCATTCAAGACCCGAATAATCGTAATTTACTCCTGAAATTATTTTGTACCAAAACTATAGCAATCAACTCGGAGCCAAAGTAAGGATTTATTTCAATCATAATTTGACAACTGGTGATTAATTTTTCAATCATTTGTGAAAAAAATTGTTAAAAAATTTACTCTTAAAGAAATTTTAAGTTGTAAATTTGTCGTTCACTCCAAAAGCTATTTTGTAGTAAAATTCTAATAATTTATTCGTAAAATCATTATGCATTTCAAATCGCCTGTTGGGGATGAAGTAATTGATTTACTCCAAAAGTCATTATTTGAAGAAAACTGTAATTTACTACGAAAATAATTTCGGAGCAAAATAGTATAAACTTTTGCTCCAAAAGTCACTCCAAGGCGGAACTATATCGTAATCAACATTGGAAATGTCTTCAACCGAAAAATTTATAGTCAATTGTTTCAAAAATATATATTTCTCGAACACCTGTATGAATTTTATTCCAAAACTTATTTCTTTATGTCCCCTGCGAAAAAAATTTCTTCGTAAATGATTCGTCTAAAAAAAAAATGGTCTTTTCCAGCGAAACAGAGTATCGTCGCAACGACTGCGAGGTTAATCTTATTATTTCGAGCAACGCGAACGAAACACCTGTTTGCCAGACTTTTGTCGCACGGAGTCAAAATTTCCGATAAGTTTATTATTATTTTTTTTTTTTTTCTCGTTTAATTTCGATTCGATAATAATCGACGAGAATATCCGCGAGGAAACTATAGGCATGATTGAGCGAGCGAATATCTGTCCCAAAATTTCGGATTTTAAAAACCGTTGGACGAACTCTGTTGGATAATTGGAGGAGAAGGAAGTGTTACGATTCCGTGCTATCCATGAAAACTGAAAAGGAATCGGAGACCCGGTCACGCTGAGCGACAGCGAATCGCGGCGACGGCGTTCGGGGTCTCTTCTGATTCTTCCCGAATAAAGAAAGTGCGTCCTTTTTGTGTGTGTGTAGGTGTGTATGTCGGTGTGTGTGTGTATGTGTGTGTGTCTTCTCCAACCTCGTCGGCGCGAGATCGAGGTCGAGAGACTTCGCAGACGGCGTTATATTCCTTTACGACCTATCCGATTCGGCTCTTTCTCTCTCCGAAATGTTCGCCGGATAGTAGAATTTACTTAAAACGAAATGCTCGTATACACAAGCATTTTGACATACATATATACGTACGTATACTGTCGAGAGACTCGGCTGGGTCTCGACGTCGACTCTATAGTACCAAAGTATATGCTCTTATACGTGTATTGAGCCGAATGGACCAAGGTCATGGACCCTGCGGATGCCGCAAGTCTGTCGAGTCGATCGGGAAGATATGAGATGAACGTTTCTGCGATCGTCGTTTCTAAAATTAATTTCCACGCGAGCGTGTAATAGCTTAGAAGTCCGTTGCTATATATACATATATATATATATATATATATATATATATATATATATATATATATATATATATATGTGTGAATTCTCGTGCGTTCGACGATCTCCCCAGGTTCACGGACAAAATAATAAGCTTTCACGAAAGCGCTCTCGAGCTAATCGACTTGAGAGATAGGCAAAATCGAATAGATCGATTATGCTTGAAAAAAATTGAAATTTTCCTTCGAATTTATGATTTATTTTTTTCGATGCGAAATTTTTAGAATTAAACAGTGTGCAATTGTTATTTTGAAAAAAAAAAGCTGTTGACAGATGATTAACATAAAAATTTCTACGCTTATAATTGAAAAGTTCAATTTTTCACGTTTCGAATGAATAATAAATTTGCGATACAGGTGCGCAGACGCGATCGCAATTTCCGATTAACTTTATACAAAGATAATTGCGAATATAAGAACAAACTTCTCGTATTACCCGTTTGTTTGTCAATATTCAATGAAAATATTGTTACCTCGGAAATCATGCCGCTTCAGTTCGCTTGTCGAAAAGTACCACACGTGATCGCAAGTAAATTCTACCGCAAGAAAAAAAAAAAAAAAAAAGAAGCATATTATGCACTTCGAAATTCGTAACGTTCGCTCGACAGGACAATCTTTGTTTTGATATTGGGGCACGAAATGAACTGTCGGTTGAAAAAAAAGAAATTGAATCGTGTGTGCATGTTTGTCAAAATACGTCGGTGAACTCTTGGACTGAAAAATCCTGAATAAGAAATTTGTTCGGGCGTTTTTTTTTTTTCAACCCATACTCAATTATTATGTACGACAGTACGTGTATACATTTCTTTTGCTCTATTGGCCATTTACCAGTATCAACGAAAGTCCGATTGTTCGCCCAAAGATGGCAATACATAAATATAGTATTATAGTATACCTGTGTGTATCTCGTGGATTCGCGAGACGCCAAACGTGCAGAGCTTACTCGATATATCGCTGGATCGATCTCAAGATCAGGATGTAATTAAGACAATGAACCGACTGGATAGATCGTAGATCCTGGTGGAATCTATCGTATCCAGCCCAGGCACACATACGTACACAGTCCTACATATATTTCTCTCTTTTAATCGCCCCACTCTTTCTCAAGATTTCCTATACCTTTCTCCGTCACTCGCGATCGGATATCTATGTATATCGTTTATGCAGGTCGGGATCGTGATCCATTGCTCGAGTCCCAGATCAGGGGGTGAACGTGCTCAACGAGCCCGGAATTTCTTTTTCATTTCTTTGTATTTTTTCCATCTTTTTCTTTCTCATTTCCAAGACAACGACGGTAAGTCACATCTTCGGTGTAAAGAATCGTCCCGAGAGACTAATACGATCCAGCACACGTTTTCGTTCGACTAAACATATTTATGTCTATACAAGCACAAACATTTCGGTTCAAATTTTTTGTTTTTGCTTTTGCTTCCTCCTAGAGAATGATTTCCGTTCTTAGGTAAAAAAAAAATAATACGAGATTTTGTGTCGGAGTGCTTGAAATGTTTCAAATATATTCGAAAAATCACACTGAGAACATAATTTATTTTGTGAATTTTTATGGAAATTTGAGAGTTTTTGAAAAAAAAAAAATTATGTTTGCGTGGACTTTTACTGGAAAAAATTTTCAGCTATAGAGCTTGATGCACAAGAAGAACTTTATGTAGCTAACACGGTGAGAATCCACTAAACGATTCAGTTTCTATGAATCTTTGAATTGTTCCAAAATGCAAACTTTTGATAAATTTTATGAAATTTTCGATTTTACGAAAAAAAAAAGTCAGATACAAGTTGAAACTTGTACATTGATGCCTCGTAATTTTTATTTCATTTTTCGGTAAATTACTAGAGTCGTTTTGAGCACAGATTTGATGTCCAATGTCCTAAGATTTTTCGATTTAAATTTTGGCTGTTGAAAAACAAAAGGCAACTGAAACCTTGCACGTATTGCTTCTTTATAATTAAAAAAAAAAAGTAACTGGTATGATCGATTATTTCAATGTGTTTTTCCTTCGAACATACACACTCACACACACACACATACATACATATGTATTCAAAGGGATCTGTTGCTCGTACGATATATTATCGCAAATCAGCTGGAATGCGTAACAGTATATCAATGTTACTCGAGTATCCTTACCGTGCACAAGGTCTTGGTAACACGCACATACGCATGACTCCCACGAGAGCAAAGTCATCGAATAAGAAATGGTCGACGATAAATATTATGGCTACACACGATTTGGCCTCCTCGCAAGACTCATTTGCAAAACGTAAATAAGCGATCGTACGATTCCCTTCGCGTCATATGTATATATATATATATATATATATATATCATAATGATTTCAATGTGATCGGTGTGATCATGAGAGTAGAGTTGCTACGTAGCAAAGCTGGCAATCTTTTATAAACCCTAGTGGTGTGATCCATACTTACACAGACGTCGTGCTACGTCGATAAACGATTTGCCACGTGCTTGCACTCGAAATCCCTCCGCGAAAGTCACGGCCACGTTTCTACGAACTCCATTGATTGCCTCTTATTTCTTATTTCCCCCCATCGGATTGCCCCTGAAATGTTTTTTTTTATTCCGTTTTCATGGGCTTTTTGTTTGTTTGTTTTTTTTTTTTTTTTCATTTGCATTCCTACGGCACGTCCAATCATTTTATCGCCTCAACAATACCAGTCAGTAATTTGATTAATACTCGGTTTTTTTCTCCCTAACTTGATTGACGTATATGTAAAAGCGCCATAGATCGCATTCAATTGAATAATTCTGATCAAAAAGAAGGAACTATATGGTAATGTCAAGCGCGCGGTTAGGCAAAAAAAAATTATTACACTAACTAAATGAAAGGCTTGCCGCAAATATAAAACGTATAGCCGTATCTTTTGGAGTGCTGGACTTTGCTTCAGCCAAATATATAATTATTCTTGGTGCGTATATCAACGACGCTCGCGAGGCTGTTGCCACGATTTTATGATTTATGTACATTTTTGTTTACCGAGGCTTTTTTTTTTAACATTCGGGTACGCGGAATCAAGGTGCGTCGTTACATTTCACTCGAGTCCGTAAACAGGAAAATGTACACACAGCAAAAAATAAACAATCGCTTTGATTCTATGCCGGTAAATTTTTTATTTCATCGTACACTCGTCCGAATTTTTCCATCCGTTCGGAGAAAAATTTCGAGGTTTCGAGAATTGAAGGAGAAAACATTTTTTTTTTTTTTGCCAAGAGAAATCATCCGGATAATTAAGAAATTTCGTTCTATGTGCGATGAAATTTTTGGTCTATCTGAACGTCTAATCGTAGAACGAAACTTCGAGAGGAGCTGGTTTCGTGTCGTGTGCGGCAAAAATAGCGCGTGCGTGGCCGGGCCGAGTATTCGGAGTACGTTTGGTATGCACTTGCCACGTGATATTTATATCCTCATAGTTGGATGAAAAAGCAAAACTAATTAGTCAAAAGAAGCGATAATCCAGGAGGCGTGGAGAAAAAAAATTTGAGTAGCGTAAAAACGAAAACTCTGAAACCCTCGTAATTTGTGAAGTTAAAGTAAACAAAAAAAAAAAAAAAAGAAAAAACGGACATTACCGTGTCATTTGGTACTTTGGACACGGATTGTTATTTAGCCATGAATATGCAAGACACGCCGATGTGACATTAAAATAAACGATATTTTTATCTTGTCTCTTTCCAAGATCGTTAAGTGTCTCTGCTTTTAGTCATCTCGTATCGCCTGCTCGTCACTCTGAACCGACAAAGACTGTACACGCTTGGGGGGGGGGTATTAATTATTGAAAAAAATATATCCCGAAGAATTTCGTTTATAAGTCAAGAAGCCAAAAAACAAACAATTAATACGGCGTTTAGTACTTTGTACCTGATTTTTTTGTCATATTTCGAAAAAAGTTATACTTACAAGACTTATTTACCATCACTCAAAAGATTCAACTGAGGTAGCTAAAAGTTTAGCTGCACACACTAAACGTTGGAGAATAATAAAACGTTTTTTTGAAAAAAAAAAAAAAAAGGTACAAAGAACCGAGATCGATGAGTAGATCTGTTTTTATTCATCTTGCATTGACTCCATCTCTCGACCATCGAAGATTACAGTACTGTAAATACCACCTTAATTGCGGAGGAAACTTGTCTCGTTTTCTCTCAGACACCTCAAGCTCTATGACCCCGATAGCGGAAGAGACTCGTCTTGTTCCCCCGCTCTCTATCTCCATCTATCTCTTGTCCTGGTATCTTTCCGAAATTAATTTTACGAAGTAACATGCTTGCATATACATTTGTATTTGTACATATTCAAATCACTCGAAAAGCTCATGCAGCTTCTTGAAATTCTCCCTTTTGTATTGACCCTTGCATACGTATAGGACACTATATTCTAGACGACGAAGTTTCGCTCAGCCACAAAAAAATGAATATTGCATAGGAGCATCGAAGCTCGCGGTCCTTTCGAAATTTTCTTTGATCCTTTCGTTATTGTCATCGACATTATTATTATTATCCAGGAACGAAGAATAATTACGAGAGAATCTCTCGGTGGCTCTGACACGGTTGATTGTATTTACTGCGGGGGTGTCAAGATTACGAAGCGAGAAAGGCACACGTGGCGCGAGAACGAAAAATCGTTTGAAGGGAAATTCATAGCGAACCGAGAGTTCCATCGTCACGTAAAAAATCATCGTACATGTGTGTATATAATATATATACATACATGTAGCGTATAACAGCTTCATGTAATATTACTTCAAGGCCTTGCCAGACAAATATTTGACACTCTAAATTCAGTTTCTCGCGGAGCCGTACACCCACGCAAAACGCGTATATAAACCTAAATACATACGCGCTTGAAAAATGTATAGTAAATTTATTCGTTTATGTAAATTTCGTATGATGCCTTTCATCGCGCATGACCCTTGAGGTCGCAATAACGATATTGAAAATTTTGAACTATGAATTCGAATCGTTAAGGGTGTCACAAACCACTCGATGCAACCTAGAATTTCGCGTATATATACGTGCACACCGATATTCCCCCGGGACGATACTTTTTGGGAAATGCGAGAGGAAATGAGCTCGTCTCGTTCAGCATTTCTCGATCTATAAATTGTCTCGTGGCAGGAAATCGGGAGAATCCCATCGCGTCGTCGCGTTTTCGTCTTCCATTGTCGTTGTCGCGGGTTCGATTCGCTCGATGTGACTCTCGCGACAACGACGACCCGAGAATCGGTTCCCCGATTCCTCGATGGGCTGGCTCGATATGCCGTTATTCATTGGCCGGCGATCTCGGAGCAAAAGAGAACCTGTATTTAAATCGAAACCTCGGTAACGATTTATAGATAACGAAACGTTGACTCGCGCGAGCGAGAGCCCCGTTGCTCGCGACGATTGCGACGAAGCCGGGCAATGAAAAATCTCACATAGCAACGAGAGCGAGTTTCAATGAACGCGTTTTATTTTTCTTTCGCATTGCAGCAACTTATCGCACTCGATTATAGAAAATTATTTGAAAAAAAAACGATGATTCATGAATGTTGATTATCAATAAGAGTGGTTATTTCAAAATTTGAACATATTCAAAATTTAATCGTGCTCGTTTAGTAGAAATATCTCTCAAGCGAACGAAACGAGATATCCAAAATTTAAATTTACTTATGCCAAAATTTAAACGAACCTATGCCTAAGTTCACATGAATCACTATAACCCTCTTCATCAACGGCTATGATGGTCTTTTAATTTTAAAAATACACGCCGTGTCCGTTAAGGTCAATTAATCGATCAAAAAAATTCAACAGCGTTTTTTCATTTATTCAATATCCATCAGGCTCGCACGTATATTTGTAGCTTGATTCGCACCTTGAGATACCGAAAGCGAATTTTAATCGTCCACAATTTCCACCCTCCGTCATTTATTCACTTCCGTTCGACCGTTATACGATTTGAAACACTACATTCGGGCACAACGGCAATTTTAACGGTACATATAGGGAAAAAAAAGTTCTCGATAAAAAATTAATGTTATGTATATATAGTATGGTCGAATGTAAAAGTAATTTCTTTTTTTTTTCTCTATCATTATCTCTGAAGATGGCCTTGACCCTAGAGGACGATGTACTTGGTAATCGAGGAAGTTAATTTTCGGGTCCGTTATATATTCGGTTTTACCCGGTGAGAAAAAAAAAAATCATTACACTGCGGAACGAGCGTTGATGATGGTATCTTGGATCGCTTCACGACTTCCTGATGACTATACGTATAAATAAATTTATGTATATGTAGCTATTACCCCGCGATTCGAGGCTTTTGTGCCGAGAATATTTCCGCGAGCTGAGAGAAGCGAATATTTGCAGAACAATCAGCGTGAAAAGCCCAATTGCCGTTGAGGTGAGAAGAGAAATTTTTTTTTTTTCATTTCTATTCTCCTCGAAGGTTTTGCTAGCTGTCTCTCGCGACGTCGTGAAAATTACAACCAAGCCCGCCCGTGGCTTGTCATTATCGCGAGAATACCTCTGAGAGAACACAATATATATGTATAAATATTTCCTGTCGTGATTGTTCCAGAAGAGCTAGGGAAAGACAGACGGAGAGAGAGAGAGAGAGAGAGAGAGAGAGAGAGAAACAAAGTTCTATTCTCAATTACCTATCAGCGCGAGATATACTGTTACGTTAGAGCACTCACGACAAAACTATATTCGTTCGAGGCATTTAAAATATCACCTTTATTACACGGCTTGAACTCTCGCGAGAGAGAATCTTTGTACCTTGACACATATACACAGGTACTACATAGCATGAAAATTTCTTTTAGCTTCGAGCAAAAGAAGCTCGTTTTGTCGTTTATTATTTTTTCAGTATCTCCCGATACTCAAAAGAAAGCAAAAGCAGGCTAAAAAAAAGCCACCAATAGTAATTTGTGATTCACAGGCGTTCATACGCCTCCGGTAGTATCCGTTTGCCCTTTGAATACCGCAAACATTCTTTGCCAATCCAATTCTTTACCGATCCAAGAGGATCGGTAGAGCAAGAGAGAGAGAGAGAGAGAACGAAAACGACGCGAATTATTGATAACGCAGGGAGCGCAAAATTGTAATTTTATCGATCTTTACGATCTTTTAAAGAGCCCAGCCTCGACATCTTGCCAATTATCGAGTGCACAGCTGCGTCATATGAAGGAGAGGAAAAATAATAAAACAATCAAAAATTATAACCCTCGGTATATTATCGGTCAGCTCGTGTTAGAATCTTTAATGATATCGAGAATACTGTCGAAGAAAGATACGCGACAGTCTGTGATAAGGTCAGGTTTTTTTTTGCCGTCAGATCTAAGCTGGAAAATCTACGATAGAACATCTATAATATGCAAAGTAGCCACCTGGTCTCTATATTTATAGTTATAGATATATAACTATATAGTTGTTGAAGAATGCGGAATGCTCCGGGATAGGACGTAACTGAGTCAGGCTGTATATGTGAGGCACAATATGTGAGAGACGAACTAGACACCGGGCGTTGCATTAGATCTCTCGCGGGTGCGGGCGCGAACGAACATCTCTCTCTCTCTCTCTCTTTCTCTTGGTGTTCATTATATGCATGTATGTTGTGTGTGTGTGTGTGCGTGTGTGTGTCATCTGAAAAATAACGGTAACGGGTTTCGTGTAATTAGCGAGAGAGGTCTAGTCGTCGTTGTCGTTGTCATTGAACACTCAGAGAACTCGTGGGTGACCTCCGAGGGAAAACGAGATCCATGTTCTTACTTGTGGCTGTATAGCACAATGAATATACAGCTATGTACCAGAATATACATATATATATGTACATTAGAAACACCACTGATGGCGTTTGCCGAGTCCTAACGAGAATAAAAACGCACTTCTTCGATGATGTAGCAAGCGCGCACATATCACGGTGTCCTCTCACGATCAACCGAGACCCGCAAAGCTCTCGGCTCTACGAATCGAGGCCTCGGCTCGACCTCAACCTTTCTTACTCGCTCTCCTTGTTACTTTTCTTATTTTCTTTTATTTTCTTTCGGTTTTTTTCTTCCGCTTCTAATCCAACCTTCCTAACGATATAATGAAAATTATACGCCCCGAGGGCAAGAATTACTTGTCGTTTTATCATCGCAAGGCGTTCTTCGGAATTATCGTCACACTCATGTGTGCATTCAGGTTTTTTTAAGTACACGTTAGTGTCTCTCTCTCTCTCTCTCTCTCTCTCTCTCTCTCTCTCTCTCTCTCTCTCTCTCTCTCTCTCTCTCTCTCTCTCTCTCTCTCTCTCTCTCTCTCTCTCTCTCTCTCTCTATTTGTCTTTGACCGTGAACCTCGTCTAAGTATCGTTATGATACGTAATACGCGTATGCAATGAGGGATAACGGTGAAATGGCCATCATTAACAGCGGTTTTCGTGTAGATCGGTAACGAAAAACGGAGGAGCAACAAAGGCCGCAGTTACGGTTTCATTGTTTTTTGTTTGCAGAAAATAGAAGAATATCACGGTATTTTTTTTTTTAAACAAATATCGCAAATAACGGACTTTGCGGTGTTAATTAATCTAATTTACTGTCGACTGGTTCAATGAATCGTGGGAAAATTGGTGGACAGTTATTACTCCGCAAGGACTAATGAGGATTTTGATCCACATAATATACGCGATAATTAGTTGCATTTTTGTTTCTACCAGCGTTCAAATTGGCGTTGAAATAGTGACAATTTTTTTTTACTCACTCTATTTCAGAAAAATGTTCAATTTTCAGGAAAAAAAAGTCTGATCAAACACCCTTCCGGTCCATCGCGAAACAAGGAAAACTTGTACTTTGATTGAAATTCTAGATTCTTGGCTAAAGTAACGATCGTTTCTTTATTTTTTCATTATACTGCTTACTCTCTTCGGTGATTCTACGAACCACATGTTAATAACGTTCTTGGGCTGTTGGACCGTTTTCTCTTCGTATTTTTCATCGCCACATTGTTTTGTTTTCACGCGCGAGTTGCATATGCAGGAAAAAAAGTTGAAGATTCCCTTTACCGAGGCTATAGAGAAGCGAGCTATAAGAGGTAAGAACATTTCGATGCACATCCTGGGCACAGGACGCTGGCGCAGCTGCGTCGCAGCAGTTCTCGTTTACCCTCCACAGCTGTTGGCTTCTTGCTCGATGACGATTGGGCCCGAGAAGAAACTCAACGATATCTGTGCTGGGCCTAACCGAAGTAAAGGGAAATGGGGGGGGGGGGCTCAGCATAGCTACGTAGCATTGAAGCAAGATGCAGAAAATAGGAAATAACAGAGAGAGAGAGGAGAGAGAGAAAGGTAAAGGAAACTCGTCTTTTTCGTTCGGCTCGGCCACGTTTACAATGCTCCCCAAAGGTTCTTACCGTACCTTTTTGGCCCCGCCGTGGTACATAGCCAAGCGCGACACGCTTCTTCGCTTAACATAACAATGCTCCACTTCCAAGGCGAAAAAGTAAGAGAAGAATATACAACGGTATCCTTATGAACATGGAAGCCAGAGCATCACGATACGAGCAGAGAGCGCCCCGGCTGTATGTATAGTTGATATGTTATACATATATAATGTGTTATACATGCCATGTATACTTTCTTCGGGCTCTCTCGGCCTGGATCCGGAATCCGGAGAAGAGGCACGTGCTCGCCGGCATCCTTTTTTGTTTTATTTCTTTCAAACGTTCGTTTCATTCCCTCTGTGTCGAAATTCATGTCACGATATCGGAGCGACGATAAAAATTTGTATCCGTTGAGGAGGAACGAGGAATCACTGACAAAAGAATGAAAAATAATGAAGATGCATTCGCAAGCAAATTCCAGGCTCATTGATATAATGATAAACGGAATCATCATTCCTTTTGGATTTTCTTTTGTCCTCCACGTATGCTTGATGGATGATATTATACATGCTCCATTGAAGAATCCTCGTGTCTTGCTGATTCTCGCACATTTGTCCAAGGTTTCTCGCATTCTTTGTTCACGATGATTCGGTCACGAATGATGTACAGAGAGAGGAAAAAAAAAAATAGACGAAAAACAAAAGAAGTTTATTGACTCATCTTCGTAGCTTTAATAAAACGATTCATTATTACTCGATTCTCTCGCCCTTCGTATTACGGTGAATAATGGCGATATGCGAAAGAACAAAAAAAAAAAAAATTCTTCATATCGAACTTTCAGATAATTCTCGAAATTATCCAGGCGAGACAGTAAATTCACGTTAGATATGTACACATACACACACACATATGCAGAAGAGTGTGTGGGTGTGTGTACAGCTGAGAACGAGATATAGCGCAAAGCATCTTCGCGTTTATCTCCCATGCGATAGCACTCGTTTACGAGGGATACGATTACGAATCTTGCCGGGTTCATAATTCATTGGAAAAGGAATTCCAAAGGTACACAGAGCAGCATCCCGCAAACTCGCTAATATAATGTACACGTTACTGTGCGCGCGCGAGCACGTGTGTGTGTGTGTGTGTGTGTGTGCGTGTGTATATGTTTTCGAGCCTATAAAACGTACTGTGTAAGAGAGACAGTGATTTAAAAATACGAGTTGTTAATAACAGTGCTCATGGAGGGAGGTTGGCCAGAGAGCTCTCCGAGTTCACTTCCGGGATATCTATCGAGAGTAGCCACGAAGTTTCCGCTCCTCCCAGAGCCAAAACGCCGCAGCATCGGCAGTGGCAAAAGCTGTTGGAACAAGTAGAGCCAGAGAAAGAAAGAGAGAGAGAGAGAGAGAGAGAGATGCAATCATCGACAAATAAAAGAGAGGAAATATGTCATGAACTCTCCGGATACCTATATATAATATATCACAGGTAATCTTGATCGTAGAATCGTGAAGTCTCCCGGAGTTTAATGGTAAAATAAACTGCAAAAAAAAATAAATTAAATTCTCGTGGATCGTCTAAACGTATAATTCAAAGAGATACAAATGAGTTTGCCGAGCAATATTTTCATTTGCTTCATTTTGTGTTTATTTGGCTCAACTTGCAGTATACACGTGAAAACAATGAAAAAATTTAGCTAGGCCCAAAGAGGAGATCGTTGAATCACGACAAATTTGGCATTTTAATGAAAACATTTGAATAAACTAAGCAACTCAATTGTCCTCGGTGGCTTAATTATCGTCGAAGAGTTAATGACGCTAATTCAAAGTGAAATACGATGCCGTGTGTTCACTGATAGCTACTAATAAGGTCAAAGGTCGATGGTGGTTTAAGAGAGAGAGAGAAAGAGAGAGAGAGAGAGAGAGAGAGAGAGGATTGATGCCAAAGAGGCTAGAGTAGATTCAACAAGGATAAATGCCTCAGGGTAGGATATATAGTATATAGAAAACTGGATCATTTAAAATCGCAATGATCTGTGGGTCACGATTTAGCCGCTGCAGAATCCTTTGCTCCCTCCAGCAGAGGTCATCGAGGTTCTCCATTGTGTATCGGCACGACTATTCTCTACGCTTTTGCCATGAAATTCATGAAGTTATATATCCCATTTGCTTCTTCATGGGGGAAATAAATCGTAAATTTGCTTCATATCCATAACAATAAGAATGAAATTTATTTGATTCGAAATATTTTGCGATTAAATTAATTCTACATGCACTCGTATGAACTATGAAAATCAACTACAAAGCTGTTTTTTTTTTCTCATTTAGCTGGACGAAAAAATGATTCATCTTATTTTTATGTTCGGGTAAGCGAACTTCCGAGAGTATATTACACACGTTTGTCGACTCTTTAAATGTTTCATACATGACTACTCTCGTTCTTGTCTTTATATTTCCGCGTTCCACGCAGTCTCGTTGAGTTTCAAAGCATTGCAATGTATATCACATCATCATCGTTGTCGTTGTCGTCGTCGTCTTACGGTCACGTAGGGGTAATAATCAAGATAGCGAGAACGGGGAACGAGCACAGTTTTATTCGGGGACGCCCACGCATAGAAAAGAGTATGTACGGGAACTGTTATGTGACGAGTATTTTTAAGCGAGGGCGACGAGGGGGGGGGGGGGGGCGATATGTTGGGTATTTTAAGAGAGGTCGCCATTCATAAGTCTCGAAACGATGTTGGAGTTGCCGAGTGCCCGCTGTAAGGAGACTTCCGGTGTTGTTGATGGAATAGGACACGTACTCAAACTCCCAACATGAAGTCCATCTCTTATCCACACGTTCCCCAGCCCCTTTGATCGGCAAACGGTAAACGCCATATTGACCAATTCGGAGTTATCGAAACATCGAGGAAGACTTTTGAAAGAAATAAAATCCACGTATAGCCAAGTATCAAATTGCTCACAAAAATACAATGGGAATATTATGGAGTACATTTTCTTTCAACTATACAACAATTATTCGTATCAACATATTTATTGATACTCGTGCAGCTTAAATCATTTCAAATTTAAGATATACTCCAACCGCATGAAAAAAAAGTTTCTCTTTGTTTTATCCGTAGTCTTTCCCGCACGCGTCTCTCGGAATCTCTTTCCTACATTTCCGGTTTATTTTTTTCAATTTTTATCATTCATTCGCAGATATTACCACACGGACGATTATCATATTCATGCACGAAAGCACAAATGGTCCGGGTGGTGTTCTCCTGACAAAATGTCCACTGCCTAATTTAAAATCTCCGCAAACTCTTCTCGCTTGCACTTTTATTCACGGTTATCACACTCCGCTAACTTTACGTGAGTGCCTCGAGGCTTGCATATCTCCTCTCTGTTTCTTCTTGCTTCTTGCCATACTACGCGTATTTGAGGTGTCCCTTTTGTTTTTCCTTTCACGCGATTATCTCTCAAGCTATCGTGTTTTCGCAATGAAAAAAAAAAGAAAAAAAAACAAAAAAAAACAAAAAAACGGTTGAGGAGAAAGTTGAAAGGTTAGTAGGATACGTCTTGTGGGTCAATATTTCATTTTCGTGGGTGAAAACCTTGCTGGTAATTCTTGTTCGTTTGTTCGTGATATTCGCATGCATTTGTTAAAATAATACACCCTTTATGCGCATGTACTGTGTGGCGACGTGATCTACCCGACGAATCGGTCGCCATTCATAACTCCGGTGAACAAGCCCACGATATTATGTGCTCAAGGTGTACATATATCGAGTTATATATGTCCTTATACTGTATACTCTCTAGTCTCGAATCCGCAACAGCCTCTGTATGCACAATCTCGCAAGATCCGCAGACTCTCGAAATGCCTCCTCGTTTTCTCTTCCTTCCCTTCCTATAACGAAGCAATGATTTTTGTTACCCTTTTTTTTTTTTTCGTTTCTCGACACTCCGCTTGGTCTGCACAGTTGTTCGCTTCCATCAAGCGCCTTTCTCTCGCTTGCATTTCGCCTGTCCCCCGCGGTAAATATATATATATGTATATATATATATATATACATTTACAATGCATAAGCTAACATGCAAGTCGTGAGCTCAAAGCCTTTGGCAAAAGGAGAGTCGTTTTTTCAGACAGTTTCACGATACGGGGACTTGAGGGAAAAAAATTTAATCATAAAATTCTTTGAGAATTATCTTAGTACGTTTTTATTTCTGTGAAGTACACTTACGACACGATTAATGAGGAATAATTTCTTAATTGACGGTTATAACGGATTGTTATGGAAAAGTTGATGAATCATTCTGACGGAAAGTATAACTGGCTTGGAGAATTTTTTATTTTTGCACAGAATACAAATTTTACGGTGATAATGATATCATTACCACGTACTTTTAGGGTGATTACCTGATTACATCATTATCGACTTCTCCATAAAGCAATGGAAAAAAGTAAATTTTTTGTGAGCTTCTTTGATTAAATGAAATATGAGATTATTTAATTGCATCGATGCCCATAAGTCTCGAGAAATTCCATTGAAAGTTTACTCGATTGGGCACGTTTTAATCTCTCTCTCTCTCTCTCTTTTGTCTCTCTCGTCACGATGAGAGAAGGATAACAATCGAGGAAGTAACATTTATCATGAAGCACTTCGTTAAGGATTCTTCTTTAGTCGCTCGACCTCGTTACCACCCCGCGAGTTCCCCTCGCGACAGTCTTCT
Organism: Rhorus exstirpatorius; assembly: GCA_963564615.1. Lineage (NCBI taxonomy): Eukaryota > Metazoa > Arthropoda > Insecta > Hymenoptera > Ichneumonidae > Rhorus > Rhorus exstirpatorius. The sequence continues at coordinate 31,491,779 of OY751314.1, read as the reverse complement.
CCCTCTGCTTACCTTACTTCGGTTTCCGTTCGCCGGTATACACGTTCGGTTAACCGTAAATTACGAGCGACTGGTGTAACGAGCATAATGGCGTGCGCATGGCCGGGTGAAGGTCGGGCAACATGAGAAACGCGAGCAGCGTATACGTAGCACAGTGGCGATGCAGCAAGTCATTCTCTCGATCTCTTCCTCTTCGTGTACATACATACAGCAGGATGATTCTTTTGTTCCAACATGACGGGTTACTCGCACGAAAAATATGTCAAACGGAAAGAAAAAAATATGAAATTTCGATTTTTTTTTTTTCGAAATTTCAATCCTACGAAGTTTGTTAAGCTAATTGTAAGTATTATTGACATTAATTGCAGCAATAATTTACCGAAGATGGAAAAATTCCTTGTATTCTATAACACCATTCTATTCTATTTGTTATTTCTTTTTCCAGTATACGTGCAATTGTTATTATTATCATCGTGATTATTATTTAATACGAAAAAAAAAACTCGATACTATGACCCTCGAGCATGTTTATTATCGATGGTGATCGCGAGCACACAGAGTTGCAACCTCTGTAGATAAAGTGTGCATACCTTTGGAAAAATCAGAGGAAGAAAAAAAATTGTATAAAAAAAAAAAAAATAGGAGAAAAATATTACGTACGACAGATCAAACGATATATAGTCGTGTCTCGATAGAATGCATTCCTGTATCGGTTATTTTTCCTCGATAGGGCACACGGCATGAAATAATGACATCTCGAGGAATTTATATTTTATTGAGATATCAGCGGCCTTGCTTCGAGCAGTGAGACTGGTATTTCTTAAGGATATGGGAATATATATCGTTATTAATTTTTTCTTCGATAGTTTAATACACCCAGGCCGAGCTATACGTAGTCATTGATCGAATAACAATGATTGGACAATCGACAGAATTAATTGTCAATGTGACACGTAGCGAAAGTATAGGAATATGTCAATAAGCTCCGTATAATTTGACAGCGTAGATTTCTGCGAAGTAAAATTAAAATCGAAAAATTTTGCAAGCCTACACACGGGAAGGGCCAATATTAATTCGACTATATTTGAAAAAAACCGAGAAACCAAGCGGCAAATTTTACGAAGAAAATTCATAAAACATGAAGTAACGTAAAGAATGAAAATAATATTATTATCAATCGTTATTACATTGAATGAGCATTAGTTTTTACAAATATAGTTAATATAAATATTAATTACTTCGTTGAAGCTTGCAAAAATAATTTTTCAATTTACATCGTTGATTTTATCAAGACCGTATCGCTCAATTCTCCTTAAACACCGATATCACGCAATCCCCCCGCCCCCCCCCCCCTACCCCGTTGCAGGATCAATTATACCGTACACTTTTTATGCCCCCTCCCCGGCTCATTCAATAATTACAATAAGAGATATTTATCGGCCCCGAGGAAGTATTACAGTATTACAGGAACGATGAAAAATAAAAATTGAATAAAAAAAATCCCACGACGATCAAGCTGATATAAAATCGCGTTGGCGAATGGCGATCCGACCTACTTAAACGAGGCTGCTGTGGTAGTTCGGCCGAGCTTCGAAGGAGCACGTCGAATGAAAGGAGCCCGAGACGTCGCGTCGCGCGAGCAGGCAACGACAGCCTAAAGCGGCAAAATATCCACCGCGGGAGAGTCCGTTGCGGGCGCGCGGCATTGATTATCGCGAGATAATTACAGGCATAATTAACACCGCGGAGAGCCTTACGGCATTATATGCACTCGCTAGAGCACCAGAAGAAAGTTCAGCGTGAATATTTGTGTGTGTATATATGAATCCGTATATATACATCGATTGCCTATATAACGTAAGAATGCCTTAAAGCTTATATGTTGATACTCACCTCGATATGCCTCTTTGACTTGAAACTATCGAAACATGTATTTGTGCATAGAGGAACGAGGAACTGAGGGTTTCATGCACATTGCTCTCCACATCCCTCCCATATAGCATCGTACGCTCATATAGACAGAATCCTCGTAGAGTCCAGTCATTCTAGCCAAAAAAGTAGATTCATAATGCAATCTTCTACAGAATTGATTTTGCTTTCGGGAAAGGTTCAGGAATATCCCCTGAGTGTAAATTAAAGTTGGCAGAACGCGGGGAGTCGAGCTTCAGCCACCATCTGGGAAATTACGTTTTATCAAATATCTCGTGAACCGTGCATCGCACGACAAAAATAGCGGAGACTTTTTCTGTAGATAATAAAAATTTCTACGACTTTCATTCGAAACTTTTTCCTACATAGTGCATGGTTTTTGATTTACAGCGTGGCAAAGTTTACCAAACATCATCATTTTTAATGTTACATGAACCGTTATAATTATATATTTACAAATAACCATGTTTGAAGAAGTTTGCCGCGCTATAAATCAAAAATCATGCTCTACGCAGGAAAAAGTTTTCAATAAAAGTTGTAGGAAATTTCATTATCTACAAAAAAGGTGCTCTACTATTTTTGTCGTACGATGCACGGTTCGCGAGATATTTCGATAAAACGTGTTTTCCAAGATGGCCGCTGAAGCTCGACCACCCCACTCCCACGTCCAGCAAACTTGAATATAATACTCAGGCGACACCCCTGAACCTTTTCCAAAAGCAAAATGAATTCTGTAAAAGATTGCAGAAAAAATGGCTATAATAGAATTACTCGACTCTACGATATTTTCTCTCGACGACTTCCGCCTGAATGAAGTCTCGGGCACACGAACCATCATATCCATCAAGCGCGATGATGGATCGTTTGAAATCGAGTATTCACTTCTGGCAATATAAATAGCACACGCGACTGTGTAATTCACTCGCGAATGGAGATGTGAACGATGATCAGTTTATATGAATTCTAGCCAACACACACGACTCGCATAATAATGCATATAGGTATATTCGTGTGCTGTTTGTGTGCACGGTCCATTAGTAGGTTATGCACACGTGAATATACGAGATGACGAAAAAAAAACTATGTTTTCATCGCAAGATTGTATTCGTTTATTTCCTGTGTGATCTAATATGCCTGATGCAGCACAATGCAATTAACACCGATTACGGCAAAACTAATTAGAGACGATCTTTGGGAACACGGTAGAAATCGAGCGTTTTTTTTATAATGATAATAAAAGTAATAATAATGAACATTATTTTTATTATGGAAAATATATATTTTATTCGTATAAATTTTGCTGGAATGTATTGCAACATTTAAAAAATATAATTTTTTTTTTAGGCGCATGCATTCAAATTTTTGTTCCTGCGTGGGAGTAAGAAAGTGTCAATTGATTACCAGGATTTGAAAAAATTGTTTCGGCGTCTCTTACCGTAAAATCGTTTCTGTAGCTTCAAATTGGAAAACAATTTCAAATGAATTCGTCATTTTATATATTACCACAAGGAGAAATAAATTAAGAATAAAAAAAAAGTTCCCAAAATCAAAAACACTAATTCAGTTAGAGAAAGTATTAATAATTTTGGAAAAATAGAGTTTTGGTTATTGTGAGAAATTGAGTCGATTCGCTGTAAATTATTTCACTTTTGTTTTTCAATTTCTTGTGCAGTTTTTCTTTCATCATCTTTATTCGCGTTCATTTCCCTCCAAGGGGTGCACAAATAATGTTTTTCAATGCTTGAGTTTATTCTTTAAATTATTTTTGACCCCTCCCCCCTCCCCCCCTCCCCAGCCAAGCGACAATCGGTACATTCTAAACATTGCAAAAAAAAAAAAAATTCGTCACGATATAATGACGATTAAAAAAAAGCATGACCGTATCTCTGATATAATTGATTCCGCGATAAAGTCTCCTGGGCGTAAACACGTTGTATTGTTTAGTTGTGAAATTAGCGCAAGGAATTCCTGTCGCAAGCCTGATACTCCGGGGATATACCCTCGTCTCTCTATTCGGAGCACGGATTAGAGTTATGCGCATGTAACAATAGGATTCGATGGTCGTACAGAGAAAAATAGAGAAAGAGAGAACAAGATAGAGTAGCGCAGTGTGTTTAAACGCGTTAAAAAAAAAAAAAAAAATTCCAAGGGAGTTTCGTCACGCTCAAACGCCCGTTCGCGTATCTCGCTCGGCACTCGCACCGGGGTCGGCCTGAATAAAAGAAAAAGGCACCCACGCCCCGCAGGAATCCCAAGGGCAACGACATGTTCAACGCGTCATGTCGTTGTGTAGCACACAGTACAACACACCAATAGTGCAAAACGTATACATGCGTATGAGACATTCCACGCCCAATCGACTTGACTGTGAATCCTCTCCATTTGTTCAATTGTTCATTCTCGTTCGACATGTCGTGGAGGACGATAAAAAAAATGTTTCAGCTCAATTTTTAAATTTTTCTAAAAATTAGTTCAATTATTATCGTGATTTTTTTTTTCCTATAAAAGTGTTAAGCTTATGATGTTGGCTGAAGAATTTTCTGATTAAAAAAAAAAAAACTATTTATTGCTTGAAAAATATCAAGTTAACAATTATTTTTTAATCTCAATTCAAATTTTTTATCATTCATTAGATGGGTTTTTTTTTTTTTTAATCAAGAGTTCGTTAGGGAAAAAATTTTCTATTCCTCTCGTAGTACCTGCGCAAAAATTGCTAACATTTTTGACGCGGCTGCGGAGATCTTTTTTATAATTTGAAGAAAATCGATAAGAACTGCGAGCATCGATCACAATATATTTTTATGAAAATTAGACGATAACTATGGGCATGAAAAAAAAAATCATTTATACAAAAAAAATTTATGAAGCTCACAGTAGGGAAAATTTTTGCGTGAAATGCCTCATGCAAGTTTTATACTTGGACGTTTGACTTCTCTCAACCCCCTTCACCGACATACGGATAATCTATTCGCGGATATATCTCCATCCGATCAGCCATATTGTAATTGATATATCGATTAGCTCAGTAACGCGCGATAGGTGTATCATATATCTCCTCTTCCCCACCCTCACGTGTCGTGAAGAATTATTTTCCCGTTGATTTTCCTAACGGACGCAAGAAACGTTGTGTACATTATCTCGAGAGAAAAAAAAAAAGAAAAAATGCCGACAAATATATGCACTACACTCGAGGTATACATGTATATATTTAGAATCGATTGCTCGCGAAAGAATGTACACGAAGTCGGGTGTAAGACTCCGGGTCAAGCAGCCGCGGGTGAAAAAAAAACGTCCGAGTGAGCTCGTTTCGAGCATAGTGAAATTTATACATTATTTTAAAACACGCCGACTCGCTATGTAAAACATTCACGTTGCACAATATATACCGAGACACTTTTCATCGAAGAAGCCAATGGTGCTAAAAAAAAAATGTACTGCGCACTCGGTGAATGCAAGACACATCGTATCTAATTACAATAAATTCTAATTGAAAAAATAGTAATATAAAAAAAAAAAATCTTCTCATTCATGGTTATAATTATTTATGAGGTAATTGTTTTCTTTTTGCTATTTTTCTTTGAACTCCGTCTCACGACTTGGCAATAACGGATACGATGAGTTCAAAGACGAGAGAAGGTATGATAGTGAAAAAGAGATAAAAAAAAATGAGATCGTGATACTCGATGCCACAGAGAGAGAGAGAGAGAGAGAGAGAGAGAGAGAGAGAGAGAGAGAGAGAGAGAGAGAGAGAGAGAGAGAGAGAGAGAGAGAGAGAGAGAGAGAGAGAGAGAGAGAGAGAGAGAGAGAGAGAGAGAGAGAGAGAGAGAGAGAGAGAGAGAGAGAGATGTCAGCGGTAAAATCACGATTTCCTCGTTGCAACGCACATTCCTCACGTATGTACGTAGTACATGCCGAGTTGCTTATGTTTATATTTACGTGTATACGTAAAAAAAACAGTATGAAACTTATTCGCGAAAAAAAAAGATGCACGCGAATGGAAATCTGCGGACGCAAACGGTTTAGCTCGACACGCAACGTCGTAGGTGTAACTTCTCGTTCAGGAGCTACTGAATTTTACTCTTTGTGTCCTCTGCATATACAGACTTACATACATACATATATATCGAGAGACGTGTTCAACGCCTGGAAGCCGAGCTTTAAAGATACCACCTTAAAATCATCAACCTGTTTTTTTACGATCATCAACAAGCGTACAAAAATCTGCGTGCAATGCATCGAGACAATTGTCGATCGAAATTTAATTCGATGAGTCTCTTTATCAGCAATGAGAAAAAAAAATTGATTAGACAAATTAAAAAAACATATCCCGCTTCACATATTATCAAATGACCACTTTAAAAACTTCTACCAGATGTCTTTCAACTATTCTTTTTTCTTATTTACAATTTTGCCTTAAAATATAATTATTACACGCTCTTTCGCAGACGGGGATAAACCGAAAAATATGTTAAACAAAATGAAGGCTATTTTTATTTTCATCCCGACATTTCACTCAAGAAAACCTCCGCTTGTATCGCAATTTCCCCTACAAATTTAAATAGACTCCGAACACCATAAACATACGTACATATATATATACATACACGGAGAAAGATACGTACAGCTGGCAATGCACTCGGAAGAGAATCGATACATGTATATATACGATGCAGATTCTTACGATGCGGGTGGAGGCGATTACTTGCCGAGTTAACGCTCTCCGTATAAGATCAACGCCGAAGGGGTTATCGTTCGCCCTCCCCCCCCCGCCCCTTTTCATTGCAAGACTCGCGAGTTATCTTCTTCCCGTTGCTCGAATCGCGGATATGTACATGTTACAGTGTAGAATAGAGGAGAGTCAAAGAAAAGAGGAAGAAAGGAGAGCCTGCAATGGATGAACGCGAGTCTCTTTCTCTCTGTGTCTCTCGCGTTTCCCATCTCTCGCGGGGCCGCGGTGCAGCTTTCTCCGCGCGCGGAGTCACCGCCAAGGCAACGTGCACTTTTTGCAGAAACCTCGATATACATGCATATACCTACATGCATATATATATATGTGCATATAAATACAGAACTCGCGCTGCAACGCGGGCGTAAGTAAACCCGAGCGCGTTCCAGTTTGCCCTCGAGTTTACTGGCTCTTTTCGTGTACACTCACATACTAATAAATAAAAGGTGTAGTACATACACATATAAATGTATATATATATATATATATATATATATTTAATGATACGATGATTCTACCTCCCGCGATCGCGTACGTCTCACCTGGTGAAAACGTGTATACGAGCTGCGTAGGCACGCGCTAGAGGGTGGCACATCGTATATTGAAATACATGTATAATATACCTGTATAATTTTATATAGAGTATGTATGTACGATATCTATATAGCAGTACTAATGTACGAGTTGCATGGATACTGTTAGACCGCCTTCGCTAAGTAACACCTTCCGAGATGCAATAAAACGCTCAAACGGGTCCACCGACGAGATCCCTCCCTCCTCCCTGAGGCTCTCTCGGTCGATTATTTCCTGGTTAAACGTACGGAAGAACTCGCGGACTCTTGTACGTCTGTACACACAAATATATATATATATATATATATATATATATATATATATATATATATATATATATATATATATACGTGCATATGTATGTAAACGGACGGTGTGTATAAAATGTGCTATTCGTAGCTTTAAGAGAACGAGTGTAGCCATAGAGCGAGCAGGGTACTTACATCGAGATATGCGGTCGTTGAGCGATAAACGAGAAGATATATTATTATGAATCGTAGTAAAATCACGTGGGTGGAGGATCCTTACGGCAAATCGATTTCACCGACTTCCATTCCGCACTTGAATCGCGCACCAGCTCAGATTAATTGAAATTTCCAAAAAGAAGATAAAGACGAAGAAAAAAAAAAGAGCAAAAGTCGATCGGGTTATAGAAATTGTTTGATCAGATATATTGAAATGTCGGTGGATCGTTGCGTACGATGTTTCGATAAAAGTGCATTGGAATGGAAGAGGGGACAAGTATGAATGAAGTAGGAATGGAGGAGGGGAAAAGTATGAAATATTCGTGATTTTAAAATGCACATTTTTGGGTTTACTTCCTTGATTCGAAGAAAGTTCGCTTTAATTATAACCGTTTAATTTGAGGATAGCAACAATTTGGGTAATTCGTGCCGAATAAATTTCATTTAATTCGTCATGGGAGAGTTTTTTTCAGTGTAGAATCACAAAAAAATCTCTCCCATGGTTTGGGTCTGTGTATATGGTTAAAATTTGTAAATCCAAGCGAACCCCTATCATCCCATCGATATATCGATGAATTTATTCAAAATTAATGGATCCATTTATCTTCGCATAACTGCCTATTTATTGGTACAGCAGATATGCAAATTTATTTGTTCATCCTAGTGCATGATGCTGGTATGCAAGTCCGACTGGAGAGACCGCAAAAGTCGAGTTTCTCTCCATTCGAAGAGAACGAGCGTGTACAAGAGAAACGATTTGCATGTATGTGCGTACGAGTCTTCTATCTCTTTTTCTCTCGTCACTCGCATCTCTTGGCTTTTTGCGCGCCTAAAAATTATTCACCGACAGCAGATCCCGTGAGATCTCCAGAGTTTCTGGGACACGCCTACCTCGAGACTTCGCACACGTGTGTGCAAAAGGCAAAAGCCCAGCATCAGAGCAACGAGCGAGAGAACTCGCTCTCTTGTATATGAGGTATCTTTATACATCGCTGGTGAAAGCGAAATTGCCAAATTCTTGAATGCAAAACAAAAAAAAATGCCCGGAAAATTGTGTTTTACGAGATTATAATGTATCCTGATAACACAGACGGCATAAATACGTGGTATTCAGCGACGAAGGGGGAGAAAGTCTTCTCATCTCAATCCATTATAATTATTTCATATGTGCTATACCGTGAAATGTATTATTATATACCGTTGCAACATATCGCTATTGGGAATCAAGAGTGGGGGATGATCATTCAAATCCATGCAGTCGCTCGAAAGTTTACAATCCCCAACAATGACATTTCATTTTTAATCTGAAATATCGAATATTTTTTTCGAATTCTGACTTCCCAATACGAAATAGAATTCATTTAATTCGTGTATCAAGAATCATTCCCGATAATTATTTAATCAAATAATTACGAAAGAATGTTCGTAAGAATCTACGAATATTCTTTCCAAGAGAATAATTTTTCAAGTCACTGAATTTACGGTTGTATAATTTGTATTTTTTTTTTTACAATTATTTACATTTACTTTGCCATTTCACTAAGTCTCAGCGCAGCCATATGATTCAAAGTGCTATCACTAGAAAATAATTTTCATATTCATCATTATGCTCTTAATGATTATTCTAAGGTGTTGAAAAAATTTAAACAGTGAAATTTATAATAATTAAAAATAGAGTAGAATTCGTAAAAATTGTCTAAAAAATCTTCGATTGGTAGCAAAAGTATAAACAGCAAAAAGTAAATGATGTACGAAAAAACGCAATTTTTATTTTTCATACTTTTCTCGCTCGAACGTACGAAACTGCAATCTCCTTTCTCAAAATCTGCATTTTCTACTGATGTCTATTACGAGCTACATAGAAATAGCGAATTCTGAAGCATTTTGCCACTGTTGACGGTCCAAACACTCCAGCCATTTTCTACAGAATTGATTTTGCTTTTGTCAAAGGTTCAAGGGTCCCCTGAGAGTAAATTCAAATTGGCGGGACGCGTGGGTAGTGCTTCAGTCGCCATCTTGAAAAACACGTTTAATTAAATATCTCGTGAACCGTGAATCGCACGACAAAAATAGTAGATGCCTTTTTTGTAGATAATAAAATCATCTACAACTTTTATCGGAAACTTTTCCCTGTACAGAGCATGGTTTTCGATTTATAGCGTGGCAAACTTTTCCAATCAATGGTCATTGCTGAATATATAGTTAACGGTTCATGTAACAGTAAGAATGGTGATGCTTGGAAAAGTTTGCCACGCTATAAATAAAAAACCATGCACTATACACGAAAAATTTTTCAACAAAAGTTGTAGGGAATTTTATTTTCTGCAAAAAAAAATTTCACTAGTTTTGCTGTACGATGCATGGTTCACGAGATATTTGAAAAAATGTTATCCAAGATGGTGGCTGAAGCTCGATCCCTGCGTCCCGACAACTTGAATTTACATTCAGGGGACACCTGAAGCTTTTCCAATAGCAAAATCAATTCTGTAGAAGATTGCATCATGGACCTACTTTTCGGCTAGAATGAGAATGACTGGACTAACTCTCGCAGCGTCGAGCTGTCGACTCGACATTCGATCATTCGTCGCCATATCTGAATGCCACTGAAAACTTCCGGACCCGTGTCAGTACCACAGGCTCCGATTCTGCATAGCCTGACGACGCGACGAGAGAATATACTATACAAGCTGCTCGACAACCTTCATGAGAGTCCGTTTTGATAGCAAAAGCTCTCTCTCGAGAGATTGCTCGAGTTCGCTTAGGCATGTCTCTCTCACTTTTCTTTTTTTGCTCTGTTTTCACGTACCCGCGAGACTGCCTCTGCACCTGCCTCTCACCGTGTGCTTCGGTGATGCATACGCGTTTGCATACAAAAACGTTCTAGGCACTCGCGCTTCAATAGCAAAGTGATTCCAATGGCGAATGCCCGGCGCAGAGACTCTCACAGTCTTTTGCGTCCTGTCAACATCACTTTTCTGGTTACTTGTTTTTCTCTTTTTTTCCGCTCGAAAAACGAATGATGCCGAAATATTTTTTTTCCAGCACGAAACTTAAGAAAAAAAATCATGCAAAGCATTCAACCCAAGGATTACAGGAACTTTTGCAGACCCCAAGGAAAAATGTAAAATTCTTTGTTTTTTCCTTCAAACAAAATTTCAATTCACTCGATCCAATTTATTTGGCAAACTGCGGAATCGACACGCGCTTTAACTTTGGAAGAGGTCTTCTTGACAGTTTTTTTTCTCCTTCAATCCGGAAAACTTTTTTTTCATATCGATTTCATCGATAGCTAAGGCCAATGGAAGCCGAGAGATATCCAGTATCTGTACTGAAACATATTGAACTGAAAAAAATGTGTGTACTCCCACGAATAAATCGACACTCCAGAGAGCTGGAATAGATTGTCGACTGTCGAAACATACTGTCTGTACTGAAACATACTGTACTGAAAAAAATGTGTGTACTCCCACGAATAAATCGACACTCCAGAAAGCTGGAATGAATTGTCGACTGTCGAAGATTGACCATATTTTCTTATAAGAGCCACCCAGGAATAATACGCTTGAATATCTACAGGAAAATTCATATTTTTCAAAATATTTGTCACAAATGACAAAATAAATTACACAATATGACCTATATTTTGCATTAATATTCCATATGCGCGTGTGTATATTTTATAGTGCGCGTATTTTTTTTTTCTCAACTTCCGTTTGTCAACCCACGAAAAAAAAAAAAAAAAACAAACAAAAATTGAAAGACATCAATGCGTGGACAGGTGTTTCACGATTTCGTGAATGGAATGTTCGTCTCGGTTGCAGCGTGCCCCGTGTGCGCTATTCCCTCGCGTGTTCTCTGCTGAGGCACGGGAATATATAGGCTTTATATTTATAAATATAAATTACATGTACATTCGTGGATAGAAGTTTGATCGTCTAGAGAGTGAATGCTCTTATAGTTTGGAAATCGAAACCAATTATTTTGTCGTGAGGCTTATGCGAATAAGCGATCGGTTGGAACCGACGAGCTGCGATCGTTCGAAACTCTTGTAATACATATTGCACGACTATTTCACATGTCCAATAACATATTTTAAAAACGTTTCATCAGAATAACCGTAATTGCGATTAGTATACTATAAATCGAGTCCAACTTACGTCAGAGCAAAATATAAAGCTGTAACTTTTATTTTAAAAAATTGGTTTGAGTATAGGTTTGAGTATAGTTTGAGAATAGGCGGTGGATATATTGAAATTCGTGGGCAATAAAATGATGAGTCACGCGAAGCCAAATGTGAGATCGTCAATTATTATATAAATTACGAAAAAGACGTTTTGCTGTTATTCCAACCTCAATCTTCCATATAGAAAATTTCTATAATTCTGCTATTTTAATCTCCTGACTTGATTTTTTGTGCTACCGATTTTCCTGGTAACCGGAATAACAATTCATGAATCGATGGTGGAAAAAATAACGCCAAGTTGGAACAAAAAAAAAAAATAACGTGGAAACGAGTGATGGATCGATCATCCGCCATATATATTTCACAATCTCGAGTCCTCCATCTATAACGTAATCTCCGCGGTAAAGTTGAACAACTCATCGTGCGTGCGTATAGATCGGACTGGCTGACGATCAAAAGGGCATTATCCGCAGGATTTATAACGGCGCAGAGCGATGTCGTATAACGCTCTTTTCATAGCTAGCTATCGATGCTATAATTTTTAGGTTTGCTCGGAAATATTAATACTTCGGATTATCGATCGTGTTTGTTATTACTCGTACACAGGTATATGGTACACGTATTTATGCTCCAGCATGAATCATGTACGTACTTTTGTATGTATTTTATGTGTATTATATATATATATATGAATACAGGAAAAGATTAAATAAAATTGAACGTATATGTCTTGAAAATCGATGAACGATCTCTTGTCGGTCGTAAAAGCAGAGAGCCCCCGAAACGAGAGAGGAATCGGGACCGATATTTCTACCTTGGGCAGAGAGTAGCACGATTTTAATGAGGGAACAAATCCGAAAGTATATTTTCTGTGGCCATTGGACGTACCTTTGGACACGTAAAGAATGTTCCTTCTCTCTCTCTCTCTCTCTCTCTCTCTCTCTCTCTTTCTCTCTCACGCGCGCGCACGCTCTTGCTCCGAAAAAGTGGATCGGAAACGATCTCGATCTTAGTTCGAGTCACAAGAATTAACGCAATAAAAAAAAATCATTCGAATAAAAGTTGATTGATTCCTCATAATTTTTAAAGATCGACGAAGCGCTGTTCTCAATTTTGGCCTTCTCATGGGGAAAATTTGTTGGTCTTCGAAAAATTGTGAGAAAGCAATTTTCAAATTTGCATTCTCGTTTCAATGACGATTTGAACATTTTTCTTGCCTTAATATATATTTAATTTGATGGTTTATTTTTCTCGGAGTTATATACGCTGGAGTAATTTCGTCGAGAAATTGAAAAATGTTGTACAAGCTTAACCGGTTTTTCGTTGAAGACGAAGAAAGGAAAAACGAGACTCGCTAATTCTCTTATGACGCGGCGAGACTCGTTAGCATTTTCCATTCACTCCCAGACCAAAAACGTTGAGAGAAGCGTGTCGCCACGTCCTCACACGCTTCGTACGGTTTTTTTTATTCCCCCAAATGCAAAAAAAAAAAAAAAAGATACGTATATATAATTTTACGACATCAAGATGCGTGTCGCCCCGTCGAGCTTGGTTTATTTACAGACTCCGAAGCATGACTCTTTTTTGCCACCCTCTCTGCCCTCGGAGAGAACGTAGCGCGAATACTCGCGCTTTTAGTAGCTCATCTTCGCGGGCATACCCATGTGTCTGGCGACAGACTCATATTTAAATGTTAACACAAATATTCATTCTCATTTCTTTTGATATTTGTTACGAAAATTTATTTTTCCGTTTTTGTTTTTCTGCTGCAGGTAAGCAAAAGTTGTCCGAGGTTTTGATGCATCAGTTGCGCCGATTTGGTAAAGTAAATTTACAAATAATTATAGACACATACGTACATTCCCTAAAAAGCCGAAAGATAATGTTTTTGTAAGTTATCGAATTTGGGAAAAGTGGCTTCGAGAAAAGAAAATTCGAGAAAAAGCGCATAAATAATCAAAATTTTACTTACATCTTTTGTTCTGTTAGGGATTCAAAATAAATTACTCCCAAAAAAGTTTTCATGCAAAATACTTCCGTGCAATTTGTATTAAAAAAAAAAAAAAGAATTACACTTTACAAATTTAAAAACAGCAGTCTCGCTGCCAAAAAGTTTCCTTCGACGAGGAAGAGGAGGATAAAAGCGTGAGTCGGGAGTTGAAACGTCAATTAAACCGACTATTACGATGTTGCGCTCTCCTCGAGTTGCGAGAAAACCTTAGGAGCAGGAGGTAATGTAGCAAGAGCGAGAGCAATGTCCGGGTAGCTTGGCTAATGCACCCGAATGAAATTCTCCCTTTGAGCTCGACCGATGATTGTCTGGGAAGTACCGCACAAAGTGTGAGGCCATTTTCATGAAAGAAAGCTGAAAATGGCACCTTTGAAAGTGCAAGATTTACGAAGCTTTTTCCTTAATGGTCTTTCTGCAGCTGCCTAAGAAATTCGGCCGAAAACCACCCCATCTTACGTGCAATAGCCCATACAGTGTATCGCAAATAACCCAGATCATTCCTCTCATATCGACAGCTGAGTGTCAAAATTTTTCTGATATTGGTTGGCGAAAAATCATGTTGAATATTATAGTGATTCATGTTTTAGGGGGTTTTTTTTTTTCATCTCTTGCATTTTTTGCCCTTTTTATATACGAAGTAAAACATTAAATTACAATGAAAAGAAAGATGTGTCGCGATTTGATAGCTCGTGTTATTTATCTACAATACATGTTAAGTTAACACGCTGTTTGTCTCTCGTTGTTTTATGTATATACATATATATATATATATATATATATACATATTATATATGCCCACGCCAGAGTTCTGGAGCTCGTAAACGCGTGGCACCGATCTAAACACCACGTTGCATGGCGCTTCCTTTCTCTCTCTGATGAAAGTTTTCCTCTTTCTCCTGTAACACGAGTTGACCAGCTAGTACAGAGCATTATAGACGCTGGTCAAAGCTATGTGACCAACATATCGTTCCTTTAAGGCTGGTAAAGTGACAAGTATATATATATATGCACAACTGTACTCTAGTCGAGAGAGGTGTTTCGAACGAATTGCCCCCCAGGACAACCATAGAGTTGCGAGCTATCTCTCTCTCTCTCTCTCTCTCTCTCTCTCTCTCTCTCTCTCTCTCTCTCTCTCTTGCTCTCCCATATACTTAAAGCCCGATCAATTTCGCGTGTTCGTTAACCCTTTCGCACGCTCGTTGCACATGCACTGCCCGTCAACTCACCGGTGCATTATCCTCGGAGCTCAGGCGTTTCCCTCGTGCTCCCTCGATCGTAAACACCCCGTTCGCCAACCGGATAGATATTACATGGATACACGTATATATACGTATATCGTATATGTAACACATAGAGCAAAATAAATTCGTGCGTTGTATCTTTTACACCTCGGGAATAAAGTCGGCTTATTGGTCGTTTCACTTTTAACGCTGCTGCGCGAATCGCTGTAACGTTTTCACAGCATCGGTTTCATTCTTCGTTGCTCTCGTAAATGACAGACCGATGTCTCGGGCGCCCATTAAAAATTTTTGCAAAAGACATTCGAAAACGTTTGCATCGTGATGTATTCGAATGCACGTAAGATTCGTTTTATGTAACGAATGTCAGCAAACAAAGGAAGTGGTGCTAAATTTCGTGAGCTTGACGTTTTTTTTCCGGAGGAATAAAAAAAAAAAAATTCCAACCCTGGAATTCAGCCTTCCAATGCGGATCTAGTCACTGAAAACTGCATACGAATTTTTGAGAATTGGCTGCGATGAAAACGCACACATTTTTTTTTTTACATGCAATGTATTTAAATTAAATATTTTAGCGATGTTTGAACTCAGAAAATATTGATTTTGAATTTAAAAAAAGTAGAAACTTAATATTCCTGCTTTTCAATATGCTTAACAAAAAATGTACATGTCTCACGTACGATTGATTGTTAAAAATTTTATGGTGAGCATCGCGAATATTTTTGCATGGCTCTATAAGCCTCCTTGACAAGCAATATATATTGCGAACGTTTTTGAACAAAAAAAATTTCAAAGACAAAAAATTTAAGAAAACTTCGATGCGATAATTTTGAAAAGCTTGCATGTATGCTGCAAAATTTTTCCATTGCGATGCGTGAACCTGTTGGCTAAATCTGACACTTGGAACGATTATCGACTATTGATATGCAAATTTATCAATAATTCTTAACGAAAACCTTTCTTGTCATTTAAAACCACCTCAATGATAATACAACGCTTCCCTCCAAAATTTATAATGCGTGAGATTTCCTCATTTATAACTTCTTGCCTTGAATAAAATTATAGAAACCGTTAGACATTCAGACTGCTAAAAAAAATAAAGCAAAAAAAAAACAACGCTCTTAACCCACACAATTTAACATGTAAAACGTTTTTGGGATACACCCTTTTCGCTTTTAGCAATCAATTTGTCGATAAATCTTTATGTACCGCGATATAACTAAGTGACTATTGGCTCACTCTCTATTTCTTTTTCTTTAAGAGTTTCACAATCGCACTATTGATGATTAATTCTGTTTCCAATTGCGTGTACAAGTCGTGAAATACAGAAAGTATATATTTTCACCAAGATGGGTTATAAAATATATATTTATAATCGTGTGACGGTACAGACAGGACATTTAACCCCGATCTTACGGAGTGATGAATGCACTCATCGGCTATACTTTCGATTATCAATCGCTACTTCTTCCGTCTTTTTTACCAAACATATACATTATCCTATCGCCCATATATATTATCTGTGTGCATACATATTTGTGTACTTAAGCCATAGGTTCATGCGCAAGGATTAATTGTGAGGAATAGAATGAAATATGATTGCGACTTCAACACACTTATACTTTAGACGTTGAAGCTGTGTGAGACGAAATGTACATGTAATGACGGATGATTTTCAATTTATCCATCTCTCTGATGTACAAAGAAAAGAGGTATCTGTCTGTTTTTTTTCCAATACTATGTGTGCGCATGTATTTCTACAATTTGATATTTGGTCTTCTGATGAGTGAGAGCTCGATGAATCAGTAAAAGGGCCAAAAGTTTGTGTGCAGTAAAGCCACCGATTACGCACCTAATGTGGCACGTATTACGAGTAAATCGTTACAGACAAGTTAAGGCCTTGTTCGCTCGTTAAAAAAAAAAAACGTTCATTTTAATGGTGATATGCCAATGATCAATGAATAGTGACGAATGGTTTTCGATTGCATCGACCATGGAACGCACTGTTCATTCTCCATTGGTAAATTCTCATTGACAATGATATTTTCTTCCTTACGGATTATGGCACGAATCGTCTGCAGAGTTATTTCGAAAATGTTACAAGTCACTTCTTTTGAGCCACGAGCGAATTTTCCGTATTCGTATAATATTATTCATATTTTAAAATAATTTTTAAATTAATTATTAATATTCATATGTGTTGTGGAATATTTCTTTCCAATTTTTCATAGATTTTCAGAAAAAAGAAAAATAAAAAATTCTTAATCATTCGTCGATATAATTATTCATAATTAATATTATCATAAATTTATGTACGATAAATTCTTTTCATGAATGATGCCCGTATGTATACATATGTAGCGTGCCTCGCCCGCACGAGACGTCCCAACTTTTAGCACGCGATAAATTCGTGAGAATAATTTCTCGGGCTCACGAACATTATAAAGAGAGTTTTGCCAGTCGTGATACTTGCGCGTATAATAAACGCACTGTGAGAACTCTCGCGTGGGTTATAATATCGAATCGACGCGTGCGCGTGGGTGTTCATTGGGACTCGAACTTTATGCATTATAAAAGCCTCTTTCTATACGTCAAATTATTATACGTAGGTAGCAGCTGCTCGCAATTCGATGTATGGGGTCCGAGTTAGGTGCGCGAGCGTGCCCTCACTTGACGATTCCTCTATAAATGTATATACGTGCATATATATAACATCAGCACAGAGAACACGAAAGGTGCTCCAAATTCATAACGCGCAGCGAAATAATAATTTTTTTTTCAGCAACAAACATTTAGAGTGACGATAAAAATTGAGTCATTGAATAAATCAATTATCAATCGATCGAAAAAAAATATATATTTAAAAAAATTTTCGTACAAAATAATATTTGTGCAATTTTAATCGCGCAAAATTAACATCCGTGTAAATCAAACGATTTATTCCAATCAAATTTTTCCTCCATTACGACAGCGAGAAAATTGCGATATTTGTATAATTGTGTTATTTCGGGATTGGAGAGTATATCTTGGCGAATGATTTTCACGGTTTCCACGATTGCCTATATCGACGGCTGGTACAGCCAAGAGAGCTCCAGAAACCTAGATTCCTCGAGTATATATATGCGCTCGCATTTAGCCGTATTTACGAGAGAAGCTTGCCGCTGGTTTAATGCTACTTGTCGATTGGAAAAATGCGAACTCGATTAAAAAGTGAAGTTAAACCAGTCGTCGGGTGTATATATATAACCGTACACCGGACAGACCGGGAGCTCGGAGGATCGTTGTTGACGCGAAAACGCGAGAGTTTATATGGAGAGTTTCACTGATGCGTCTGCAATTTTGCAGTCACCGAGACGAAACTCGCTGCTGTTGTCCGCATAGAAACGCTGTTGTCCGTGGAAATTCCACGGACAGGCCGTGAATTTTCATCGCTTGAATTTCTTACCGCAACGTTTATCGCCATCTTAAAATTCAATGCCATCGATTTAAAAAAAAATGTAAATGAAATAATTGCTCATATTTATATATAGTTGTGAATTCTATGGTTCAGGATGCTGGCATAGGGAAAATCGAATATCCCAAATGATGTAGGCGTTTAAAAAGAAATATTTGTTTCGGGCAGCATCATCCTGAATAAAATCAGCTACCGATTCATCCTGCCTGTGGTCAATTTTATAAACTAAAATCGTGGTTTAAATTTGCATCAATTCCCCGATGTATGTGTGCATAAATGACGAAAATGCGATGACGCAAAGATGGCTCTTCGTCGGAAAATAGTATGCGCATCCCGTGGATGATGCGGCGCTGGACTTGCGTACGATCGCCAAACAGGGCCACAGAGACTATGATACACAGCAGAGGAGAAAGATGTCTCGAAGCAAAAGCCGAAGCAGGAGTGAAATTTCTTCACCTTTCACCGGCCTCAAGCCTTTTTCAGTTTATGTGTACTATACACTGACACATACCACGTACTTCATTATCGTCGTCGTTTTCTTCTTCGTCTTGGTTTTATTTCATTATCCCGAGAGATGTCATTCTCTTTTTGCTCCGTCGAGAAAAATCGCTCTCATTTGAATATTTGATTTGAATAAAGTTTACATTAGAATGAGAGAAAATTTATTCGATCTGAATAAAATGTATTCTGCCAACGGGCACACAGGGGGTTATTAATTATTCATGTTTACGTTCTCGTCAATTTCTGGTAAATAAATTTGTTCCATTGATATAAATTTTATGCGAATTGAAAATAATGAAAAATTTTATGCGAAAATTTATCAGCAGTCTTGACGAAAAAAAAAAATACAATCAAAAAAACGGTAGTCCTTTTTTCTAACCTCTTTATCGAGGACACGTTTTCTCTCGAGTTTCCAAAAAAATTTCCTCCCGGCAAAAATCCTATCGACTTCCCATAAAACATATACTCCGCACACGAATCTTTGTCTTTGCGTATAGAACTTCGAGCACCTATATCGTAATCATAAAATCGATTTCCTTTTTTTTTTCCTTCATCTATATTTTAACGAGACGAGAGCACGATACCGATTAATTCCAAGCAATCAGCGCGCTGTCACGTACACGTATTTATCTTCCGAGCGGTGAAATAATAACGAGATATGAGAAAGAGAGAAAGAGAGAGAGAGAGAGAGAGAGAGAGAGAGAGAGAGAGAGAGAGAGAGAGAGAAATTCATATCGGAAGGCCCGAGGCGAGGAAAGCCCTCTCTCCGTGCAATAGATCAAAAGCGAGGGTGGCATCTCTCTGAAAAGGCGATGCACGTTACACGTGTTATTTGCTGCGCGTTTACTATAGCTATAGTCGAATTTATACGTACGTAACGTCCGCGTAAGAGAGACACAGCTGGCACGCGTCACGCGGGTACGTAAAAAAAAAAGGAAGAAAAAAGAACAGGATGCTGCTGTCGGCCCGTCATGTCACTGCCTGGTATACCTTTGCTTTGGGGCGTTTGCTAACGCGTGTGTTGCTCAGGGTGAACTTTTTGAGTGCGCGCCTTCTGAATGACGTTTGATGCACCCGGGTCATCGTACACGGTTCTCATTCATGCAGAAGATTCCTTGTACTCATATTTATACAGTTTTATGCGTGTATTGACATCTGGAAAATAAAAAAGGGCCTAACCCACATTAATTTACGTGCTAAATTTTATGTGAGCTGGGACTTTTAGCAGCCCGTATATGCATGTGGCTTTTTTCTCGTTTCTCCTCCTGTGTGCTCTTGTCTAACATATTTATGTCTTATACATGCGTGTACAGAGTACGTATACGCGTATCGAGTATATCCGGTTTTGACGAATAAAAAGCATTCAAAAAACTCGAGCCATTATACATGAATCCTTTGGTGTATTTTTAATTCGCTTTCGTATGCCTAAATATATATAGTACTGGTTCGTGATGTTTGTACACGTAAATATATCCTTCACTGACTCATTCGCTCCTTTAATTTGACGAAAAATTACGTAATTTTTAGTTCAATTAAATCAATTTTTCTGGATCGGTACATAAAAAAAAAAAAGGAAAATATAGAAAAAAAAAACTGTATACGTTTAAAAAAAAGAACAATATTTCGAGAATTCGAAATAAATTGTGACTCGAAGTCCCCCGTGCAGGCTCTTGGAAATGACAAATTGAACATAAGGACTCTCAATATACAATATACTATCTCCAAAGATACTTGAGGATTATTTGCAGCAATAAATTTACCCAAGACAAAAATTAGCAACATTAAAAAAACAATTCTACTGTCCAGAACGGAAGAGTGTCCTCGAAAAAATTCAAGGACACTGTTGGAATTCAAAAAATAATTTACGAAAAATCTATTTCGCTATAGGAATCCATATAAGCACCGCTGCATACATGACACGAGTATGCATGGTGTGCGTACGTGCAAACATATTTATGCGCACCACCTACATAGTATTGCGAGCAAAGATGACCTGCTCACGTTTTTCCATCGCTCGCTTCTATTTATTATGTGCATATTATTCTTGGACAATATATCTATACAATTATACACGCGTATAAAGTTCGTACGTTTTGTTGGCTACGAAAGTTTTATGATTCGAGGGAGAGTCTATAACGTATGAATCGTTGCGCAGCCATACTGCACGCATATTGCGTATATTTATTGAATCCTAAGAAGCAAAAGGACGCAATTAACATTATTTTACATCGTGAAATATTATGGATTGGGCCCTTTTGATATTTAACAGTAAACTTGTATGGGCATATGGCAGGAGAAGCTAAGACACGTAGTACAAGCCACCTCGTCGTTGTGTCGCTATAGTATACGATTGCATTCCTCTCTCGCATCTCTCGCGGTGCACGGTGTGCATTAGGTCTCTGGCGCCAGGTTCGTTCTATCTCTTTCTCGCTGATTCGCCATTTCATTGAATTCTTATAACTATTTCTTTTTCAACGACCAAGAGACTTGGCGATGAATTTGCATTGATGCGAATGAAAGGAGAGTCGATTCTTTAGGATGCTAAGTTTTCACTGAAGAAAAAAACATTTAAAAAAAATTTTTTTTTTCTTTAATTTATACCGAGGCGAATGAATTTTGTAGAATTCAAATAAAATCCTTTCGAAATAAAATATTATTTTATTGCGCAATTAACCAGCTGATCATTTTTTTTTTTTTTATGAGACGAATTTTGTTTAAGCCGAATGAAATATCACATAAATTTCGTGTAAATATACCTGTACATACGAATAATGAATCTGCTTCGGTGACGCCAAAGACTTTACGTAAGATATTTTCATCGCGATCTCGTTATTGCTGCTCGTTTTATAGCCCCGAATCGAACCCGATAGAATAGTGAGAGTCTCGGGCGTGCTGGTATTTTCATGTCGCACACACGTGTGCTCCTGTGACGCATGCATTTTCCTCTGGGATTTTCTTTATCCCTTGACAGCTGCCGAATCCGTGAGAATTATTTTCTCCTCGAACGAGAGTTCGAGGAAAAATAATATGGAGAAACTTGCTGGTTTTATTGCATAGCTCAGGGTAATAAAAGTATACGTATATTGGATTGCCGACCATAGATCATCTTCATACTTCTCGTTTTCCGGGCGTTGCGCAATCATCAGGACATTACAAAAAGATAATGTTTGTAAAACAGCCTGTTAACAATTTTTTTGGGTTGAATAAAAAAAAAGTAGATTGGATACGATATTTCGATTCAATGTCATTTATGAACGACCCTAAATACGTTAAAGTTGATCTAAGGGACGATTTACAAATTTAATCCTGTTGAGCTACCAGACTCTTCAAACGTTACGGGCGCAAGCCATTCATATGTATAATACCCATGCCATATTATTCCATTGTTACGCTACTCTCGAAAGTATCGTGACGATTTTTTTCGATCGACAATGAAAATCGCGACGAATCGATAAGGGGATTAACGCGTCGCGCGTATAGGGGTGACCCACATGGGATAAATACAATGGGGTCCAGTGGCTCGCGAAGCTTTGAAGAAGGGCGAGTCCGCGCGTTTCTCTCGCCGTGGTGTTATTATCGAGCAAATATTTGCACACTCTGCTGCCGCAGCTCCGGGGGAATTATCAAGGATTATTGTTACAGTGCGTGAATGGATTGATGCGTGTTTTCACTGAGGGGAGGAGAAAAAACACCTCTACGGAAAATTTCACACTTCAATAAAGCCACCCATTGTCCGAGTACTCTCGAGGGTTTTATAAATTCTTTAAAAATATACTCAATAAGATCGGTCCATTGAAATATCGAAAAAAAAAACACTTTTACCTCGCAAAAGCTTCCAACATAAAACAAGAATTTTTAAATACAACAAAAAAAAATGCAGAAAATATTGCGTCTTCCCGATATTTCCATTTAAATCCGTAGGCTGCAAACACTGTGCCATTTCCTCAATTGGCCTTATTCATATTTATCCCTAACTCGAAACCACCGAAACACCTCTGAACAATAATTATGATTTTCAGAAATTTCACAATAATATGCCCGCTTGCTTCCCAAATATGGCGGTTTTAATGCAATTTTGACGCACGCAGTCCCCGAAAATACATCGTAGCACATAATACATGCGTATTGTGCAACGCGACACGTGCAGCCGCATCATAATTGCATTGACACACGTGAATTTGCACAATATCAATGAGCGAGTGAGATGGAAGAATAAAAAAAAGACAGGCTCTCGTGTTACGGACGAGCTGGATGCTGGTGTTCGCGACGCACTACGTACATTGATACTAATATACGTTGAATGCTGATGCATATAGGATAGAAGTGGGTCATGAAGCCACTCGCGTGACCCGCGAATAGTAGGGCCGAAGATCTGAAAAAAAAAACCCCTCGGAAGAATAAAACGCTATATCATCTCTATCGTTTAATTTTACGGATCTATATCAAAAGATAATTTCCCTATTGTCCCATATACGACAATTTATTCAACCGCTGTACATGATTTAAAGTTTTCCGGTGCATCGAAAAAAAAAAGAGAGAACACAAATTATGTTGAAAGAATTTCACTGATTCTCTTGGGACAAAATTCTTTCTGCCATTGGGAAAAGTGTCCTATACCCATGGAAATTCATGTCGTAGACTCAATGCTGACGCGGAACGATGGAGACGAAGTGTCGGAACGGAAAAATCGGTAAATAACATTTTGTTCGGGTATATATTGAGTTTTGCTCTGGCCACTTTTCTTTCCCTTTTTTTTTTTTCCTCGGCCTCTTGTCCCTCGTCTTGAGAAATAATACATAGACCAGAACTTTTCACTCAAGAAATCTCAGAATGATGTATACGCTTCGTGCTCTGTAGAAATTTTTTTCTTTCCAAACTACGTTTGCGCGTGTATGTATATGTATACACCGAAGCCTGAGATTCTCTTCTTTTGCTTCTTCTATACCTGAAAAGAGCGAGGAAAAGTCTACGGGAGTTCGTAGCCCTCGAATGGCCATCGCTATTCTCACTTCCATGTATCTCTCTTGTTCGGGCCGTCGATGAATTCCTTTCGGCTCTCTTTCTCTCGTTCCTGACGAGTAATCCGAGAGGAATTCAGCTCTCGGAAAGTGCCTTTCCCGCGAAAACGCTCGTTTCTGCTCCTTCGTTACTTCCTCTCTCTGCTCTGCCATTATACAACGTTCCTACATCTCGCGTTCTCCCCCCCCAAGCCTCTCTGGCTTGTCTCTGTCAAGCTTTTGTGCCTCAGCTGATGGTTTCGAGGCCCTGGTATAAAAGCCTTCTCAGGAGGCAAAGACGATGGAAAAAGAAAAAAAATATCTGTATAGAGAAGAGAGAGAGAGAGAGAGAGAGAGAGAGATGTAGATATGATGGGCAACAAAAAGTGTCATGACTACGGTCTGTTCACAGTAAAAATCTTTAAGCCCGTCAGGAATATCCGAAATTCAATAAGTACCGCCGAGTCTTACGAACGATTTCTTTTCCGTCATAAATCTGCCACGAAATGATTATCGAAAAAAAAAATTATCACACTGACGTTTATTCATTTATTTTTTCAGCAGTCGAATTCTAAGGATTGTTTAACCTTAACGATGCATTCAATAATTCGACTCTCATTCAATAATTCTATACGAATTCCCGTGTGGCCGAATTTCAACATAAAATAAATTTAAAAAAACCAACTACTTAGTTCGATTGGTTTTCTTCAAATTTTCATTCTCTGAAACTAAAAATATCGAGTCCACGCAACAGTATCAAAAAAATGTTGATAAATCATTCTTCAATAAAGCGTCAATTTCGATCTTTTCGAATGGATAATTTTTTTTTCTCAAATCAGTTCTCAATTTTTAATTCTCAATGAAAACATTGTAATCACTCTGGTCATGGAACTGATTGGTCCACTCGAAGCTTGGCAGGTCAAATGCACAATATCTCGAAGGAAGTATATTCCAACAATTGGTTGAGGAAAAAAAAAGTGGCAACCTTGACGAAGAATTTTGGACGTATTTTTTTTTGTAACTTATTTTTTAAAGCAGTGTTCGCATATGCGAGAGCTTCGAAAAATTCTTTCGGCCAAAAAAGTGTTCCACTTGATGTGGAACTATTTTCTTTTGATTAATATTTAACTTTGTGAGTCAAATTTTCACATTCTTCGGCTTTCGATAGAAAATTAATCCGGTCCCTGCGTCCTCCCTCGCCTCTCTCTCTCTCTCTCTCTCTCTCTCTCTCTCTCTCTCAGCATCGTCCTCTCTTCTCCTTCAGGGAGAAACAGAGAGAGAGAGAGAGAGAGAGAGAGAGAGAGAGAGAGAGAGAGAGAGAGCGCACAAAACTCGGCAGAGCACCACGAGGATAACGCTAACCTTCATCCGTGGACCGTTACTCTGCCCCGTCGAGGCCCCCCCGGCTACGGCTATTCAGGTCTCTGGGTCCCCAACGACGAGATGAGATGAGGACACACATCGGCGTGCGTTCGCTCGTTTACGCTCCCGCTCGCCACGTGATGCATCTATATAATATACTATACATGTACATGCGCGTATATTCATATGTGTGTATGCGTGTATAAAACGTCGATCGTCGTTCCCTTTCGCGTGAAAGCCATATACAACACTCTCCTTATAGCAATGAATGCATAGGCGAGCTCATATCGCTCACTCTATACGCGCGAATCTTGCACTCGGTCTTTCGATTGAAAGACCAAAAAAAAAGAGCTAATAATCCTGCCTGAAAAAGCAAACTTTTATTTTTGTTACGCGAAGAGAATTCGGAGGCGATTATACCGCGCGAACAAACGATTCCGTCCAGGTAACTCAGAAATTCATTGAACAATTATTTGATGGAATTCAAATTAAAAAAAAAATCATTCGTTTGATATAATTGAATCTCGATAAATCGATAAG
This sequence comes from Rhorus exstirpatorius, assembly GCA_963564615.1. Taxonomy (NCBI): domain Eukaryota; kingdom Metazoa; phylum Arthropoda; class Insecta; order Hymenoptera; family Ichneumonidae; genus Rhorus; species Rhorus exstirpatorius. The sequence goes on along the minus strand of OY751314.1, from coordinate 31,465,801 downwards.
CGATATTCGAACTAATCCATCCAAATTGGAGACGCGAGTTCGCGTGGTCTTCTCGATCACGTGGCCGGATGACTAAAGTCCACGTCATCGGGTGTGCCCGGCCACAAGTTTTTTTTTTCCTTCAGCGATATGATTACGAGGTACTTCCGATAATATGAGATTCTTTGACCGATGCGGACGTGAGTCTGGTTCACGTATATATTTGATCGATGACTATGACATCCATACGCTTAAACGTTCCCTGCTGTTCATGGGAATATAGTTGAAATTGTGGCGATTTTTTTTTTTTTTAATTTTAAAACTGCTTTCAGTGACTCAAAGACCCCCGAAAATATTTTTTATCTTTAAAAAATTTCATCACCGGTAATTGATTGTCGTCATCAATAGCACTGAATTTTGAGACACTCTCGAGTGTCAAAACTCTTCACAGAATTTCGGAATTCCCTGAGGGAACGCAAGTGTTAAGCTTCACTATTAATTGAATCTCACTAATTCTCCAGGGAGTTTCAATCCTGCGTGGTATCTTGAATGCTACGCCAGACATTGTTTACACCAGTAAATTGCCTAAATGGGAAATTCCTTAATTTTAAAACAGTTTTTTACTGCTTGGAGTTCTGTAAGCGCTACTGAATATATATATACATATATACATATGAATGTGTATATGTATATAGGTATATAGGTAAGGGGAGAGGATCGCACGATTCGAGTAGACTCTTCCAAGTAGGACGCCTTGCAAGTGGGTCTCTCGCACGAAGGCGGTCTCCTCCAGCGCTCGCGGAGGCTGCTCAAGATGATACATCTACTTATATGTGTGCACATATATGCGTGTGTGTGCGCGTGTACATATATGCGTGTACATATATATATGGGCATTTGCCTGTGCATCTCGTGATGGCAACGGGCGCCGAGAGCGTTGGAGGTCCAGCACGAATGGACACACCCAAACACTCGATTCAGGTTCCCCATAAGCATATATGGGAGAGACCAGAGCCACAAGAATAAGGAGCGAATATAAGGATCATCGAAGGAAGGAATTCGTTTATTCTTGTACAGAAACGAAAAAAAAAAACTCTCAGAGAAGTTGACATGTTACGTCAATCAGAAAATACTTCAATACTTTATCGAAGTATAATTTTTATTTGACAATGTGAGTCGTCTCAATCAGATCCATTTGCACGATAATTGCGGATAGGTAACACGGTTGAAATGGGAATTTTCGCGCAGATAAGTATAAAAAAATAATCCGAAATCGTAAACGCCATTTTCTTTTATGGTGGCCTGTAATTTTCCGAGATTGCTAATTAGCATTTCGGCCATGTAAAAGCGATGCTCTTTCGATATTTCTACTTCAACCAAAAGGTGAAAATTCAGATGCATGAAACAGTAAATTTTGAATCTCGATTATAGGGCAGAACGGGAAAAAATTTTCTCAAACGTAAAACGATTGAACGATGAGTTTTTGTTTTTGTACAATGATGTGCAGCAGCAAATGTCGAAGTAAACAAACAACTTTGCAAAGTGTCCTCGAACCACTGTTGTCCCAAAAAATCATTTGTTATTGAACATAGATGGAAATATGAAATTGTCCGCTCGTTTTCATACAACAGTGAAGATTAATTGGGCGTTCTCTTGACGTGACTTGTAGATTTTTTGTAACAATGAGGATGGCTATCATTGCCCATTGATCCATTTGAGCACGACCTTTCCTATTTCTCGAAGCAAAACGCTGATCCGCGCGTGCATGGTTTCATCAAGCCTGCAGGTGCGCCCAATTCTCGTGATCGTGTATATTAACCATCGCCTCACGCACACGCGCGCGCACACACACACACACACACACACGCGCACATAGAAAAACACGCACTCACGATTCCTGGAACCACTTCAACGAATATCTCCACGCAACCTGCTGTCGCATCCTCGAATAGCCTGTTCAAGCCCAGCGGAGTTTCGAGTTTATCGAGTCTCGAGCCACCAAGAGGAGTCCTCCCATCATCAACTTGACCTTGTATAAATAATTATTTTTATTCAGGTACCACCCGCGGGGCTTACCGCATCGAAGCCCGCGTCGACCTGAAATAATTTCGAAGCAAAGAAGAAAAAAAAAAACTCAACTCAATTTCTTACGATCCAGCAGTTCCAGTGATCCAGTAAAAAGTTTCAAATATTTTTAATTCTTCAAAAATTGAGCAATCGCTTGGATCGAAGAGAACAAAAATCAAAAACTTGAATCGCTATCCGTTCTCCGGCGTTCATTGCTAACTTTACCTCTTATTTTCATGAATTCCGCTGACTCTCCGAGTCTCGCGTATCAAAAAGTTCACATCGACCTATACAATATATATATACGGTGGGATAGAACGATCTGACCTAAATTGCGTTCGTTCAGGCATCATCGAGGGTATCCCGTAGCGATGTGTAAAACAAAGTAAAGGGAGTTAGGAAAACGAAAGATGTGTGATTTAAAAAAAAAGAAGGATCCAACGACTGACCCTCATTGTCCCGATCTGGAAATAACGAAGATATATCATGTATAGTGGCGTGCACGAAAAAAAATAAAGAAACGGTGTGCCTTTTTCGATGAGATTTCCACACACCGTGGCAGTTGTGTCTCGTGATTTCCCGGTTTGACATGATCGCGTTCCACCCCTCCGTCGCTCTCGATGTGTGATCATAAATCATTACGACATTTTATATAGCGTAACGGGGAAGAGCGATTATATATACTTCGCGGTGACTGCACTCCGCCTGGCATATGCACCAACTGTCCCGAGCTCCTTTTGCTATACATGTATATCAATGATTATACCGACGTATACGTATTTGCAATGCATTTATTCTCGCTCTATGAATCGCTGTTGAACTCTCCGTTTGATTTTACGTAATCGCATAACAAAAAAAAAAAACAAATTTGCGAAACTTCAACATTGCTGTGATTTATCGAAGTTATTGTAACAATGTCTTTTGTGATTTTTTTTTTTTCATTTTTCTTTCGAAGCGAGGGAGTCACTCCATCTCTCTGTCTCTCTTTCTCTCTCTTTCTCGTGTACTTTATATAGCTGAGAGTTATGGACCAGCGGGTATAATTGGCCTCGGGCCAGCTTTATAACGATCTTGGAATCACGAGACTCACGACACTCGGGGGGGGGGGGGGGGGGGGGGGGAGCGTATTTGTTGGGTATGAAACGTGGTATACACACAATCGATTTACCGTTCGTGAGACTATCGCGGCCGGTGACGCAGAGTGGATCTCGATCGTTGGCCGTACACGATCGACACGCGTGTATACGAGATTATAAGCATGCATTTACACGTGAAATTGTCGTTATATACGCTCCATTGAACAACGGATTTTACGTCTCGAAAACAAATAATCGTTCCGTTTCTGCGGTTAATCTTGATCTAAGGCACGTATTATCGCATGTAGAATATATTCGAATGAAGAATTTTCTGTCAAATAACGAATAGCCATATCAATTACGATGAATAATTATAAGGTATGAATGAGAAAATAGGTGAATATTCATTACGAACCGATAATAATTCCAAGTCTTCAGTATCGACCATCGAACGTTTTTAGTTTGCCTAGGTCATCTGGACGGTGTGTTTCACAGTGACGAGCAGCCAATATTGCCAAATTTTTTTTTTTTTTTTTCGATGTTAGATCCAGTACAAACATGTTGGAAAGTCGCACTGGGAAAATTTGCACCAATTCGTTCATTCTTAAGGGAGCTTTCCAGTGTGACAGCCCGAAAAATCGCTGTTTTTCGCGATTTTTTTTTTTAAAGAAAAAATAATCTAATCGGTCTGGTTTTTTTTTTGTATATTAATTGGGTATTGAAGAATACAAAACAATTTTTTAAAGATCGATTTATTTATTAATTAATATCTATAAAAATGATGAAACAATTGTTGCAGAAAATGCACTTGGATGTGGTGTCCACGTTGGGGGTTACAATTTTGATTTGAAACAAAAAACACAAAAAGATTATTGATCGGTATATAATTGGCTTTCGTGCTATGGAGGCTTTTTTTTTTTTTTTTTTTTGCAAAAATGGCGCCGGTTTGAACAAAAAGTATCGATTTTAGCATTTTTTTTGGCAGTTTTTTTTACAAAAAAATAGGAAGATGTAAAAAAAAAAAAAAGCTTCCATAGCACGATAAACAATGACGTTAAGAATATTGTGTAAAAAATTCAACTCGATAGCTTTAAAACTCTGCCCTCCAGGTTGGACACCGTTTTAAAAAATGCTGTTTCGAGAAAAACGCGTTCAAAGTTTCAAGTGAGGAAGTGACGGCCGACGCGGCAGCTGTAGCGCTCCGTTCCCTTCTTCCAAGAAATGCTGTACAGTAACCGAAATAATCTGAATTTCGGCATGAAAATTTCAGGGAATATTCGGAAGAGTGTATACTATTCGATAAAGCAAAAAAAAAAAAATCGATTTTTTGAAAATTTCACACTGGAAAGCTCCCTTAATATCGTCGCAAAATAATTTTCGATTTATTTTCCATTTAAACGATAACTATCTCCCCATAAAATCGAAGACTATAAAAAAAAAAAAAGAATTAACAATGAGCCAGTCAAGTTCAGTTTTATGTTAAACTCGTCCGGTTTCTGGTCCTACGCTTATCATCCCCGAGATACCGAACTACATTTACAAAGTTTATGACACAGAGAGCGCACGTATATCGTGATATATAGTGCTCGAGTCTCTCTGTGAAAGATCATCCCGATTGTGGCAATACGTACGCTGGTGTCGCGGGCTCTCATCTCACCCTCGTAAAGTAATTATTATAAATTTCTAACGAGGCCGGAGGAGACGACGGTGCCGACACAGTCGTATTTTCTCGTGGCACTTTGAAGGCCCTCGCGTATAGCCCATATACCCCGTCGTCATCATCATCGTCTTGGTCGTCTCCGTGCGTCTTATCTATATCGCATACGTTTTCATACACCACACGGTGAAAACGCGTCGGAAGCGCGGACCCCGATGGCATACGTAGGCATAAATCAATTCGTATACTCGTCTAATCCGCGACGATTCAGCACGGGCAACGGCCATCTTCGTTTATGATCTGGAAAGGTGCGTCTGCGTGCGCGTGAGAGAGGGAGCGGCAATGGCGCCATTCGCGATAATTAGTCCCTTATTTTCACGGACTAGGTATATATATATATCGGGGCTGGGTACTTTTCCTTTTCTGTGTATCGTCGCGGTAAGATACCTGCAGGCTTAAGAAAAAGGGTCTTTCGCTCTACAATCGTATCGCCATTTATAATCTTTTGAAATTCACCATACAGCCTGTGCGCTCTCATACATTTTACATCAACTGCTGAGAAGCGAAAAAGCTTCGATCGCTATACTTTGCCAGTTGCATCCCATGAATTACGCCTTTTTGCATCTTAGTAGTCGATATATATACGCATGGTTAAGTATAGTTTCGTACCAGAGCAATGCATTTTATACGAGCTTTGAGAATCACGAAACAATGAACGTGGTACTGGTACCGCTGCGCTGTTATAAATCACTTTGATGCTATAGTACCATTTATATGTGGCAACCTTTGGTCCCATTCCGGTCATCGTGTTGTACGACACAGAACTCTAAATACAATCGATTTAAAAAGACACGGGGTAGATAATTTTGTAGATATGATAAATCCGGAAACGTGACGTAAGAATTAAGAAGAACTGCGGTAATATTGCATAACGGTGAAAATATGGTCAAAAACGGTAGATATATTCGAATTAAAAAACAAATGGTTCACAAACATTTCCAACGGAATAATTACGAAAAATTATTCCAAATTATTCAAGTATGGTGGAAAATTCTTTTGGGTCACTCGTATTCGAGACTGCGGTGGACTTTGGATATTTTATTTTGAGGATAATTAATTATGACTTGTAAGATTTATACTAACCGTTTCCGTTTTTATTTCGCATCATGCTGATCCCCAGACAATTTTACAATGCCAAATCGCAGAAACACCTCATCGACGAAGAATCCCCGAGACTTTTCGTTGCCGAATTCTAGCAGCCGGCTGATTCTCAATATATTATCATTCATCTCTACATTATCTCATATTCGCGCCTGCTCGTTACTGTATCGTCTGGACTCTTCATTATGCTTAACCAGAACTCTCACGCCCTTTCGTCGGTCGCCATCTCTTTCTGTATTCTACGCGCATATACCGCGCGATCATTCAAAAGCGACTGAACAAAGAAAGAGTGTGTGTGAGAGAGAGAGAGAGAGAGAGAGAGAGAGAGAGAGAGAGAGAGAGAGAGAGAGAGAGAGACAAAGAGACTCTTGTAAAGGGGGATGTCCAGGAATTTTTGAGCTATCCTTGTCGGGTCCAGGGAGTTTTAAAGAGAGAGAGATAAAAGTTTCGTGAATCACGAGTGTTAAAATTCTCGGGGGGCCCCGAGAGTGGCTATTCTCAGGTTTGTTCTCTCTTGCCACACCAGGCACATACGCAGGTGAGTCACGCGGAGTCTCGGATCCCTTCCACAGGTGAGATCTCTAACAGTGAGCGAGGAATTTGCCTCACCTCGTTGACAGTGCGATGACTTTTTAGTACATAGAGAGACTCGTCGCTATGGAAAAACCGTTATCTCACGAGTTACGGATCAAACATTATCCACTTGATTCTGCATAAGTATATAATAGTTACATCACGCCTCTCGTCTCGATACGATAGTCAAAAGTGTAAACTGATCGCTCAAATTTGTACTCCAATTTTTTTTTTTTTTATCAAATTAATAATGACTGATCTTTTTCTATGTTGATTATCCGGCATATACATAAATTTCACTTTTCCTGAGACATGACTCAAGGACCATATAGGATCCTCAAAATGGATTTCCGTTAAGCTTATCATTTGCAGAATTTTTGAAAAACAAAACTTATGTTGCAGCAGGAATTCAATGAAATTTCACGATTTCCCGTCGTAGTGAATCGCATTTTTTAATATTCAAATGGAAAACGGGAAATCCCAAAGTGTACAAGGCGAATGGCGGCGCGAAGCTAAGACACTGAAAGGGAAAAAAAAAGTACTAGAAATGTCTTCGTGGAAGGTTAGTGACTCTCGCGGTCTTTGCAAAGAGCCGTTGAGTCATAAGGTGAACGAGAGAGCCGGAGGAGCTGAGAATATATATATATATATATATATATATGTACAATTTCATGGGTGGGGGGGACGCGGAACGATTCCACGAGTGCATCGAAGTGCATCAGCAGCAGACAGAACTCATCTCCACGTCGTTTAGGACTCTGCGCTACTCTCCCTCTGTGACGACGATTCTCGCAGAAATATAACACGCATATTGTGCGTGCATTTCGTTCATGTGCGTGTTGTACCGCGGCCCATTGCGAGAACCGTAAGGTCACGCCCGATGCGTATCTGCCCGGTGGGTGAGTCACGTGGGAAGCACGCGTGTCGCGTGAGCCTACGATTCTCTACGCATGATTTTTTTCCCTGTTGCTAGCCGAATCACAAAGAGCAGGGATTTATCGCTTCGATCGATATAACGTGCGTGCAAACATTATTTTTTTTACAAATTATCCAGTTGTCTAAATCGCTGAACCGTTCCATCTCGATGCTATAAAAGAGGTCGTCACTTTGTCGTTAACAAAATCGAGACGGCTTCGTGTATGAGAGTCCAGGAAGTTGCCAATGAATTATACTCGAACGTACAGTCGCGGGTGAGTCATGATAATGACATCGATCTTGAACTACAAAATATCTACTTTATTTGGGAACAATTAATGATTAATAATCTCCGCATCGGTGGATCAGCTTGCGCCAATTATCGATCTTTATTTTTAACTACAATTGACAAAATAGTTTTCATTTTTATCGATGAAAACGATTTTAATCAAGAGAAGAATTTAGTTAATTCCATCTTTCAGATAAGATAATGGAAAAATTGACTTTAAAAAAAAAAAACACTTTCATTGGTCAAGCCTTGCCCTTGAATAGCACGAATAGCTTTTGGAAAATTTTTGTTATAAACAAAAAAAAAAAAAAAAAATTGGAAGGCTTTGGTGCTTGTTTGACTTGACTGTACCACTGCAGCATCCTTAAAGAATCCGACAGTATAGTAATGAGTGTGCGAGCGTAATTGAGAGAGCGAGAGAGTTCGCACGAACGCGTTAAAGTTCTTGGGAATGAATGATCGGCATTCATTGACCCGGGAGAAACATCCGAGCCCCCCCCCCCCCCCCCCTGCACCATGAGAACGTTGAAGATGAACGATTTTGTCCAATGCTGATTCACGGAAAATCTCGCGAGTCTTTGATAAAAGAGTACGACTTCACCATATGAGGACTTCGACTACAGCAGACTAACAGTTTACAATCGTTCTGATGATGGACAAATGAATCTGCGAAGGCGTGAAAGCGTCGTGTACGAGTTTATCGCGCTTCCACGATAATTCCCGTACAATCGAGAATACGATCGAATTATCTCACTGGCTATCTCCGTGACCAATGAATAATAAATTTAAACAAATGCAAATAAGGATTCTTCTTTCAACACTCAATCGACATAATTCTCATTGAAATTTCAATTATCTTAATTGGCTCATTATTTCTTTTGACTGTTAAATTTTTTATCATCATTAGATGGAATATACTTTCTTTTTTTTTTTTTTTTTTTTTTTTTTCTTTTTACGTAATAAAAATTCGAATCGAAGAAATTCGATTTCTCAAACGTTTGATCGGTAATTGATTACCGAACGTTGTCCAATATAGTTATCAGACATTTCACGATTTCGACGACGAGAAAAACATTAATTTCAAACTCAACGAAACAAGTATATCCCAAGGACAAAATATGCACATTGGATTATCGCTGCTTCGGTAGATTGAACTTCTCCGTCCTCGCGGCGACCGAGTCAAATCGGTTTTACGATCGTCGGCGAACCGTAATACCGCTGGTATGTATACCATAGAATCGATATATCGGCGATGCCGACGTCGCGCAGTCATGCCCACAAAGTGCGCTCGCTCGCGGTCACCAAAGGATACGGCGTTTCTGAAACTCGCTCCCGCGTCGCATTGCCAATCTTGGCTTTTCGATTACGTGTAGCGTGCGCGCGCGCGCGCGCGCGCGCAGCTGCACACGCGGCTGCATCACAGAGTCTCCGCGGCGATTCACTCGATCGCCATAGCGAACATTTTTCTACGCCTCGAGAGAATCCCTGCGAGTTTTCATCCGAGTTCACATTAAAAATTATTTTCTGACGAAACGACGTTTCGTTGGAAAAAAAAAAAAAAAAGAATTTTGATTTTCGTGAAATTTAGAAAACGTAAGAACAGAGACTCTGAATTCGGTGTTAAAATTTCGAGGTTCAAAAAATGGCGGGGTATCGTATTTTTTTGGGCCGTCTATTTCCATAGCTGACCCAAAAAAAAAGCGCACAAAGGTTGTGCCGATTTAATTGAAAATTATAGTGAGTGAAAGTTTTCGCACTCACTGATTTGAAATTCAATGTTAAAATTTTTAATAAGGAATATCGGAGTCAATATTATATGTCTTCAAAAAACGTAACGAAGATTTTAATCAAGAAAAAAACAAATAGTGACTACTATTCTCTGAGCCACGAATTACTTTGTCATTAAATCACTTTTATCGTTAATTAGTAATATACGAATTTCTACTTCGCTCTCTCTCTCTCTCTCTCTCTTTCTCTCTCTCTCTCTCTTTCTACACTCGAAGGACATGGCACTGTTCCCATCGACAGTTCGATGGTATCTAACAAAGAAATATCGTGGCTGTGTTAAAACAACGACGAATTTCCATGGAGAGGATGTACCTTTTTTTTTTTCTTTCTTCAAAACGTTGTACTCCGTGATCGAGACTCGAGAATTTTGTTGCTCGTGAGAGTTGTAATATCTACGGGTTTTCTCTCTTGGATCTTTCCCGGCATTTCGAGCAAACCGTTAACCTAGATGTATACCTGTGGCGTTTATGTTTACCGAAATCGTTACAACCCACGCTGAGTCAACGTTGTCCCATATGCCTTCTTAAAACTCACAAGGACCTATATACCGTATCATTTAACGGACGAGTCCGTATGAGATTTGCGTCCTTTTGACGCTCAACTATCGTAGGCGCTAGGGTTCTCGTACGAGGGCGTTATGAGACTCCGAGAAATCGTTCATATAAACCTGTGGCACATATCGCTGGTACACGCGGCCATATCGCTATAAATAAATGTATATACATATAGAGCTATAGAGTGTTGTCCGGTTGTGACGATTGTGTCCTATTCTCATATAGAAATTCCTAGATTCCCTAACCCGGCGAGCAAACAGGTTGGTAGTGCTCTTTGACGCGATGTGCGTTCCCGTCATCCACGTTTCTTCGTCTCGTTCATTCGTCTCGACATCGTCTTCTCTTCGTTTCCGTATCTCCTCTGTCACTCGCTGCTCATTCGTTGTTGGACGTGGCGAGCACGCCTTCGCGCGTTTGTCTAGAAATGTCTAGACCGCATCGAGTCCGCGAATACGCACAATATCATCAACAGAGCAAGAATACACGCTGTACATTTGATACGTCCAGCACTTGACGTTCCCATAGCAATCGAGTACATGTACGACATATATATATATATATATATATATATATATATTTATCTATAAACTTTAAACCATAATTACGAGTTCTCCGAGCACGTAAAGACCTCACGTCGAGTTGATCGACAGTCCGGTCGATCTCGTCAAGCGCTTAAAAGTGTGCGGATATTTATATACATCGTCTATCGTCTAACGTCTGGCGAGTAGATATGTATCGATACACGGACCAACAGGAGAACTAGAATGGAGAACGCATTCGCGTTGTTACCGTAAGCCGAGAGCTTCGGTCATCGCGGAGGTCTCTCGAAATAACGAGAGTAACGAGTCTGCAATTTAATATTTGCACGATAGCCGTGTGCTCCATGCAACGGAGACTCCGACGAGGAGTCTCCATGACGGGGAGAGACTCTGACGAGAGAATCCACGAGCAATTAGCGAATGATTTCTTTCTTTTCAATTATCTTTACTCTCTTTGTCTTCTTTCGTGCAATAATTTCTCTGCGACGCTTCGCTCTTCTTGTATACCAAAAGCGCCTCTCGTACCAAGAAAGTTCTTCGACGAAGCGTTTTTATAGAGACAAGAACGCAACGAGAGGCATCAATCCGAATGTGGATCATCATTTTAATTTCCGTATATATTCTCGCTAAAACTGACACCATTTGTGGATGATCCGTATGCATGGAGAGTGCTGCTGACGAAGCATCTATAATTGCAATCGATAAGATAAAATTTTCGTATGTCACGTAGACAAACGCGGCCAGCGATTGAGAGCAGACATCAGCCGCAGTCGTCTACGTTTCTCTATATTCAAGCTGTCAAGGTATGGTCACCGAGAGTTTGCATTCGCCCACTTGCAGGTGAATACAACTCCAGATCCTTGGAAAGTCGTCTGCAACGAGAGCAATTAGCCACGCCAGGACGCGCGAACAATGACGCAAAATTATTTGCGGTCATGCTCAAAACTCCCTTCGTCATTTTCTTTCTTTCCTGTGTCATTCTGTATGCACTTCGGGCTCGAAGCATTACATTACAATGTTCCGAGCTCCGAGATTAGAGCTCGGAGATCTCGAAGGGAGCTCTACTTTTTAATTTTAATTTTTTTTTTTTATTCCGTACGAGTTCATACAAAAGTACGGAGTGTGGACTGTTGTTTGATACCGACCGGATGTACGAGGGCCCCCGTGTCTCGACAAATGCCGGATGCTCCGACGTCCCCGCCGTTTGCGCCCGACCAACGGACAAAGACACGCATACATGCACAGAACGAATTCTCCGTTCCCTTGATCTCTCTCTCTTTCTATCTCTCTCTCTCTCTCTCTCTCTCTCTCTCTTCTCCTCTCTCTCTCGCACTGTTCTGCCCTCCTCGCGATTCCAGAGACTTTACATGCCCGAGACTCTCGATCAACTATCTCCATGGAGAACCCTCGTTCTTTTCATCCACCATAACACCCAGGCTCTGTGAGCGCAGAATGCATTTCTTCCCCACTTCCTTCAGCGTTGTTCCTCACGTTTCCCGGCCTCGACCTTGATCCGACCGCGCGCCACATATATATATATCGCAGCCGTTACGCACTGCGGCTCGGGAAGCCAGGAAAATTCTTTTGAGGTTAATAAAAAAAAGGATCAATTAATTAGTTCAGCTCGGTCGATACGTATGTGTGTTAACCACATCTTGCGATTAATTGAAATGGCTGATACGCGTGTTATACGACTGACCAAACGGAATGAGGTCTCTGCGGTTTTTCAAGCGGACTCATCGGAATTTAGACTCTGTTTGTTTTGTTTGCCTGGCTCCTCGTTTTCATATATTTATACATTTGACTGGAAGACACGTCGTGATAAGAGAAAATTAAATTATCAATTAAATGAATAGCCGAGTTTTCTAAAAAAAAAAAAATTCAATGGTAATTTTCTGGATCACTGACTGCTAGCTAATCGAGTCTAAAAATCTCGATATTAAAAATGACGGAAATGCTCTGGCCGCGATAAAGAAAATCGTAAAATGATACGATTTGATGAAAAAAATTATTTCGAGAGTTGTGAAGAACGTACATGCTAACCGTAAGACTATCCGGTTTATCACAACACGAAGCAAAAAGCTAATTTAAAGTAATTATGTAAAAACGAATGAAAAAAGGCTCTAATTCGTTTTACCGAATGGGTGAATGATGAATCGATTAATATGCGCGATATGGCTGGTATAATAAGGCGGAAATTCGATGAGATTGAGCGAAGCGAAAAAAGAACGATTTCCCGGCAACAATGATCGGGAGTTTGAACCGCAAATCATCGCTCGACCATGCCGCACTATTTCGCAGACTTGAGTTTCGGACTCGTGCAGCTCAGCACCGCCGGCATTTAAAAAAAATAACAACAATAATAATGATAAGGGGGGGCTTAACTGCTGGAATCGAGATTTTTTTTATTACTGCGGCCAGCAGTCCCACACGAGAGAGCATCGATCGAAACGCCGCGGTTCCCAGGAGCGGAGAAATAAAATAATATAAAACAGGCAGAAAAGCATACAGCCGCCAGATATGCAACTATATAGTCGACTACCTTCTCCTTTCATATCCTCTTCTGCTTTTCCTTCTTTTTTTTTCTCTCGTAATTTTCTCACTGAAATTGCATGGACTTCATCTACCACCACGACCAAAGGCGTCACGCTCTTGGCTCTCTAGCTATGCTCTCCTCCGCGATATTTATCGCTACTCCTCAAGCGAGTTTTTGGTGGAAAAAAATTAATTAATTATACCAGCAGAGGACTATACGAAAGTTGGATATTTCGGCCAATGCGAATTCGCACGCCGAAATATAATGTCGTGGCGAAAATGGCCTTGCAATTATCATTCATATATGTCAGGGAGTTCACCAAAAATCGAAGTAAAGAAAAAATATCGCAAAACATTTTACGAGAAAAAAAAAGAATTATTGCTGATGCATCATTGAACTTGTATATTATAGCGTTGATGATCGGCATGCATGTAGATGGCAAGAAATTCAAGTCTGTAAAGTTGTAAGGTTTATTTTTTCATTTTATTATTTCATTAAATAATTTAAGGTTTTTAAGGATTTTAGACTTTAATTTTTTTCATATTTATTTACGTTTGACGCATCAATCATCGAAAACAGTTGATAACGAGAGAAATCGGTCATAAAACATTTTTCCGTCTCAGGAATGAAAAAAAAAAACTTGATTAAAATAATTAACGTGCAGTGAACCTGCTAGTATGAAGTATCGAAGGCTTTTTCCATTCGATCTACACGCCGATTCCCATATGTCCAGATCCGTCTGGATATATATACATATATATATATATATATATATATGTATATGACATATATATATATATATATGTATATGTATACGACGAGTAAAACGTTATTTCAAGTTCAGCATGCACAGAGACCGCATATATATATAGTAAAAGAGCAAAATGTCTAGAAGTCTTTAGAGCATCTTCTCGCGGCTTACCTGTTACCGCGACCTACGAAAGAAACGATCACGGTTAACGGACGAACGCGATCGCGTTTTCCTGGAATAGTGCGTCCTCCTGGCGGCCAACCCCTCGCGGAATGCAACCTCCCGGTGCAACGAGCTACCGCGGGCGCGAGCACGATCTTTCCCACCGCGAGAGTCGCGAGCCCGCGACCACATCACTTATATTTATATATATGTGCACCTGTATTAGTATATATATATATATATATATATATATATTTATTGAATGTTTGCTACACGTATACATGTTGGTACATACACGATCGGTTTGCCGCTCCTCGTTGTGTTGTACCCGTTCTTTCGCTCGCGCAATCCAGGCGAACCGGAGAAAAACTCGCTCCCACTCGTATATTCATGCGGGTATTACGTCCGACGACGACAACGACGACGTCGTTGTCGGAGAATCCTGGCGCCTGACATCGCGCAAAGACGCGAAGGTCTTTGCCCGATATCGATGCAGCATATGTATATGTGTATACAAAAGATCATATATCTATTTCAAGCTCGCGCATTGTCTTTCATATATATATATATATATATACACTGTGGGCAATTTTAATTATCTCGCTGACTTAGCTTTTGTATGATGAAACTTTGGCATGCATTAATTAATCGTTTTTAGTTATGAAAGAAAGATGTTAATTTTCAATGACGACCGGTATCAATTTTCTGAATTGTCCCTTATTATGAAAGAATCTAAAACGTAAAAGAGGGTTAACTTTTTTTTTAGATTTATCTCGTTGTTAAGATATTGTCATTAGTTAAACGATGATGCCGATGATGATGATGATGTCATTTTTACTTCTGTCATGATGACGCACAAATTTTCTTACATTTCATTCGAGTGCTTTGAAAAGTTAAATCTCAAAAAATTCACCTGGTGGCTTAATGGACTTTTTAGACTTCCTAGATTTTCACTATTCCTTCGTCATGACTTGAAATATTATTTATTCATTAATTAACGGACGATTTCAACGATAAGTGCAATTAATTCTTTCAGCGAAATGTATCAACGACAATAGATTGTAGCGCGGAATAATTTTTTTCTGTTATTTCACAATTATCCCCGCATATATTTGAATTTTCGTTTTAGTGTCCCACGAATAAATGATACACGTGAACGTGTAAATTAGCACAGGCTTGCGATAAAACGTTCCTTTTTACCGTGCACCCTTCCGCCATATTTGAATAATAATACACGTTTCAGAGAAAACCTTTGTATATTATATTTTCAACGATCGTTATTATTCAACCGATCAAATGTACTGTCATTAAGATGCTGGGCGTGGGATCGTAATTTAATTAAAAGTTAATTAAAATAAACATTCGATATTTAATGCCATTCAACCGGTTCTTCCCGTTTATTTTACTATTTGCAAAAAGTGGGCTGTTATAGCAAGTTGAACTCCGATGAAAAACCGCCTTTACAGGATTACATGCCCCCTTAAACACTTGAGAATTTAACGTAGTTTCCCATATCAATCAGCGATAAAGTTTTTTGTTTATTACATTTTTTTTTTTTATTTTTTCATTGAAATTAATCGGAGAGCGTCTCGTAATCGAGAACGTTCGCCGAGGCCAATGCGCGCACACCTCGTGTGTGTCCGCGATACTCACGATTTTTCGCCCTCGCTAGCTACAAAGCTCGACGAGGTAAGCAAACGCGCATGCACATGGTCAAATACGCTCTCTTACATTTGCATAACGTCATGGATAACTGCAGCTACCAATATAAGAGCTTGGTATACATTCTCGTGACTTCAAGAACGAGCGAGAGAGAAAGAGAGAAAGAGAGAGAGAGAGAGAGGATGATGAGGAGTGCGGTTGGTAACACACGTGCAATATTAAAACTAGGACTTTAACAAACAAATAAAATTGATCGGATTACTTTTCCCAGTGTCACACATTTGTAAAATATAAAAAGGAAAAGAATTTGTTGGAATTTAAAAAAGAAAATTTCAAAAATGCCAAAATAATAGATAAGATTTTTATTACGAAATTTAATTATGCGATCGAATTATGAATCCAATTTATTCTCTGTGATAAATTAGATGAATGCGAGATGTACAGAGAAGGTCGTATAAATTTAGACCATGTGGTAAATTTAGACTACTTATATAGTATCAAATATTCGAGGATCTTTTTATTTCAATGAAATAAATTTGCGTTTTACATTGAAAATAGTTGAATACACGTACTTTCATCGGAAGTAACTTTTCTCGAATAAATTTGATGCGATAATAACGGCTTTTTTTTAATATCGTTTGAGTGTTGAAAAAATTTTACGCTTTTCCCGGATGTATCTGAGATTTTTTCGAGCGAAACCGATATCAATCCTTGCAGACGGGCGGTTTCTTTCGTGCACGCACGTAGGATACAGCACGATATAGCATCGATCGCTTGCAAGCAAAAGGATAAAATTCAGATGATCTAGTACGTACCGATGATGGAAGTTGTGGCCTTTTGAATGTCAACGATTTCGTTGTAAAGAATCCTGTTGCGCCGTAGGTTTCCCAAGCGTGGAAACTTCTCCTCTCCTTGGGCCTCTCTATGAGAGTGGACTCTCTGGTACATCGACTGACACACACACACACACACATACAAACACACTCACACACCCACATATACACGTGAACACATATTCGACCGACATAAAGAAAAGTAATAACGAATTCCCATCGCGAGGCCCGTAAAGAAATCAAACGATGCGATGAGTGCACCGCAGCGTATATAAGCCTTAGATGCATATATATATATATATATATATATATATATATATATACACATTTGTTGCTGGTAGGAAGCCAAGGAGGTTAGTGGGATTCGAGATTTTCGATAGCTACTCTTTCGTTTTTTTGCACATACACACACACACCCACACACACACTCGAGGGATACTATCGCGGTTACATCTGCATGCATATGATACCATATTAAACTCATTGAGTGTTCGATAGCCCGTGAAAAGTGTCGGAGGCCTCGTAGACTTCAGTTGTACATACCTTGCTTATACTTCTGATTTTCTCATATAAAATTATTAAATAATTTTTTTCAATTTCTCTCAAACTCCTTTTACCTAACTCTCGGAACGAATAACTAACATTTTTTTTTCTCGTGTTTATGTTACAGGTACGTACAAAGTGACTGGGAGGGCAATTTTTGTGAAAAATTGTCGATTGCTCTACGATCGGGACTCCGGGACATTAAAGGGTAACGTTTACTAAAAAAAAACAACTATCCCAAAATTTTAACTAATCAGGGACGTTCGAACGAATATTTACCTGATCGATAAATTTTCAGCTACATAAATGTTGCTCAATGAATCTTTAGTAAGTATACAAGAAAATCTTTCATTGCCCAATTAATATATAGAGTATTTTTCCATACTTTCATTTGCACTATATACTTTTATTGAAGTTACAAAAAATTTCTCGATCGAACGGAAGATTTGTTCAACGCACTCCTTGACTGTACGTTCAGTCAATCGATCGAAATTATTGTGGAATGATGAGTAAATCACTGCCGTTTGTGAGAAAAGCAATTAAGATTGTCAACCATAAGGCAAACATGTTCTCACCATTTGTATTTCTCGTTGTTCGCAAATTAACCATATCTCGCTATATATATATATATATATATATACATATACATGCGTAAATTTGCGGCGATCTCTTTGCTGTTCTCGATGTGACTTGTTGAAAATCCGGTTTTTCCATCAGAACGCACGATCCACGATGCGATCTCGATTTCCGAGAAAGTTACCGAACCATCGTGCGTATATGATAGCGTTGTAGTGTACGTGATACATATAAACATATATGTGTGTGTGTGTGTGTGTGTGTGTGTTTGTGTATCATATACGGTGTAATTGTACCACACACCTGTATGATACATATATGTATATATGGCTGGGTGTCTAACGAGGAAGGATGCTTGCGTAACGGTATGTAATTAAAGCAAACAGGAGAGAGAATCAAAGAAATACACTTTTTCTCTGTCATTATCGAATTGCTCCGAGCCTTAGTTGGTATCGTGTGATACACGCGCCTACTTTGTTCGATGAAACTTCGAGGACAATCCGTACTTAAAATCTTTTGTTATACGCCCCCCGTTAATGCTATCGTATTACCGTTGAACGAGTCTCTCCACGTTCGAGTCGAAAATTTTTTGAAAGAAAGGCTTTGATGGGATAATATATAATTGCCGAAGTCAACTAAAGTCAAATAATAATTACTGCATGGACTTCTCATTTGATTGTACGAATTTTGCTCAATTTATATATACGAGTGTGACACAAATGTGTCCTCACTATAAATGGTAAAAAAGGTGAACCAATTTTTAGACCTATCTCGACTGGACTATATGGAAAGTTTCCGGCAGTTTCCACCGAGATTTTCGTCTGGCAATGAGGATATACATTACTGAGGTTTCAATCTAATCGATCATTCGTATCCGAATCGATATCAAATGACTTAAGTAAGGGTCGATTTTCGCGTCCGTTAGATGGCGTCTGGCACTACACCTTTCCACCGACCAAAACGTCTGGGATTTTTATAAACGAGTCCAAGACATCATTCGCAACTACCTCACGAAAAATCAGCCGATATCAAATCCCATTTTTGTATTGATTTTTTTTACCCTTTTTGGGGTCCGCGGAGGCCGCGCTCACCGCTTGGACGCTAGCCAGACTTCCGGATCAATTATCATAAGTACAATAAGGCCGATAACGAGATATTATCTGCTGAGAAATTGCGAAAAAGATCCAGAAAGCTCGAGCTCTTTACGTAAATGAATAATTTTGTTGTTCTCGTTGTTATTTTTTTTTTTTTTGTTAAAAAAAATCATTCAAATAGAACCCAATCTCGTTCTTGGTGCTCTCTACAAGTCGCAATTGATATTACAATTCACGAGATTACAATGTTCCCGAGTGACTATGCCAAAAGTTCGAAGCTCCTCACCGTGTGGTTCTCGTATATTCACCGGAGATACATTTTGCTCGCACCAAAAAATAATCGAATTATATCGCGCTTAACGATCTCCGCATAGCAGCCTAAGCAGTATACCTGCTATCTCATGCACGCACCAACCATCGTTTATTCCTTTACTCACCACATCGTTTGGCTCCGATAAAAAAAAAAAAAAATGGCTAATAAGATTTGTACGTATGAGATCAAAATTTCACTATAGCTTAAATTGTATCGAGGGAAGGAGAATATAAAGAAATGACCTACACAATGGATAAGAGTACACGGTCGATGATGACTTAACCATTTTGGAGAAATAAGGCTTAATATTCAACATAACTGTGCTTATGTACGTTGAAATGTGTGCGGGTGTATCCACGCGAATAGATTGTCCATAGCAGGAATTTTCGAGGCCACGTTTATTACATACCCATCGGGTTGAGGGTCTACGAGAAAATTTTGGGTTCTTTGTGAGCGCACCCACACGATAAATTCTGACTCCGACCAGAAGATGAGGTGTATACACTGTATTAAAGTCTCCCGTGTGTTAAAACACAGGCGCACACTTGGCATTATATATCTCATCTGTGGGTAACGCGTTGGCTGACTCATTCGTTGACTTGATTTGGTTGGTGGGCGAGAAAACGAGCAGAAAGAGTATAAAGGCGACGACAACACGACGAACACTTGTCCCAGGCGCACCTTCATCTTCAACGCCGCGTGGTAAACTCGCGTGAATTTTCTATACGCGGTTTAATTATGATTCATCGCGGACGCGTGAGTTAACAACTCCTCTATATAACTCGGTAGCCGAGGAGGCGTTTTGTATATACATGCGCTATGTATATATATATATATATACGATGAAATTTCAACTTTCTTCGACCTGCTCATGAGCTCTTCGAGTCCAAATCACACAGTACTTTTCGTCAGCGTATATATAGGAACCATTAAGAAATTTTGCAAATTACAGCCTCTTATATGACATGTAATGAAGAACGGAAAATTTGTTCGGCAGACACGACGATGCCAGTAAAAACTTGGAAATATGAGACACAATTAACTGCAATCTCGCTAATTAATTTGGCGAAGAAAAAAAAAAAAAACATTTTAATAAAAAATTGTATATGCCTTAAATGTACGATGTGGCCTTAACGAATCTTTCCAATAAACCGAATAAACCCTTATTAGTGACGATAACAGCCCGGTATGATATCATAATGATCGTGAAAAAATGGGTTATTTTTTTTTCCTTTTCAATCCAAAGTCCCGGAGTCTCTCTCGATGCAATCAATTGAGCAATTTTCATTAAATCCAACGTGAATGCCCGTACGTATTGCAATCGCGCGCTTTCTTAAGTAACACTCGCTATGGTCAAACTCGAGGTCCGTGTCGAGAACGGTGAATATATATTCAGAGTGTGCGCGGTCTCGGAGAAACACAGACGGAGAAAGAGAGGCGATTGAGAACGTATATACAAGAAATCGACGCCGATCTTTTTGCCGATTCTCGAATTCAAATGAGGCGGGCGCTCAACGTCCGAGATCACATTTGCCTCTCTTACGGGAGAAAGAGAGAGAGAGAGAGAGAGAGAGAGAGAGAGAAAGACCGTCTGCCGGTGAGACTTTCTCTTGTCGACCATTACCTTAATTACGCCACAGAGACTCTCCTAAGTGTACTGATTCAAATTGAATTTCAATTTAATCTCCGTATACATACTTATCGTCTCTTTTCGTTCGCGGACAGAGTTTCGTGCTGATCGAGTTTATACGAGAAAGAGAGGTGAGATCACGGGAGAGTATATAGATTGTGGTGTAATCGGGCAAAGGCGATAGCAGCGGGGCAATCTAAATGGTATGGAGGACGACACGCAAACCCGTCTGGAAATCGGCGGTGAAAAGAATGAGAGCTCGCGAATAAAAGGGGTTAGGGAACCGAGAGACTGAAAAATATATAATCGAGATGCACGCTGCGAATCACGAGAGTGCGAGAACTCGACCGGTTGTAGTTGGGTTTTGCGAACGCGGAGAGAATTTCAGTGCGCATATATATCGACATTCAGCAAGCAAAAGGAAACGGTCCATCGAAGCCTGCACGTTAAATTTTTCGGATTACGACCTTTTGATTGCTACCGCTCGATATATACAATGCAGTAGCATGCCCGAATCCTTTTATAAAATCGCGATCCGAAGAAATGGAGCGATAAAGAGCCAAAATGAGGAGAGCGAGAGAGGCGATACATAGCGCCGCAATATCGTGCGAAAAGAATAAGAGGTCTATATCGTTGGCGGTAGCGAAAACAAAGAGGAAGAAGAGCAAACGACAGGGAGGCGACTGCACCCTTGGCGTCCTTCAACGACCGCCACAGTTTGATGACCCCTATCTCTATCACTCTCTCTCTCTCTCTCTCTCTCTCTCTCTCTCTCTCTCTCTCTCTCTCTCTCTCTCTCTCTCTCTCTCTCTCTCTCTCTCTCTCTATCTATCTATCTATCTCTCTCTCTCTTATTTTATATACAAAAAGAAGAAAATGTGTGTAATTCGCGAACCAAGTGAGAGCAAAAGAATTAAAAAAAAAAAAAAGAAGGAAGGAAAGAGTCGCCAAGATCGCCGAAAACCGGGACTGCGCCAGAATGACAGTCCCATGAGACGTATAGAAACCACTTTACCGAGGCTCCCTTGAGAGAGAGAGAGAGAGAGAGAGAGAGAGAGAGAGAGAGAGAGAGAATGGCCGGTGAGTGAGAAGCTGCGGGTAGGAATACCTCCACTTTTCTCGTGAGTTCACATGTTTTTGTAGATTTTTATGAGGCCATATTTATGCCGCATCGAGATATTCTGAAATTCGAATTTGGCACGATATGTGCGGAGGTGGTTTTACGATATTACAGGTTAATATATACTTGGACGCATATTTTGGCTGCCTATGAGAAATTTCCGATCTTTTCGTTGCTTCGCTAAAGTCAAAATATATATTCGTATTCACATTGGCTAACGGTGGAGCAAAAAAGCACAACATGGCGCTTTTTTGGGCTATAAACAGTTTGTGGGCTACAATCTTTTTCTACTCAGCAGTCTATGCATGTAAGTTTTTATTTTATTACACGCACACACACACACACACGCGCGCGCGCGCGCGTACTTATGTATACATAAATCTGATTCTCGTTGCTGGCGAACTTGCCGTAACGCCCGGCATATATCGCCAGTTCCTTGGCCGTATCCCGGTAGCGGTGGTCTTCGGCGTCGTTGCGCCGCACTTAGCGTTGTCCTGTACTCCGGTCACGATTCTTGGCGATTTCCCTCCGTCCCCTTGATGCTGATGCAGGAGGACGACGACGACACACACGTTCCTGGTGGTTGCTTCTTCGATTCGATCTCTCTCTCTCTCTCTCTCTCTCTCTCTCTCTCTCTCTCTCTCTCTCTCTCTCTCTCTCTCTCTCTCTCTCTCTTTGATATATATGTATATTTGTTCTCGAGACTTTTTTGTCTGATCGAGTCATCGACCCGTTCGACTTCTTTGCTATTGGATTTCCACTTCTTCTGAATTCGGCATCAACGAGATTCTCGATAAAATAAGTAATGAAAAAAAAAAGGATCCGAGGATTGCAAAATCGTCTCACGAATAAAATAAATCATCACATAATATAATCTGGTGGAATGTCCTTTGTGAAAAAATCGAAATCGATGATTCCATAATCAAACACCAAATTAATCGAATAAACAAAGAATTTAATTCTCATTCGTAAACATATTATTTTTGAATCTATTTCAGTACATTTACGAAAATTCCCATTGATGTTAAGATAAGATGAAATTTTGAGCAATCCTCAATCTTTTCCGCCCATAAGACTTGATTAGCCTAATTTTTTGCTATCTGCACAAAGACGTGGAGTGCGAATATTCGTATCCGGACGTTTTCTTTTTCATCATTCAATACAGATTTCATCCCGAGACATTGTTGATCGTGACCTCTCTCTCTCTCTCTCTCTCTCTCTCTCTCTTTCTCTTTGTTCTCGTGTCTAAACTCATTTGATTTGCAAAACCACGTGTGCACACGTCTTCAGTTCTCGCCTCTTCCTCATCGTGTTTATCGCGATTTCACAGGAGATCCAACACGCATGAATGGCGCGAGAATTTTACCCACACGTATATGTTTCGTGCAGTTAGTTGAATTAAGTTCGCGTTATATATGTTTGGCAAGATCGATGCCACGACCTAGCCGCGTTTCGCGCATTCTCTATTCTCTTCAAACATACATATATATATACATACAAATATATTGTGTGAGATGAACAAGAGACCTTGTAAAGTACGGAAAAGCGCGATCTTATCGAAGCAGGAAGCACCCAAGCTGCAGCACAAGAGCGTTAAAATGGTGTTTGCGATATGGTGTGTGTGTGTGTGTGTGTGTGTGTGTGTGGCTTGGTGGTAACATTTGTAGCTTGCGTAACATTAACTCGCGGATGGGAAGCTTCGCTAGGCAACATCGCGTTTCCTCGCGATGGAGTTTTCGATCTCACGTGTTTAGAACGTGCCTTAAAACCAACATATATACCTGTACATGTACGTGTATACATAGTGTGTATGTATGTATATATATATATATATATATAAGAGTATGATAGGCACTATGGCTCTTGGCTGAAAGGCTTGAGCGCACACTTCGCGTTCTCCTAGATCAGCATTCGCGTGAAAGTTTAAGCTTGTTCTCGCAACATCAACGGGTGCCTTGCTCTTCGTTCTATCGTGTGTACACCAACTGGGTGATGCTCGTACGCGAAATGGAAAATTCACACGTGAACGTTAACAGAGACAACAAGAGAGAGAAAGAGAGATCGAGAGAGAGAGAGAGAGAGAGAGCGGAAACTGGGAATTATAACTGGCGAGACAGACGCGTGTGGGCTTTGGGTAGGTGATTTTCGCATCTCGACGGTCTCATCTTCAAAAAAAATTCCCACCTTTTGTGTTGGCACACTGCGTTATGAAAGAGAGAAAGAAAAAGAGGGAGATACTCAATTAAAACGAGAAGCTAATTTATAATTGCTTCATTATCGTGTCAAGATCTCTCTCGTTTTATATATTTCCTATATTTTTCCTTGTCACTTGTGCACGTGTATGTGTTTAGATATCCTATATATATGATGCGGGTCAATCATCTTGATGACATTGCAAGAGAAATGCGCGAAACCCTGTGTATACGTATACGAAGAGTATCTATATATTTGAGATGTGGGTGCGTTCGTTTTCACTCTAATGAAAAGTCATTTTTCTTATCCTTATGGGTCTCTGAGATAGCTTTCACCCTCCCACTATCATTCTCGCAGCGTTTCGCCAGAATATTCTAACTCGCATAGGTGAATATATAAGTATTTGTAATGGGATCTTCTATAAATAAATTAGTCTACGAATAATTAAAAATAATTATTCAAAAAAATGGTGATTATAAGTGTACCTCTTTCGCTAAAACGGTTGATAACTGAGACATCCATTTTACAATGTGGACGGGTATGATGAATCTCGGGACAATAAAACAAGAACCGTCCCTCGTGTATTACCAGAAAAATGGGAAGCGTTCGTAGCCATTGTCGCGTAAACCCTAAGCCGGCTCGTGACCGTTGTTACATACCTTAACGACATCCTTGCTCGCCGCAGAGGACAACTCTTGACCCTCTCCGAGAGCAACCCCAAGATGTCCTTTCCGCATGATTCGCACGAAAGCTTCGCAGGGGTCTCTTGCAACGTTTCTTTCGTTCCTTTTTTTTTTTTTTTTTCTTCCGTTCCTTTTTTCGCAGACTCGACGCTCTGCTCTTGGACTTTTTGACGACGACAAAGACCCGTTTTTTTTTCCATATACGCGAGCAGATTGCGAGCCAACGAAAAAAAAGAAGAACGAACGAACGCGATACGAGATCGAAAAAGTAAACCTGCCAAACTCGTCTGTTGGCTGAAGATTGCAGAAAAGGAAGAAGAAGAAGAAGAGCAAAAAAAAGCGAGTAAAGAAAAAGGTGAAGCGAAAAAGGGACATTGACATTTATCCCGGAACTCGAGTGGGCCAGATTCCTTCTTTTTTTTGTTCATCAAACCCCTCGTTCTGTTTATCTCAAGTCTCGATCCCATTTGGTTCCAAACCCCCCCCCCCCCCTTCCCTCACGCCCCTTCTACCGACATTTCATCTGTCATTCTTCTCTGAGGTTGATAATCTTACGTAATTATATTTCCATCAGAGAAAAAGGTGATATTTCGCGACGGAGATAAAGATGGAATGTGGACGCTGACTGTTTCGCAGTGACTAATGTCGGAGGCACATAGCGCCACGTGGATATAGCGCGTGTTTGATCTGTTGGTTGAATAGGACAAAAAAAAGTTTCGAGTGAAACCGAGCTCGGATAAGCTGAGAGCTCTCGGTTCACCCACACTCCTCTGATTAGAAGATTCAAAGGCGTTTGAGATCGATGGCGAAAAACGAAGGAGAGAGAGAGAGAGAGAGAGAGAGAGAGAGAGAGAACTCAGCGAGCACGATTGGTACATGCATGTAAATACACGTATATGCAATGGAAAAATGTATTTGTGGTATCGGGCATGCATTTCTCACGATCCATCTCTCCAATGGATTGCCCTCGTCTCGAACGAGCAACACGCCACACACTCCGGCCACAGCCGAGTCACCTTTCCAACGTGCGTATCGATCATTCGAAAACTCAATAGCAGGGTTAACAAAGGGTTACCCGCACTCGACCTCGGCGCCCTGTGCAAAAGTTTCTTTCTTTTTTTTTCTTCATTTCTTGGTTGCATCTCCCATCCCATTTTCTAAGGCTTCAGCTGAATGGACAGATAAAGCCCATGAGGCTTTTTATTGGCAAGATTTATCGATGCGCTGCCAGGAGGGAAAATGGTCGCGTGGCACGACGCTAATAACAATCGTGTCTATCCCAGCGTCTGATCTTTTTTTTTTTTTTTTTAGTCTCAAGTGCATTCCCCTTTTCTCCGTCTTTCTGCTCCAAGAGACGGTACAGTCGGAACAATGGATTATCAAGGTTCACATTATTATTTTAGGAAGATTTCAAAACTAAAGAGATGTTTATGATGATAGACCTAGAGTAGAATGCCTGCTTGATACGAAAAAAAAAATATGATATTGTTCGATGTACCCAACGATATCTCAGAAAGTCTCAGCCTCGTCCAAGGCTCAGAATCAATGATAAATCTTATAATGATAAGCCTTGGAATTTGGATGCAATTCCTCAGAGATGCTTTTATCACACTGGCAGAATTATACAAAGACGGATGAAAATGTTTCTACGGCCTCTGATATTTTTTTTAATTTAGATATTACAAAACTGAATTCCGATTAACTGCATGATAGTATCCCTTCTGGTTTATTAGGATAAGCTGAGGTATTTTTCTTCGAATTGAGCGTTATATAAGTATCGTTCATTCTGAAGATATTCTTTGCTCCAAACTCATCTTCATTTACACCACTTTCGCCCTGAAAATGTGTTCAAACAATTTTGAAAGTTACTCGATTGACCTGACTGTACCAGTGAAACTTCCCCGACTATTCTCTCTCTCTCTCTCTCTCTCTCTCTCTCTCTCTCTCTCTCTCTCTCTCTCTCTCTCTCTCTCTCTCTATTTATCTGTGTATCTGTTTCTCTATCTTTCGTTCTTTCTTTCGCAATTCTAAACTATCGACTTTCAGCCGGTGCGAGAAGTAGGCAAGATTTAGAAAAGTATCTCCCACCGTGCATGATGCTGCAAAGTCGTGTCTGGTGCTTTCAACCAGGTTTATATATACTATATTTATACTATATACTATATAGAGAGGTGTAGGTGCACCCTTGGGACCCGTGGGACCTTTAAATTCACCGGAACCTGTGTGCACACGAGCCACGAAGGCTTCTGCACTCGATTAGAAAGGCGTCTTCGTCGTTGTGTCTTCAGCGGCATAACGTTTTAGCTGGTACACCGATACCCTGACTGTATAGCTGCTGAATACACTTTGGGATCTGTGCTGCGAATCGTGGCACTTTCGACGACTATATATTCCACTATATGTGTATGTCTATATGTACCTTTTCATATAAAAATCGAGGGAGTATCGTACAGCAAGAGCATTTATTTATGAGATTGTATTAGCACATAACCATGTATTATTATTAATTTTGAGACAAAAGGCAAACAACAAAAAATCACAAAACTTGCGTTGAAATTATTGATATTTATTATTTACATTTCTTTGAAAAAAATAGAACAAACAGAAGATCCACTCCCGTTCTGGCCTTAAAATCATCGTGTGAGATCAGTGAATTCACCAAATTTTTTTTCGAAAAAAATTGCGCCTTTGAGTTAATTTGAATGGCGTATGAAAAAAAAAAATTCTCAAAGTTTCTTTGTCCTTTTTAGAATAAGGTTATTAAAAAAAAAAAAAAAAAAATGTATCAGAAGAATCTAAAATGGTCAGGTGGAATGAAATTTGCTGGGAATGCTCCATATATAATTTATCCCTAGATGATCTCTCACGACATTAAGTTGACGTTGAGCTAACAGACCTGTCATATCAACCGATCGTCATCCTCATTCTTGTTTCGTTCCTCCAATGCTTATCTATTCACTTCGAGAACGATTCACGAATGGAATTCTCGAGAGCCGTAGCCCATCGATCCACCGGCAGAATCATCATCAACATCAGTTTTATCAATAAATATATCTTTGAGTCTCGTTAGAGATCCAGAGGTATCGAATTTCAAGCACAATTATATGAGCCTTTGAAGCCACTTTTTTAGCCCTAATTATATTCAGGAGCGTTGCTTTAAAAAAAACGTATGAACGCCATATTGTTCAGAATCATTCTCTCGTAAAATCTTCGCTCATCATGTTAGGTCTCGAAAGAAATTCGGGGAAAATCTTACCAGTTGATTAGTAAAAATGAATGGTTGACTTTGCTAATTATACTGGAGTAACTGATAACATTTTCCGAATTTCTCGCAAGGCTCACTACTGTGAGGATTCGATTCCATCACAACGAGAAATCGTTGAAAATGATTTTACGACGGAATGATTAAGAATCACACAATCATTTTATCATTTTTATTTTCCGATGCGTTTGCGAATTATTGTCTGTTTTCGTAATGTTTTTAAGTATGAAAGCGTTTGTCACGAACGCTTGTCGTGATTCGTTTCAAACAAAAGAGGAGAATTCAGAGTTCGGAAAGAAGGCCTTGGGTGAATAATGCTCCACGCGAAGGTATCAGGTTATATTGGCGATATATCGTAAGAATTTTCGAAACAATTAACGTCGCTTACATCAAACGCAATGAATTTTAAAAAACCAAACAATATGTTGAATTGATGCTTGTATTGATACCTCAGTATGATTGAAATGACGCGTGCGTATGTACGCTCAAGCTGCGAACCGTGCAATATCCGGGCAATGAATTTAGCTCTATCAAAACATTTTTATTCTACGTCTTGAATCAAATTTATTTTAATCGTGCGAATCAAATTTTCTCACCATGCAGATATCTCTTTGACAGAGTATTATTATAGTATAGACTTTGGCGCGAGCTCAATCCACAACATAGTGAAAGAAAGTCATATCAATCTGATAATTCGACGTCGCTGATAATGTCATTCTCACCAATGATCGTACTTGCCCTATTACTCATTACGATTAGCCGGTGGTACGAGTCTAACTCGTCATCGATAGTCGAGATAACAAAAGACCCCGATATCATTGCGTATCATGTACATACAAATATATATATATATGTGTTTGGCGAGAGTTCTCGCGACTACATGGAAAGTATATCGAGCTCGGGTGCTAATTATCTCATTACATGAGAGTCAGCAAAACGCGGAAACCGGAGCGAATCGCCTTCGACTTGGCATTAATTATTCGCTCTCGCCACCGTGTTGGCAATTAAGGGAATTAACGGATATATACCCGAGGAGCGTGAGCCACGCTTATCTCGCCACTTCTCTCTCGAGTCCTCGCCACAAACATGCGCAGGATGAATGCAAATTCTCCATTATTTTGCAACAATAGCTGTATACACGTGTGCGCTTGACGGTTCAACCACCGTGCGCTATATGTGTTACGCACTCTGTCTCGTGCATATATTGTTCGAACAATGAAATTCGTTCCCGCTAACTTTAGCTGCAGTGCCAAGAAAAACCTCTCTCTCTCTCTCTCTCTCTCTCTCTCTCTCCCTCTCTCTCCCTGTCGTTAGATAAGTATTCATCTCAACAAATTTCGTAATACATCATGTTGATAGCTATAGGTGGTCTATGCACTATAAGCACCCCAGGCTCGATTGTTGAAGAGCAAGAACATGAAAAACCTTCCACGTTTGAAAAATCAATATTTAGATAGAAAATCGGGTACTATTTACCTTCGAAAATCCAGAGAGTCTTCCTCAGGAGTTCTCTTCTCATGATTGTCTCCCGGGAAGGAATCACTGCGGGTGACCCTGGCAGGATAATTCGTCTGCGTCATCATTGTGCGTCGACAGTGATGTGAAGTTACGTTCCTGAGACCACACACTCGCTGATAAACATATATTTGACTGTGTACGTTGGGACTTGAACCACCTGAAATCTCTCCAACGGTTATGATTCGTGTAGGGCCCCGAACGATCCATCAAGAAAGGTCGAGTTGATGTTTCGTGTGTCACTCGAGCTGATGACATTTCCGCGGTTTTCCGGGTTTAACGAACTCGGAACTTAACTCTCGCCTTTCTCTCTCTCTCTCTCTCTCTCTCTCTCCCCCGATGTGGTCGTATTTCTTCGCTACGGATGCGAGGAGATTGGACAATGGTAGGCCACGGCTGTTTACTACCGAACACAAAGGTTTTCGTCTTATTACGCATGTTGCAACTTCAAAAACGGTAATTCCGCGTAATAGCGGAACGGTTAATTCCTTCGGGGCATTAACTCGTGCAAGGTGCGTGGCCTCCGGAGTCCGTTTTCCTATGTAAATGCTCTGTAGACTCGTGCCTCCTCGTGGTAATCGCGATGACCGTCACCGAAGCACCAAGGCAAAGAGACCCTCGCTGATTGTGCCCGGAAAGTCCGACTTACCGCCGAGAGGACTCTCGCGATTTACTGCGGGGGCTCTACAATCATGTCGATGACCTCGCCGCGCGGTGATTCCTACCGCGAACCCTGCAGATTCGCAACAGACACACACACACACACACACACACACACACACACACACACACACACACACACACACACACACACAACTTCCACTCACAGCGAGGCTAGAAAAAAGTTAAAAAAAAAAAGTTTGGACATATATTCGACATTCGCAGAGAGGCAGAGAAAACACCTCTCGCGGAGGGTTTATACATGATGAGGATCGGACCAATCACGCCGGTGCTTAGTCCCCAGCCACGCAACTAATGATCGTATGCTCGAAGGGATAAGGGGGATCCCTATCGAGTCTGACGCTTCGAGAGAAGGTGAAGGGAGAAGGTTTAGATACAGGGAAGACGATGTGTTGCAGTCTCAAAGAGACGCGACGAGGCTCTCATAAGATATCGTTGTGTGTCGTACCAATTTCCTGATGCGTCAGCGGCGGTCTTGCGCCTACTATTAGGCCAAATAAACGATAACTAGAGGTGTATGTATATACAGTTGCTGATGAAGGTTCATTGATCCCGCACCCGGACACTTGGCCAAGCTACAAAACGTTCGATGAACCGGAAGGCACAAGCGTCTTGGTCTTCCGGACCTTCCTCGGTCTATGATACCAGTTGATGGCCGTACGCTGGCTGAAAGTGTTCAAAGTTTCTGAATCATCTAGGCGTGGGGTCTTTCATAAAGCCATTTCACGATAGAGCATCTTACAAGTAAAACATTCCGTTGCGATCGAAAAATAATAAAGTTGATGGATTAATCCGCGTGAAAACTAGACTCGCGATCTCTCCAGGTAGAGGAAGGCGTTCTCGGGATAAAACACGAGGAACAAGCAGCTCTCGGGTGTGTTCTCAGATTTTTTTTCCCTGTACGGTTCTTGAAGATGATCCATTGGCGCGCCCGTGGGAAAG
This sequence comes from Rhorus exstirpatorius, assembly GCA_963564615.1. NCBI lineage: Eukaryota > Metazoa > Arthropoda > Insecta > Hymenoptera > Ichneumonidae > Rhorus > Rhorus exstirpatorius. The sequence goes on along the minus strand of OY751314.1, from coordinate 31,434,707 downwards.
GATATGCTGGACACGCGATATCCTGCTAAGCGATTTCCCGGTATACCTTTTTTTTTCATCGTCTTCATCTTCTGCAAAGCTCGTACTTGCTTATTTTTTGTTCTCCCTTGAACTGTCGAGATAAGCTACTCTCGCATGATCGAGTAGTCCAGTGAGCAGGATCAGAGATTGGCAAAGTTCGAACTATTGAAAAAGTTACATGGTTTTACAAAAATTGCGGATAGTTCGTTGGTTAGAACCTTTTTTCCGAGATTCCTATGCGGTTCATCACTGAAAAGTATACTCGTTGCAAATAGATCCCCATTTCAATCCATTCTCGCGGCTGATGAACCTCGAAAGGAGAAAATTCCCTAGCCCTTGGGTGAAGCATATAGCCAACCGGACGATAAAGAATTAAACGGAATGAAATATCACATACGAAGTAGCCGCGGCGATGTATATTACTTTGTAATGGGCGCGAGTTCAAAGTATCAAATACACCATAGTCAAGATGCCAGCTACGACCCAAGTGCATAGGTATATGGGCTTTTATAATCATGATAGACGAACCGGGCAACGAGAGATTAAGCGGTCGATAATGGGCTGGTTAGCTCGTCCGCCAGCATACATATATATACATGTATGTATGCACTTGTAATATCTCTTCTCGTTACACCTGTGTACCGACGTGTATATAAACACCTTCGCGTAACATGTGCTCAAAGAAAATACCTAGCGATCAAACCGTACCCCCGTATACGCTTACACACGGTGAAGGATCTGCTACACACAATATTCGTATTTACTCGGAGATATGGTATGTGCGTATAAGCCTGTGCCGAGGCTCTCGTCCTGCAAATTTCATATTACGCACTTATACACCTCAGCTTCTTCCAAGGCTCACCTCGGGGAATAAGAGAGACGCCACTTGTGGAGAAAGTGTATGGCTTTCTACACAGCATCTCTTCTTTGGCTACCGCGAGTTTCGACTCGCTGTTGAAAACTTTTCCCGATCGTACGCGCAAATTTTTGTCTCATTCAGTCGCGTTTCGAAAACGAAACATCGATAAATCCTGTCGGTGCGGTGTTGTTGTTGTTAAAGCTAGAACGTTATGACGAGAGTACTTTCGATATTTTTCCTAAGCCGGCAAGTCGTACTGAAAGATCGCGAAACTTCTTGAAGTCAAGGAGAAATGTTTATTTGTCCTGAAACGTTGTAACGTTCGAATGACAGCAGGCAAAATTTACCTATACCGTATGGTGCAGAGAGAGTTTTCCCGGAAAACTAATAACTGCTGATGATTCCTCCATTGCGTTGGGAGATGAATTATCGCAAAAATTAGTATTTTGCGTTCTCGAAAGAGGATTGTACAGCGGATTATTTTCTCATCTCAAAGAGTCTCGACAATGCGAAAGAATGGAGGTCTCGTATCCATCTTTCGCTTTGCTAAGGAATAACGAACAAAAAGGTAGGTTTTTGGCTAGCCGGAAGAGCTCAGAAGGATCAACCTCTTTATTCACCCAAAGTTACTGCTGGCCCGGGGTCGCTGTTGTCGTAGCAATTTTGTGCATCACTATGAATACCCCAACAAATGTCACTTCAATGAAATAAATGTTGTTCAGAGATTTCTAAATCTTGTCTCAGATGAATCCTATTTTCTCCGTTAACATTTAAATTTGTTGGAAAGGCGAGAAATCTCGACCCATGTATAAACAGTGTAGCCATATATACTTGGTCGCGTAATAAAATTTTCCTCGCCCTCATGGGAGAAGTTCAAACCGTTCACTCCGGTACGCAATCACATTCACCCTTTCTCGGCTCTCTTTTTTTGTTTTTTTTTTTTTTTTTTTTCTTTTCTTTTGCTATAGACATATTCAACAACCTGAGTTGCAAAGTATACAAATAAACGGACTCTCGTACGTCATTCTAGACGTTGCATACACATATGTTTCACGAGAGACAGACGGGGAGAACGAGGCACAGAGCAATGTTTAACGTGCAAAATAAACTGTTGCTTTTCCCGCTCCTGCAGCGGCATACCGAACTTCATTATTATCATGATTATTGTTATATACAATATACCTTACCTTTCGCGCAAAGCTCCCGCAGTCCGGATGTAGGCCACAGGCGAAAGGGAAACCTGAAATTGAGAACGGCGCCGCGCATGCTGGACCAAGCGTCAATTCGTTCGGGGCGAAGAGGACGAGATCCGCGTTGCATGCAAGAACAAAAAATTGTGTTAACAGAATGCACGAGCGGTGCATACAATATAAAGTCTCTTTCTCGTTGTTAAATACCAATGTTGAACATTTCACGAGTTAACGGATGAATCTAGTTTGAAAAAAAAAAGATGCTTTTTAGCTCGAGGAAAAAAAATGTTTCTTGCATTTTTCATTCGCGATGCATGGCTGCGGCTAGTAAACTGCATCGGGCAGTGGAGGAGAAAAACGAGATTGTATATATATAGTGAAGCAAAGTCTCTGCAATGAGAGAGTTGAATCGGGGACCGTGAGCGAGTAAGAGAGATCTTTCTCCTCGTCTTTCCGCGCTTCCTTCTTTTTCACCTTCTCGGTGTACCGCAGTGAAACGATTGGCAGAGAGATGTAGAAAGAGCAGAGAGTGTCGAGGAGCGAGAAAGAGTTAAGGTGAACCCCCCCCGTCGTAAACCTGAATGCCCGGTGGCCCGCCATGACCGGCATTGATGGCTCTACGGCGGAACAAAGGAGAAGCTTCTCGTCTTATCTCATCAGCCTCGAACTCTCAGCACTCTCAGTCAGCTGCAGCCGAGTCCTGCATACCATATATACATGCATAGTGGTGAGGCTGTGTGCACGAAGTATAGCGCGCTTCTGGACTCTTGATGCGTAAAATTGAACCGCAAACGCGCTCGGAGAATCCTGCATCAGGATTTATTTTCCCGTTCGAAACATTGAAAACAATTTTGATACATATTCACTAACTCGCGTTCTCGCGCTTGACAATTTTCACGACCCCCTTTTTTTTTTTAAATTTCTATTATCGAATCCAGAGAATAACGCGAAAAAATATAACCTTGCGCAGTGTCAAATTTCTCGAGTATCCTTATGAGAGTTTTAAAATACGTTCAAGATTCAATGATAAGGGAAAAAACTCATTGGATCATCGTTCAAATCTGGACTGTAAATAATTAATTTTTTTCCCATCCAAGGTTCGGTCTAAGGTCGATCGAAAACAAAATGATTCTCATTTCAAAGAAACTTCGTACAATATACAAATGCAGTTTCTTCGCCTCAAAAGTGGTTAATCGAAGAGAAAAAAAAATCAAATATATTGATTTTTCTTGACGCAACCAATCAGAATATCTCGCTGTTGACCGCGTGTGCTTGCGTTCGCAAGGATCTTTGCATTTTCCATGGAGAAATTCGAGCCGGCCAGCAGGCCGCGCGATCTTGCATGGTTTCTTGCTGCATAAATGCAGATATTGGAATATACCAGTAGAATGACCAGAACGACGTCGCAGATCTCTTCCTCAATATTTCTATATACTCATCGATATACATATACAAATACACATACTCCTGCCGCCTGATAGAAGAGCTTGAAGAAGAGCCAGTCGCGGTAATAAACTCCCGCTAAGTAGTTACTTGTTTATAGACGTATGTGCGCATCCATACTCCACGTGTACTCTACTATAGAAGTCTTCTCGATATTAATCTCGGTTTAGTGTCTTGCTATAACCCTATTGATATATCTCAAAAACGCCGCAGGGGCTCGACCTTTTGCGCCACGTACTATACACGCGTGCACTAAGTATATAAATGAAATACACGCGTTTGCGATTGAGCGCGCTCAAGATCCCTCGCTGCATTAATGGGTACATATGTGCCCTATAATGTTATTACATATGTATTATGTGCATACATAGTACATATATATTATGTACATTAGGGTGGCCCTTAATATCGGTAAAAAAAATTTTTTTTTGTCTTACCCCCTAAATCGATTCGAAATATTAAAAAATGATTTTTAAGACTGATATCCGCCCTTAATTTTAATATTAACAGGTGCCTCAAAGGCCCTTAAACCGCTTGACTGGTGGAAATTTCGGGTAGACAAAACTTTACTTACTATCAACTTGAAATTTGGTATCCGGGGGTTTTCTGGGTCGCTGAGTACGAATCCGCACTCAAAATTCAGAAATTCAAGATGGCGGATCCAATATGGCGGATCGAAAATGCAAAAAGACATTTGACGAGAGCAAAAGTTAGTACTCGAGGGTTTTCGGGGTCGCTGATCACGAATCTGCACTCCAAATTTAGAAATTCAAGATGGCGGATCCAATATGGCGGACCAAAAATGCAAAAAGACATTTGACGAGAGCAAAAGTTGGTACTCGGGGGTTTTCGGGGTCGCTGATTACGAGCACTAATTATCGTTCGCATCAAACGACTTTTCGGATTTTCAATCCGCCATATTGGATTTACCATCTTCAATTTCTAAATTTAGAGGGCACATTCGTAATCAGCGACCCCGAAAACCCCTGAGCACCAACGTTCACTCTCGTCAAATGTCTTTTTGCATTTTTGGTCCGCCATATTGGATCCGCCATCTTGAATTTCTAAATTTGGAGTGCAGATTCGTGATCAGCGACCCCGAAAACCCTCGAGTACTAACTTTTGCTCTCGTCAAATGTCTTTTTGCATTTTCGATCCGCCATATTGGATCCGCCATCTTGAATTTCTGAATTTTGAGTGCGGATTCGTACTCAGCGACCCAGAAAACCCCCGGATACCAAATTTCAAGTTGATAGTAAGTAAAGTTTTGTCTACCCGAAATTTCCACCAGTCAAGCGGTTTAAGGGCCTTTGAGGCACCTGTTAATATTAAAATTAAGGGCGGATATCAGTCTTAAAAATCATTTTTTAATATTTCGAATCGATTTAGGGGGTAAGACAAAAAAAAAATTTTTTTACCGATATTAAGGGCCACCCTAATGTATATATAGTTCTATTCCCGCGGATAGCCGATATAGAGAGTTGGCGTTGAATTGCACAGTCTCGGTGCATGTATGCAGCAGGAAAACGCACAAATTGTCGCGTATTACACGTCGTTCTCGCGAGATACAACCAACGAGTTTCCTGTCACGATGCGAAACGAGATCCTTTATTATATTTTAACATCGAATTTTAATGCCTTGATTTAACGCTCGATCAGGCAGCTTCGATATTCCCTGCGTTTTGTTACAACGGTAATTTGTTATTTACGCAATTATTATATATTTATCGTTTTATTAATTTGTGAATTTTTTTTTTTTTATTTTTTCATTATACAGGGGCAAGTACGCGACGGTGCGAAGATGCAGGGAAAGATCGAACGGGCGTCAGTGGGCAGCGAAATTTTTGCGAAAAAGACGAAGGGCCCAAGAGCTGAGAGCCGAGGCCCTTCACGAAGTCGCGGTGCTGGATGCCGCGGCTCATTGTCCACGACTCGTCTCCCTCCACGAGGTCTTTGAGACCAACACGGAAATGGTTCTCGTACTCGAACTGTGAGTAATACGACAATTTGCTCCATTTTTTTCTCTGCACGAAAAAAAAATTAATATAATTCGAACAAAAAAAAAATTTTTTTTTTTTAAATGCAAACTTATGTATCATTATTGTAAAAATAATAATATTGATTATAAAAAAAATGTAATCTTCGATAATAAGAAGAAAAAAAAACGTACTCCAATTTTTCACATTAACGATAAATCTTACCATAAAATGATTTCGAATAAAAAACAAAAAAATTCATAAAAACTCAATACGAAGATCGGCCAGATTTTCTGCAATCTGCTCATGTCAAAGTGCACATGCGATACGGTACAGGGCAAAATGAATAGGAGATATGAGTGCATCGAGTATGTTGCCCATAAAGTTAAAAAATAGAGAGAATGGCGTGAATTTTCAATAATGTTTTTGCATAGAGTTTACAAATGACCCTTGCAAAATTTCGAGGTCATTCGCTGACTGGTTGCACAGATATATCTTATTGAAAATCTCTAAAATTTTTAATTTATAATGATTTATTGAGCAGGCGGGTCATAAAAATTGGTGAAAATTATTTAAATTAAAACAATTTCGTTGCAGCTCAGAAAAAAAAATAAAACTTTTTTTTTTTCATGGAGATATTCAATTTTCCAAATGATTCACGTATACGAACAATGATGGCAAATTTATGAGAAAAATCGTGTGCAATGGAAAAAAATACATATTGCAGTTCGTGAAAAAAAAATTAATTTTTCTGAATATTTTGTGAAAAAATTTTTCTTTTAATTCTTTATTAATAAATATTCAACATTATTGTTATTGAAACTAAATATTCTTGGTCTCTTCGATGACGTTGATTGGTTTTTTTTTTTGTAATTTTCAACTCATCGGGATCTACTGCAATTTACGATGAATTTTATTTTTGAATGGGGGAATGTAAGTGCAAAAAATCCGTAAATGGAAAGTACCCCATACGTTGAAAATGAAAATTTTAAAAAATATATTCAAATTTATATTTTTTTTTCCCCTCTACCCCAAGGGCTCCGGGTGGTGAATTACAAATGGTGCTCGACAGGGACGAGGTACCGGAGGAGCGACAGGTCGCAAGACTCCTTAGACAAATTCTCGACGGTATAGCTTTCCTTCACTCCTTAAACGTAGCCCATCTCGACATAAAGGTGAGTTTTATCACGATTATTATGATTATTACTGCCCCTTTCTGTATTTGCTCAAATAACAGAATGAAGGAGAAAGAGAGAGAGAGAGAGAGAGAGAGAGAGAGCGAGATGAATTTTAAATATACCTCACTCATTACGAGAACGAGCATCATATTTGGTGAGCGACTCTCCTCAATTGCTCGACAAACGAAAAGTGTGTACGTATACTTTTTTTTTTTTTTTTATTTTCGCGATACAAGCTCGCGATATCGCGACTTTACGACGATATCGCGAAAAAAAAAAAATTGTCGCGCTATCTCGGGCAAATATCGACAGAGTTCCTCTTGCCATCACTCTTATCTCGATCATTCGCCATCTTTATTCGCGATCTCGCGCGTTCATAAAAGTTTGTGGGAGTGAAGAAAAAAATAACTAAAAAATTGCTCAGAGTCAGCGTAAATTTCGCGATAAACGGTGACAGAAAAGCACAAAAATTCGCAAATGGACATCCTTGCATTTGCGAATTACAAGACAACGAGCAAACACGCGCGTTCAGCGCAGGCTCGAGGTCGTGCGCAGGATATTCGATACTCCCCCGAGCATGTATTCGTATTTTCCTCGGACTCTTGTATCGGACTGGTCATGTGCGTCAGAGATTTTCGAAATAATTTTCGCCGCAATCATTTCTAAAGTCGATCGAAACAGCGCTCAGAGTTGAATACTCATATTATATTCAACATTCAATGAGTATTTTTTTCTCATTTTATTTTTTCGAAGAATTCTCAAAAATACTCTTCGAAAATTGAATCTTTTCCACCCTTAAAAAAAAAAAAAAAAAATAATACGTATATATGTATATTTATTTTTCCCTTATACACTCGTATCTTAAATTTGTTTCATTCTCATTTTTCGCGATTAATCTCGCCTTCTTCCTTCGTGATTTTCCCTTCCGCGAGACGAGTCTTATTTTTTCTGTTAGCAAGAGAAAGAGAAAGAGATAGAGAGAGAGAGGAGGGACCGTAAAAATAACTCGACTCTCCCGTAAAAATAACCGCGGACCACAGCGCGGCGGAATATATACATCTCTCGACCTACCTCACTCGCGAAATGCCGGGCGAGTTGCGCGACGTCCGGGCGCCGAAAAGCTCTCGCGCACCGGGTTCAGGTGCGATGTACCAACAGGCGGAGAGCATCCAGTGTAAGAGAGGAAAGAGAGAGAGAGAAAGAGAGAGAGTGAGAAGTCCGAAACTCTTGGCAACGTAATCGCTGAGAGACAAGCCTCCATACAGATCACTTCGTTTTCGGATCTGACAAAAGCGTGTGTTCTATTAATCCGCGTGTACGTACTCTCGTGTGTGTGTGTGTGGCTTGCGGGCGCGAACGACCCAAATCGTTATGTAAATGGGCTCGCGGGCAAGGAAATCTCTGCCAGCAAAGCACGCCGGATTAGAACTCTCCTGCACGCAATTCTGAGTTCGCGTGTGTTAATATATATAAATGTATATGTATATATGCACATAATAGAGCTATACACGCGTCTAGTCTCTTTTAAATATCTATATATATATATAGGTAATATAAGCGCGAAGAACATCAGCCAGCTGCCACTTTGGAATTCCGTCGAATCAGCGCATATCACGAATTCTCAGTGTCCCATATTAGCTTATACACCCCATCCGGTCTTTCCCTCTCTCTCTCTCTCTCTCTCTCTCTCTCTCTCTCTCTCTCTCTCTCTTGGCTCTCAGCTTTCCAAATATTTGACTAAAAAAAATTCCAGAAGGATATATACATAAACGCATGAAATTAAATCCTCGAAAGGTTGCACGCTTGTAGAATTTCTCCGGATCGATTAGAACCCGAATCAAATCGAAAGTACGATGTAAAGTTCGAACTTGAGTCATAATTGACATGATTATACCGTCATTAGATTTGCAAAATGTTCGCAACGAGTTCCAGCGTAAAACAAGGAAACGGAGTTTCGATCCAACCGCATGAGAATCGAGCCCTGCTCTATATGTATCGACGACCCGTAACGCTTATGAGAGCGATCCTGCCCGTTCGCCATCTAGCGGTCCTTTCTCCTACTATATCCGAATACGCCACCTCTCACAGTTAAAATGAAAATGGGGCGATAGATGCCATACGATTTAGTAACTTTTATGGATGATCTTTCATTGGTACTATTTGATTGGTACAATTGACCACCGGCAAAATAAATTCCATAGAAATTTCATCCTTCATTGCCGATTTGAACGATTTCCATTCGTTTGTTTGAACGATTTCCATTCGTTTGTTTGAACGATTTCCATTCGTTTATTTGAACGATTTCCATTCGTTCAAACCTCATCGTATGCCCCAAATTAAGATTCGATTAATTTTTATGTTTCTTCGAGTCTTTTTTATTCTCTCTCGTTCGTCGTTTTTCTTTATTGTTTTTTATTCGACACGACACAAGCTCAATGCATAATAAAAAATTAAAAAATGGCGTAGGTGCATCGTGGCATTAAGAATCGAGGTTTACCCATTATGCAGATCGCGTTCTCACATCGACAAGGAGAAATTTTTTTTCTACTTTGCTCTCTCTCTCTCTCTCTCTCTTCTTCTTCTTCTTCTTCTTCTTTCTTAATTATGTGTCACTGCTGTTGTGTCGCTGTTGCGGTGATTTTCTCTATTCGGCAAGGACGAGAATCGCGACGTTGAGAGGCAGATGGGCGCGAGAAGAGTTCGCGGTTTCTCGCGGGGCGTAGTTATATGCGTGTTTATCGATTATCGGAGCGAGCAATCGATACGGGCGAATCAAGGCAAGCCGGTCGTCGTATTAATAGTAATAAATATTATATATATTTACGATTCTATGTTGGTTGTGTCCATAACGTTTTATATTGATCGAAGGATTACGCAATAATGTGAGATTTCGTACCGAAACTTTACGCGATTCGTAAAATGATGATTTGCATATTGTCGTTAAAAAAAAAGTCTCTCTAAAAGAGCAAACATGTATTCTTTTATTGAAGAAAATATGAATCGACGAAGAAATGTATTTTTCCAAACGATCCGCTAGAAAAAAAAGTTGTAAAGTTTATTCGATTTAAATTATTTTTATTTTTGAGTCGAACAAAATTTATTTTAAATAAATAATCTCTTGTTTCTGATAATACCTTATCCAAAGATCATCAGTTTCATTTTGTTATACTTTAGTCAAAATTCGTGCTTTACCAATCAATCTTTTTTCATAGCACACTGCTGTCTTTTTATCGTGCTTTGATCGATTTTTAGGAATAAATAAATGATATCGAATCGCTGATTGTTA